>VUYV01000052.1:4455645-4479560 GCA_008711295.1 Anarhynchus alexandrinus | reverse complement strand
ACTACATGCCCTAGTAAAAAGTCCCTCCCCAGCTCTCCTGTAGGCCCCCTTTAGGTACTGGAAGGATGAAATAAGATCTCCCTGGAGCCTTCTCTTCTCCAGGCTGAACAGCCCCAACTCTTTCAGCCTCTCCTCATAGGAGAGGTGCTCCAGCCCTCGGATCATCCTCGTGGCTCTTAACATCTGACAGCTTACTCCACTCAAAACAGTTGCTTGGGCTGTTTCGACTCTGGGATCACCTTTTTCCTCTCCCGGCTTTCTTAGCTTTAATTCAATTTGTGAGTAAAATCCATTCACATCGTATTCAATACCGAGCTCTTTCCCCAGCACTCGGTGGTTTAGCCTGGGAAATTGAAAGCTGGAGAGGGGAGAGGAAAGTAGCATAAGAGACTGTGGTGTGGATCCCATCTCTAGTTAAAATTTGCTGTGGTCAGAGCAGGAAAACATTGGGTGTACTGGGGGATGGCTGAGCTCCAGGGTGACAGCAAGGGGTCACCTGGCACTTGGCTGGGGCTCGCTAAAGACGTACCGAGGGGCTGCGCAGGACTTGAGCCTCGGAGGCTGCCAGGACACGTATGGGAGGAGGCTGCAGGGCTCACAGCGCGGTGTCTGGGCACGGAGCTGTAACATCAATGCCTGCCATCACCGTCCAGCTGCTGGTCCTCTCCTTGTGCCCCACGTTCAAGCCTCTGGTCTCACTCACCAGGAAGGGTGCACCCCTTCATTGTTTCACCTCCCGCTTAGGCTCAACCCTCAGTCCTGGCTGCTCTCGCCATCCCGTTCTCTCAGTCCCCACTGTCCTCTCTGAGACACCCCGGTACCCGTACGTACCATTTTGTTTTCATATTTATAACAAAATCACGACTTCACCTCTCTGAGCTCTTGGCACTGTTTCCTCCAGAAGACCCACCACGTACCTTCACAAAACAAGAGGCACAAACTGAAACATGGGAGGAGTCTCTGAGCATCAGGAAATACTTTTTTCACTGCAAGAGTGACCCAGCACTGGCACAGGTCGCCCAGGGTGGTTATGGATTCTCCATCCTTGGAGATATTCAGAAACCTTCTGGACATGGTCCTGAGCAACTGGTTCTGGGTGGCCCTGCTTGAGCAGGGAGGTCTCTCCCAACCTCAACCACGTGGTGACTCTGTGAAGAGGAGCCCGAGGGTGAACATTCACAGTTCTGCTGGATGGGACAGGCTACAGACTGGGTGGAAATGCTGCTTTCACCCCAAAACCTTCCCCACACACCCAGTAATTCCCAACCTTGTGGCCAAACTGAGCCCTTGCCCGCAACTCCTTCTGCTCCACAAGTGCCACCTCTCCTTTCCTCCCCAGCCAAGCGATTGAGCAAACTAAGCTGAGCTGCGAATACCCTGCCCTTAACCTGGTGGTTTGGGCTTCCATTTCAGAGCCAAAGACAGATTTCACTAGCTCAGAGCTTATTTTTTCCCCAGCTCTATCAGTCCCAGGCCTGGTCCTCCTTCTCCCTTCACCTGGGCATGAAATCCCACCACCGCTGGAGCCAGCCACGTCCCTGCCAGACAGATTTCCACCTGCTATCTCTGCACTTTATAGCATTGGCAGAGTCTGTCATGCTGTATTACATCCGCCCGAGCGCCGTCGTCAGGGAGCCGGAATATGCTTCGTAAAAGGCTCGAGATATACCTTTGGAGCAAAATAACAGCGGGGTGATGGCTGCGTGTAATGCAGCGTGAAGAAAACCTTGAGGATGAGAGGGAGAGGCTTTGCAAAGCAGGGTGAGGGGGGGTAATTCTGCCAAGAAATTAAATATTGAAAAATTTGATGGCATCAAACAGCATCGTTAACCCCAAGCATTTCGGAATTGAAAGATGGACCTGAAGAAAAGAAAAAAAGGCAGAAGAGCGTGATTTAGGGTGATAATTGTCATCTTCATTTATCTTTCTCTTGAGGCATCTTCAAAATTTCCTCTGCAGTCCCCAAGGAGGGCTCCAATTTTTCTTGGGAAAAAGCAACAGAAGTCAGTGCGGGGTCTGGAGGGAGCTGCCGGCCATGGATGGGGCAGCGCCATGGTCCCCAGCCCCACAGCATGTAGGGATGAGCGGGGATGAGCTGCGCCTCCCCAGAGATCGGCTGTATTTGGGCCCCTCTCTTACCGAAACCGTCGCTGGTGCTGAGCCGCGGGAAGCCCACAGGCACCGCTCAGCCCCTGCCGAGGCTGGGATGGGGATTGCTCCCCGGCAAAGCTCCGCACAGGACCACCATGAGGTGCCAGCTCACCTGGGGACAGCCACTGGGCACGGCAAGGGGTGATTTAAGCAGCAACAGATTTATTTATTTTTTTTTTTAACCTTGCCATCACTGCTTTTATAATTGTCTCCTTTTGTCTCACGCGTTATCCCAACGTGGGGATTCATCCACGGCAAGTCCCGACCGGCCTCTCGCCTGCAGGCTCAGCTCTTTTTTAAGCGCGCAGAGTGGAAGCAAGCGGGAGAGCAAGGGCCGGTTTAAGGCCACCCACAAGATGGGGGACCCAGCACTGTCCCCCCACCCCCGAAAGCCCTTGGCCAGTGCTGGCTGAGGGGCTCAAAGCAAAGTCTTTCAGGCCACAAGAGTCACAGAGCAGAGACTCTGGAGACACGACCCGCAGAGCTGACCACCCCGTGGTCATTTTTACTTTATTTACTTATTAATGTTTGCAAAGCTCCTGCAATTATTTACTTTAAGGGAAAAAAAAAATAAAATCAAGCAAACCTTATCATGACAGAATTAAAAGTGACATCAAACTGAGCGCTGGCAACAACCCCAGTGCCGCCAGTGCCAATCCCTGCGCTCCTGCGCCCTCGTCCCCGGGCACCCATCACCCCTCCGAGCGGGGCTGGGCATTGCCCCGCGGCGTGGTCCCTACCACGCAGCTGCCCCAGCCACCGCGTCTCTCCAGGCAGGGCACCGGGCTCTGCCTGGGCATGTGCTGAGGGCAGGAGCGGGCAAGTTGGTCCAAGCCCAGCTGCCTGGCAGCGGTGGTGGGACTGCGCCCTCCTCGCCCCGAGCCATCGAGCCCAGAAACTGTGGGCGCAGACTCGAGAGGTTGGCAGGGGCAGCGGTGCCTGGCCGGGGCTCCGTCCAGCTCCCCTCGCCCCCCGGGCACTGAGGAACCCCGGGACTTGGTTTTCCTGGTGATGGGGAACCACACAGGACTCAATTCACCTGCCTTTCGCCCCCGCTCCAGATTTCACTCCCATTTACACCATCTTTTCCAGCCCGGTGGCAGCAGCCACCCACCCCCCATGCTCCATCATCCCTCGCTGCCATCGATCCCTGAGCCCGGGGCCATCCACCACCTCCAAGCATCAACCCCCCAAGAGATGCAAACACTTTTCCACCACGATCCAACTCTTCAGAGCTGCTGCCAGGCTCAGCCACACACCTTTCCTCCGCCCGGTGTGTTCTTCCCACCCATCAAACCACGGCAAAGGTGACCGACCTGCAGGCCAGCACCAGGCTCGGGATGCCACCTGAGATGACCAGCACTGCAGCAGGAGCCCACGAGTTCAGCGCCATTGACACTGGTCACCAGCTGGTATTTGCGCACGCCTCCGCCACCCGCAGGATGGCCGCGCTGCAGAGGTGGCAAAATAAATACGGCTTAAGGCAGCGGGCACGCCATCCGCCCACGGGCTGTGCACGCAGGCAAACAGGTCGATGGGGTAACGGAGCATTGACCTGCGCAAACAAGAAACGGTGAGATGCACCAAAAACCCTGCAACCACCCTGGCCGCGGCAGCTAAGGAAACGAGCCAAGAAGAAAAGGCGAGCCAAAATATGCCTTCTGCAGGATCCTGAGCTACGCAAGGGCACCCAACGAAGAGCACTGGTGGTGTAGTGGGGGACAAACAGCCAAATAAGTTATAAGAGCTCATATTTTTTTTTATTAGAGCAATTCATCTAGTTGAGGGGTCATCTAAATATCATCTAATAATTTAATCATAATAACAAAACAAATAATCTAAAACAACAAACCAACCAAACCAGAGCTCCGTGCTCTTGCAAAGCCTTGAGAAAAAGCTCCCGCAGTTAATTTGTATAGACAAAAGATCCTTGAATAAGCTGCAGAATTCAACTTTCCCATACAAAAAAAAAAAATAATCAGATCTTAAAAAAACTTAATGAAGGGTTTGTGATACTAGAGCCCTGAGTGACGCCCCAGGGGAGCCGCGCAGCTCTCCCTGGAAGGCTGCCTGGCTTGGGACTTCAAACCTGCATTTTTATTATTTTTTTTGGAAGCTCACCTTTCCCCCACTGATGCTCCACTGCAAGTAAGAGCTGCTTAAAACCACACTTTCTCTAAATTTGCTACAGATGAACAGAAAAGGGCCGAGGGGGCAGTGGGAAGAAGGAGGGACTGTGTGGACGCACACACGGGCGCTGCGTAAAGGCATGGGAAGACGAAGCTATCGCACGCCCAGAGAGGCGGCAGCACCACTGCCATTTTGCAGCCGTCCCTGCAGCGCGTCCATCCTCACGCTGAGGCTTGCTGCGAGACAGCGACCACACCACAAATCCACTGCCCAGAGGCTAAACCCTGCTCAGCCTTTCAGCGGGGCACCACCTCGGGTGGAGGTGACACTCGGCATCACCCGGTACTTCTGCATCGCCCAGGGCGCCCCAGGACTGGCTGGGTGACGTCCTGCAGCATCGTCCTGCGTCTGGGACACAAACTCTGCCAGCGCAGCCCACACCAGAACTAGAAATAAATAAGTAGTTACCTGCCTTTTTCTAACCCAGAAACCTTCTGCCTCCCACGCTGCTCCCCACCGAGCCCCAGACATGCTGACACATGCCCAGCGATGGGGAAGGTGCCGGCGCCGAAGCTGCCCCAGGGCAGCACCCTGCAGCCGCCGCAGGGCTTGAGGAGGCAGCTACAGCGAAGACTTGTCGAGACATTTTCTAACGGTGAAAGAGAGGAGGTGAACACCTCTGCAGACACCAGAGCAGCAGCGGCGTTGGGATCAGTCTGGAGAATTAGCATGGTTTTCATCTTGGGAAAGTCAACACCTGCAGCTTCCCCGGTGGTCCTGCACGACACCAGGGAAGTGCCAGTTACCACCAACTCCTCCTGGAAAGGCACCCACTGCTCCCTGTAGTGACTACAGGCTGGTGACCACGTGAAGACTGCAGGGACCAGGGACAGCTGCTGGCACCACTGCTAGCCCACAGCTCCCCCCTCCATGCCTACAGCCACAGGAGACCCCATCAGCCGCTGCACAGGGTGCACAAGGTGGCAATGCCCCTGGCACTTTTGTTCAACCTCCAGCAGAGACCATCAGCCATCTACCATCAGACCCACAACACACCTGAGCTTACCCACAGCTTTTTGGGTTTGTTTTACTGCTGAAGGAAAACGTCCTTCTAAAACATGATGCTACGCATCGTCCCCGGGCTCAAAAATGAATGAGATCAGCTGAAACAAGCAGGGAGTGAGAATGGGAATAATCATTCCTTATGTGGGAATAACAGCAAGCATGGCATTGCCACTATTTTCTTCTGCAAAGAGGTGAAACTACTAAACGATCACTGAGGTTTTGTTTTATATATCCCCTGTCAAAGGAAAAACAAAGGGGAAAGGACAGATGCGTTTACTAGATAAAAGACTCATCATTAGAAATGAACATATAAAATTTAATAGCTTGGTTTAAAATACATTTTTCAATTAAAAAACAGCAGGCAAAACCAAAAAAATCAGTTTCATAAAACATACATGACATTGCTGCTACTGTTATAAGACCCGTGTCCCAGAATATCTTATAGTGGAAAACAATCATCAGGTTTAGTTCACATACTTCATTAAGCAGTAAAAAGAAATAAACGTTCATATCAATCCTACATCTATAGAGACTAAATCTACTTCCCTGACCCTAGACTGAGTTTCTGTAATAAAACTTCCATTTTCAATAAAAATGTGTAAATATATATATGTATTCTATATATCAGGCTTAATAAAAAATTCCCTTGCCATAGTAACATTATTCCCCGTGACTGCTGAAGGGAAGCCCAAGGGGCGGGTTGGCGGGCTGGGTACAAGCCCCGGGGCTGCTCTGCTCGGCAGGCGGTGGATTCCTGTATGGGATGGCACGTGTTGGCCAAGACTCTTCAGCACTGTGCTGCGTGCTGGCCTCTCTCCTTTGGCTTCAAGCCCTCAGGCTCCATCCATGTGCCCACAGTCACGGATACATCCGTGCGGACTTTGCTCGACTCCAGCCTCAGAGTGAAGAGGGGACCAGGCGGTGCCCAGAGTGCTGGCAAGCCTCCGTGGGGCCCATCAGTGGAGGAGGAAGGAGGGGCAAATGGAGCGGTCTATGAACCTGCTCAGGATTGATCCGAACACAAATCCCAAAATACTATATTTCATGTACATTATTAAAAAAATATGGTGGGAAGGGACTTCAAGTGGTCACCTAGTCTCAGCACCAAGGGAGAATCAAATACACCTGTGAGAGCCCAGAGCTACGTCCATCCAGCCTGGCTCTAAAGACCTTCGATGCCAAACTCCACCACTTCCCTGGGCAACCTGCTCTTCTCGCTAGGGAAAACTGCCTCAACGCCTAACCTGAGTTTCTGCAATTTACACCCACTAGTTCTCACTGTGCTTGCGATGGTCCAGGAGAGCACTTCCACGTGTTGGGAGGCTGCTCCCCTCAACCTTCTCTTCTGAAGATGGCCCTTCACCAGGCAACTCATCCAACCCTTCCTCTTCACAAGCCATGAGCTCTGCCTGGAGGAGCAGGCGGTCTGGCCCCTCTGGGACATCGGATAGGACTAGGCTCTGCTGGAAGGGCCGGGCTCGGCACAGGGCACAGCGCTCCGGCAGAGGCCTTGGCAATGCCAAGTAGAGCAAAAGGTGGGCCTCCTATTCCTTGCAGGTCATGGTCCTGTTTATCAACGCAACATGGTATTTGCCTCCCTCTTCCAAACAGCAGCATGACACAGCTGAACAACATTCAGTTACGACTCGTTAACTGTTAAGTAGAACCGTTAACCATTAAGTAGAATCATATCCTGCTTTTCCAGACTATTTCTCCAGCCTATCCAGATTGACCTTCACATCCTAGGTGATGCACTTGCAGCTCTTCCCATCTTTGTGCTGTCTGAAACTGTTCTAAACCTCTCTTTCATTACCCAGGTCCCCAACAAAAGCACCGAGTGACACCGGACCTGGTGCTCACGCTCACCTGCTCACCCTGGAACGCAGGCTCTGCCTTAGAGCCAAGTGCTCCTGTTTAAACGCTCCTCTCTCACTTGCTGCTAACCGAAGGGTGCCTTTCCTTCATAAGCACATGCACACGATGAGTAAATACTGTACAATCTACTGCAGAGCAGTATTTTTTGGAGGTGTTTGGCACTCCCAGCTGGGGTTAGGCTCAGGACACCTGCTACCAGCTGCCCCTGTTTGGTCTTTCCACCTCAGCAGCGGGTCAATGCCTGGCGATGTACACACACCAGGAACGCTTAACCTGCTTGCAGCCCTTAGTGCCCGCTAACACTTGGCCTGCTGAGCCGGGGTGCTGCCTTGCTGTCTCAAAAGCCTTGCCTGTGCACTTCCAGTTGTCAACATCCTAAGAACTTGCAAGTTGTCTCCGACCCACGAGTTCATCCAGCCTAAGCTGCTGCTGTGGGCAGCATTCAGCTGAGCCTGAAGTACACTGCTAACAAAAAGTAAGTGAAAAAAAAAAAAAAAAATCCACCCCCCAGGAGACTTTCTTCCTGACCCCCAGAAGTGAGATTTCAAGGAAACGGCACCTGCTCAGCTCCTCTTGGGACCCAGCTCTCAGACTCAGCCCAAATTACCTCCCAGGGCAGCAGTACGCAGCCGTTACGGGGCTCAAACTGGCCGTCCATCAGAGAAGCCAGGACTGCTGTCGCCTTGCTGTGCAGGAGGGTTTAGGAGAGAGCCGGTACCTTTTCCCTTCCATGTAGGAAGATCCATGTTGAACAAGCAGGTCTCTTGTGCCTTCTACAAACGTACAAACGTGTGCTCACCTTTGGTGCGTGTTAAGGGTTTGTCCATTTTTAAATAGTTATGTTAAATATCTGTTTTCTCTGTATATGGCATCCTTTTAGATGGGCTTCATTGCATATATTCACGGTATATACAGAACACCATATTTTATATATATATATTATATATCACTTGTATGTACACATTTACAAACCTTCAAAAATATATTGCACTTATATACAATATAGCTTCATCTGATGAGAGTTCACACAGTTACTAAGGCGAGTTCTTCATAAGCAAGGCAGTTTTACATTCCCCCCAAATGACACAAGTGATTTCAACAGTCTGCCCCTGTTCAAGAGTAAACATTATAAAGACTTTTCTCCAACCTGCACGCAATTCCTACTAGTATCAATTAGTAGTTTTGCAGCTCTACCTCTAGCAGAAAACAGTCCAATAAAATGGTATTAGCTGATAACGGGCTCAAACATGGATACTGAATAGATAAATAAGATATCACCACTCTAAAAGGCCACCTTCCAGGGGTTTTCCCCTCCCGTATTTACTAGTGTTTTATACATGCTCTCTATTTAATCGCCGATCTTTGCTCGCTCATTTCAAGTGCAAATAAGGTCATGAGCATTACAACGTTCTTTGGAAAGAACAGAAACACAAATGTATTAAGCTAAAACACTGGTCTGCTCCCCAGAACAAGTCAATGCCTGGCTTTCTTCTGGAGATGGCGATTAGTGTTTTGCCCAACATCCTAAATTATGGGAAAATGTTCACTTGAGACCTTTGTTTAAAATCCACAGAGGACCCGTGATCTTAGATCTCAGTGAGAGTGAGCTTGTAAGATCCTCCAACTTCTTCAATCTGCAACTGGAAGGTATCTTCATTAGAATAGTGTTTCACAATGTTATCGTCCATGTTGACCAGAATTCTGGAAAAATAAAAATAAGTCAGGAAAGTATTACCATTCTGAATGCTGAAGACAGCAAAAGTGCCCTCAAATCTTAGAGAGCCTGGACTGTCCAGAGGTAACGCAAGGTCCCTGCTCACCTATCTCTGACCCATGGCTTCCTATAGCCGATCTGGCTGTTCTTACCCAAACCTGCCATCAAGGCTTGCAGATGCACTTCTAGGATCTGAACGAAAGGGTTAACTCTGGCTCCTGGACCAGGGAGACAAGGTGATCTCAGAACCAGCAGAAATCCTTCTGCTGCAGACACTTGGGCAACCTTGGGGCTCTGAACTGGTTTGTTTGACAGCTATAAGCAATCAGCACAAAACCCTACAGAGCTGGCAGGGAAGAAACAGCCAATGCCTGGCCACTTCTGTCATTTGCTACAACTGTCAATACCTGCGTGTTTGTGTGTGGACACATGAGTGCACGCGTGTGCACACACACACACAAAGCTGTCCTTAGCAGCTGTTTAGCTACCACCAATTCAAACCTCTTGCAGTTATTCTGGCAGGTTAATTCTGGTATGAAAGCACAAGCCTTGAAACTACATTCCAAAGGTGATTAAAGGATGTATTTTTCCAGCCAGAGGGGCTTTGGGGAAGGGGCGAAGACACCAAAGTGATTTTAGAAAAACAAACAAACAAACAAAACAAGAAAATTACTGAAGTCAGACTACATATTTCTATAGGACCCTTCTGGTCTTCTGCTCTATGAATGACATTGGAATAGGATTAGTACGGTGCATCCACACACACATCCGCAAATGGCACTTGAATTGTGCAGCGCATGGAGGAATTACAAACCAGATTTGCCTACAAGTTTGAAAAAAGGAGTTCATGTTCTCAGACAGTTATATACTCACCCTTTTTTACATTTTTTGAAGATTTTTCCTATTTTATCAAAAGGAACGTCATACTTATCAGATATCTAGAACAAAAGGGAAAAAAAGCATTTGTGAAGCAAGGAGACTGTTGGCACTGCCCTCCACTTACGATTTTACAGAAAGGAACAATAAAAGGCCTGAAAATCAAAACAACCACTCTGCCCTATAAAGGTAATACTAAATCCTGAACTACAGCACAAGCCTACAGATGAGAACCCCTCCTCTGCAGTCTGCCAACTTCTGTGCAAAAAATTTAATCGTGTTCTAAACTTGGCCACAGACTTCTCATACAGCACTCCCTCCCGCCCCCACAACGAAAAGCTCACGCAGAAAAAACCCACCCCAGACCCTGGTTCTCATCCTCTCTTGGCTCTCTGTTCTCTTAGCATATCGGAAACCATTTTTAAATTCAGTGTCAGAGGGATCAGGTGAGAACTAGTCATCACAGCGGCTGGCACAGGAAGAAAACAGCAACAGAGCAAAAACCTCTGCTGCTAAGGACACGAGCTGATCAGAAGTGTCCCCCTTGTCCATCAGGGTGACCTCAGTGTGAAACCACAGCCACTAACCCCGTCACTTCATTGTACAAACCCCCAGAAAGTCATGAGGTCAGTAACCTAAGCATGGTTTACTTTGGCAAATTGCTCTTACTACACTGACAGCAAGTACCAAGCCAATATGCCATTTCAGGATGCAAAAACACAGGGGGTTTCCTTCAAGCTACAGTTGTGAGCTCCTGGTTCCTTGCTTTAAAAAGTGAAACAACAAAGGCGCAGCTTCACTTCAGGACCACAGGGTAGGAGAGGACTTCATAGACTTCACTCTCCCTCCCCATTAGCCCCCCATCTCCAGCCTGCCTGTGCTGGCAAAGCTCCACAGCCAGGAAGAGAGCGCTTGAGCTTACAGAACCATCTCTGGGTCCCAAACCTAACAGCAAGACCTGGCTGTGCAGCCCCAAAGCCTCTGTACTCTGAGCATCGACAAGGCATTAGTCACAGAAAGAGGCAGCCAGAAACGTCAGTTTTGAGCTCGCGCCAAACATTACACCATTCCTTGGAGTTAAGCTCTGTATTTCCTTTGCAGCACTGCAGCAGCAGGGGTAGTTGAAGGCTATTTTAGAAGTCAAGCACCAGAGAGCAATTTCATGCATGTGTGCACAGATATACAAAAGTCTTCAAGAACACTCAGAAGCTGGGACTTGAACCTCTTCATAAGCAGGTTATGAAAGGGGAGGGGAGGCCCTCAAACAAGGCTTTGAAAGACTGAAATAAACGCAAACCACTGAACACGTTCTGGAAATCCCTCCATCTTCTAATTAAAATACCCTCTCTGACCTGAGGGACATCCACAGCGGGAGTCTGTTGACTGTTTTTTGATGCAGCTAGGAAAAGACCTACACAGCTGCTTCTGCAGCTTTGCCAAAGCAGAACCTGCATAAGAGACAAGCCTAGAAGGTGCTCTTCTCCAGCTGTGCCTGTCATTTTGGGACTATCTCAGGTATCCAGTCATCAAACTTGACACACCTGGATTTTCAAGAAGGCTGAGAAACACCTTCTTACACCCAAACCCCACAGATGCGGGGTAAGACACTTAAAAGGGAAGCTTCCTGAAGTCCCTTCATAATGAATTAAAGCATTATTTACATTAATTTCCATGTTATTGAAAGGAAATCAGCCTTATGCTTCTTATCCAGAAGAGCAGGAATATGTGGACACAAGCTGCAACTGAGAGTCCAGTTCCTGTGACTGTCTGGTGTATAAGGACCGGATAGCAAGGGACTACATGCGATTTTTCTCAAACTTGTGGCAAGGACTATTAAACAGCCCTATTACTTACCGCTTCCATTAGACCTTTCAGAGACGGTGTCTTTAACATTAATGCGTCAAAGACTTCCTCTGACTCTTTTCGGACATACAGCAACACTGAAAAACAAATTGGAGAGAGGAATTTACTCCATAATTGCTCCTCAAAAACAATCTATATATGATAATGGCTAGGTACAGAATAATATACACTGAGAATCTCAAAGAGATATACATACATATATTCAATATACATTGCAGATTGCATCAAAATCATGCATAGCTTGCTCAATCATGCATAGGTTAGCTCAAAACATACTTTTTGCACACAGAAATACTGTGTGCTCAAACATCTATTGTCAAAATACTTTAAAATTTTCTCTATTTGCTATTTTCTCTATTATTCGAAAGAAAAATGTTGTATTTGAAACACAGAAAGGTGGAATGCAAAACACACAGCTTTGAGACTCTTGTGTATCCGTATTTCACAGGTCATCTGCCATAAAACATTGCACAATAAAAAGATTTGACACATGCTATCACAGCAGGTGAAGCCATCCTGGCCACCTCCTCATTTTTAAATAATTTATTTGTACGGTCCTCTGCTCCTCCTACGCTGTCTCATTTCTCTTCCTGCCCCTTGCCATGTTTCAGTAATACTCATACCACCCCAGCTGACACACAATGCAGACTTAGTCTCCTGCTAGGAGGGGAATGAAAGAATGAGAAACCCAATTAGGTAAGCATCCCTAGCGTTCTCAAGCTAGCAGAGAGTCACTGTACGTAACATCAGCCTCATCAAAACTGCATTAAGGCTGAGGAATAAGCCATGAGAGCAAGAAAGCTTGGACTCTAACAGCTTTACTGTCTTTAATCCATCTGCAAATGACTAGGTATTGCAGCCTGGATTGTTTACAAGGGCTCATCAGCCACAGCTTTGACACACCTGCAACACAGAACAATTACTGGCACATCTAATTGAACAAGGTGAACTCGGGACAACACAGCACCTTGATGGATTTCCTCTGCTAAAGGCAGGCTTAAAACGAGACTGTAGATTTAAAACATGAAGACAGCACACACACTCTCAGTTACAGCACAGGCTGGATGATACACCACCCAAAGGAGAGAGAATCCCATGGGTCTCGTTTTATGGCATCCAGCTACAACAAAACTCAAGAAGTCTAATTTCCTTTTATAAAATCCATCCTTTCTTACTAGTTTATCCAGACTACAGAAGTGCAGTTCCATTAAGGTCAGACTTGTTAGACTTCACCTTTGCCACATCACAAGTTTAATCGTCCTCTTTTAATCCTTTAAGATTTGTCATGGTCCTTCCACACATGACTCATCAGGCAGGTAATCCACTACACCATCTCCTAAGGGACCTCTCACCTCCTTCCACAACACCACAGCAACATTCAATCCCACATCAAATTGCAAAGGTTGGCAACAGCTTAAAAATAAGCAGAATATTCTCTTACTTTTGCTCTCAGCAGTGAGCAGCCCATTTTCTGGCACCATGAAAGATGCAACAGTTTTATACCCAGAACTAGTTCTCGGCATTCATTGCTTAAAGTCCTGGAGAAGATTTCTGAAGTATTTTGTAGCAGATTACATGATAAACTCTCTCCACCAATCTACCAAGGAGATTGGTAAACTGCTCATCCCCTCTGAGTCTCTTTTCTTACAGGTTCAGAGCCAATTAGTGTCTGAGTTGACAGAAAAAAAATAAGAAATTCTGACAATGTAAAAGATTTGCAGAGCTGAACTACATCCTGATATACAAACTCTTTCTATTACTACTCAAAGCCAGAAAGATCATAGAATCATAGAATGGTTTAGGTTGGAAAGGACCTTGAAGATCATTGAGTTCCAACCCCCCTGCCATAGACAGGGACACCTCCCACTAGACCAGGTTGCCCAAGGCCACGTCCAGCCTGGCCTTGAACACCTCCAGGGATGGGGCCTCAACAACCTCTCGGGGCAACCTGTTCCAGTGCCTCACCACCCTCAAAGTCAAAAACTTCTTCCTAATGTTCAATCTAAACTTGCCCTCTTCCAGTTTGAAGCCATTCCCCCTCATCCTATCACTACATGCCCTAGTAAAAAGTCCTTCCCCAGCTCTCCTGTAGGCCCCCTTTAGGTACTGGAAGGCCGCAATAAGATCTCCCCAGAGCCTTCTCTTCTCCAGGCTGAACAGCCCCAACTCTTTCAGCCTCTCCTCATAGGAGAGGTGCTCCAGCCCTCAGCCATCAGGCTAAAGCACACTCCAAAATAAATTAAAACAACTCTTTAACCCAGATGCATCTCTCTATCATGATGCACAAATACTCCAATAGTTCAGTTTCTGAAAAAGAAAATAATACCTCTTTTTGGTTCTTCTATTCTGGCCATCTTATTTGGAGTAGCAATAAAGTCCTCTTCCCCAATATAGGCTCCTCTCTTCAGGTTGGAGCTGTCATTGACAGGGCAAAAAGTTAGCAGCAGCACAATTACAGGGACTAACCCCTCTGTACAAGGGCAAGACTTCAGTAGGCTGAAGTAGCACAGCTCTTACCTTTCACCCTCCAGTTCTTCTGAAGCAACAGGAAGGACCTGTTAAAACAAAGGGAAGATTTTCTTGACATATGCAGAAAAACACATGCTGAATTAGCTAGCTCATGAGAACCTTATGTGGTACTCAGTCCTCAGAAAATACTACAAAGGGCTCTGAATGCTACAAAACAAAGTTGCATAAGGACAGACCCATTAGCTGGTGTAACATGGTCTTGTCAGCACTGCTCTCCCCATCCCTCTAAGTGCTATCTGTTAATAGCAACTTAGCAATAGCTTTGTTTGCGTTAAAGAATCACTGGCATGGAACAACAATCCTGCTGCATCCAGCATGAGCAGAGGTCCAACAGCATCAAGTTAAAGGAGAGGGAACCCCTGAGCCCATGGCAGGAGCTGCAAGGGAGAGGCAGATGGCTCACCTACCCAACTCACTCGTAATAACATCAGTACAGGACACAGGGGAAACCATGGCTATCAAGCAGGGAGCCAGCCATGACTACGCTACTAGAAGTAAGATGCTTTGGTCCAAGCAATAAACATTGGACTTCATTTTAATATACAAATAATACTTGCACTTTTATCCAGAACTAGAATACTTTTCCTCTTATTATCTTTCAACCCTGTATCAAACGACACTTTGGCTCAATCTTCCAAAAACCAGTAAGCATCTTCTTCACCTTTTTTCATAAAGAGAAGTTAAAGGATCTCAAATCATAGAATGGTTTAGGTTGGAAGAGGCCTTAAAGATCACCCAGTTCCAACCCCCTGCCATGGGCTGGGACACCTTCCACTAGACCAAGCTGCTCAAAGCCTCGTCCAACCTGGCCTTGAACACCTCCAGGGATGGGGCCTCCACAACTTCCCTGGGCAATGAGGAGAGAGATGGGAACATACAAGAGCTAGCTAGCTTCCTATCTAGACTGGCGTAGTCTCGTGACAAAGCTCAGAACTAGAGCCTTCAGAGGAAAACATGCAGAAGAGTCAGCCTTACGGATACAGGTTTATTCTCCATCCCTATTAGGAGTTTAGGCAATGCTCTTAAAAAGTAAGGTTTAGATCCGGTTAGAGCATGCCAGGACTCCCAGCACAGGAAAGTTCAAGATTTTGAAACTTGGTTGCACTCTAATTTTTTCCCTTCCAGTTTCCTGTCAGCTGGGACTTTCCAGGAACGCTGAGGCAGGGCACTCTGGCAGCAGATCACAGAGCTGACACACTTGCCAGTTCCACAGAATGGCTTTTCACCCTGCAGCAGCAGGCTGGAGGAGCCCGAGGTCTACGGCAGTGCACCAGGAACCCAATGGATTTTACAAGAGAAAACCACCCTGCAGTTCATTCAATGAACTCTCGACTGGAGATACTTTGGAAACATTATTTCAGGTTCATGGAAACGGGAGTTCATAGGCAAATAATTTATTCAGAAAACACCCCCAGTTAAGTGTAGCCAATGTGACTAGGAGCAATGCCTCTTGCTCACGTAAGATTCAACCTGTATATGTTTATGGCATCAGTGCAGATAGTCTGGCATTTCGAATGTATATACATACAGACAGCATCCTAGGCTTTCTGTAGATATATCCCATTGCCCTCCTCATCCCCACACCCATGAGCTTTACTTACGTGAGCACCACGCTGAAGATTTGCAAAGTGAACATCAGGAATGAAAAGGACTGGCTGAGTGTCTAGATCCATGAAGGGCTTGAAGACAGTGATGTCTGTACGTTTGTGTGAGGGAAGCATTGGCACTTTAACATCAGAAACTGCAGAGAGACCCAAGATTGGAATAGAGGATAGTGAAGTCACTGATGGGGCTGTGGCTTTCCTACACAATTTGAGGCACATATGCTGTTGAACAAGGGTACTCTGCAGTCAGGGTCAAAGGGAGAAGCTCCTGCAGTAGAGGAGTTTGCAGCTGGGGTGTCTACCTCTCAAATGAGAGCCTGGACCCTTAGGAAACAGCTTGTTTCACAGAGGAGCAGGCGTTTGCTCCATTTCTCCAAGCGAGCTGCTTGACTTTGTTCAGATATTAAACTGGGCTGGAGAATGGTCTGGTCACTCACTCCAAGAAAAAACCACAGATCTTCCATGTACCAAGCAAACCATTCAAACAGAGGGCAAAAGATAGTTTGAGTCCCCTCTTTTCCTTATCCATTCCCTCAAAAGGTTGCTGGATTTCCCGTACCAGAAAGGCAGAAAGAAGACAAAGAGACAACAAAGAGAACCCACATGGTTCCAGTTGGGAGTCTGAGAGACAGCACCACAGAAGCACTATCACACTTCAGAGGTAGTACAAATACTGTTTCTTGCAAGATGTAACATTTAGAGTTACATTTCAATTCCACACTTTCAAATTTTACATTTTTCTTCATCTCATTGTTCATCCTGGTCACCTCAAGCTGCCAGACCGCCAGTTCATCCCCCACTGGGACCAGCACTGTCTCCCACAGAGCACTTTGGTTCTTATGATGCACCAGCTGATATGACACAAGCCACCAAGTGGACAGACTTCACCCACAAAGACTTGTTTGGGAAAGAGTGAAGCAGGAGGTGCCTTAAACTGCACTTCAGACATGTTCATATCAAACTGACCCCAGCTGAAAACTTCCACTCATTTTACCAAGTGGAAACATTTTGATTTCGGGTCAAACCAACTGCAATCAAAACACTTAATTCCTCATGTCCCCAGTGGAAAATATACTTTTTTTTCCCCTTGCAAAACTGATTTTTTAAAAAGTCCTCAGTCTCTGCAGAAAATAACTTAGTCCAGAAGTCACAAACTATCTCTGCTGTTGATGAGTCCATGCGCACATGGCATTTGTGATCCTGGAGGTGGGTATAATAGCTTGTGGCTTAAAGCAATGAAAAACTTCCCACACAAGAGCTAAACAGCAACAGATTGTACTTTCCAGGAAAATAAAGGTCACATCAGGCTAAACCCAAGCCCAGGAAATTCACACTGGAAAACAGCTTTTGTAATATCATAGGATCCTGGAAATCTGTATTGAAACTGTTTGCACTTTCCAGCCATTATGCAAAGGGCTGCATGCAGTAACCTTCCGGGAGTCGTTGGGGGAACATTTGTGAAATGCGAACACTGTGCTAAACCTACATTTCATACCACAAACTTTGGAAAAAAAAAAAACACCAAAACCCCAGCCCTTTCTGCAACTGTCCCTGAGCAAATGGGTTCCCTCTTAGCATAATCTTCTTCTGAAGCTGCTCCAGCAGCCTGTACCTGCTGCGTCAGGAAAATCCTGCCCAGCAAGCCGTGAGGTGCATGCTTGTTGAACCAGTTGGACTGCTAAAAGCAGGGCTCTGACAAGCACACTGAGCAGAGCCAGGGAGAACACACACCTGCCCCATGTGAAGGAAGAACAGGGACATACATTTTCCTCTAAGCAGCTCTGCTGGTGAATAACTAGTCATCCAAACACAGGATCTGTTGCAGTCATCTGCAGCAGTTAAAGGAAAGATGCTCAGCTGGATAAGCTCCACAGCCTTTACATACTAAGAGCGGTGAGGCCTTCATATGCTTCACATCTTCTATGGAAATTATTTACTAAGGACACTTTGCTCAAGAAGAGTAAGAGTAAGGCTGGGAGGCTGGAGGCTCAGTCCCAAGGCTGCCACCACCTTGCTGCACAGTTATGAACATGTTTTTAACATAAGTTAAAGCCTAAGTTTAGGATCAACCTGGAAACACTTGGAACAGCTCCAGTACTTGCTGCCACACAGAGCTGCAGGGGCTCAAGCACTGCCTAAAAAAAAATAATCACACACTCACCATCATTTCAACTGCAAAAGACCATACCTGATTGAAAACATAGCAGGGCCCTGTCTTGAGCAGGAAGAACTAGGTAGAAGCGAAACCCTAAGTGACTCAATCTGTTGCAAAACACAATTAATGGTTCCACAAGCAACTGTTTAAAAGAAACACTATTCCATAGGGGATAAAAATTGACTTAGAGTTCGACTGCACAAGTTATTTGTAACCAATAAGAGATCTAATATTTAAAATACCGATGGAATAATTTCTACTTACAGGCATTCAACTGAGAGCTGGGGTCAGTGCACTTGCCTTTTCTTTTGCTTTGCTTTCGCTCTTCATCCCTGATCTTCCTCTCTGCTCCCTGCCAGACAAAAGATTAAGGGGAAGGGTGGGAGAGAGAGAGAGAGGGGGTCTTTTTAGTTTTGGGTTTTGTTTTGTTTTGGTTTTTTTTTCCAGCTGCAGAGGCAGGAACGCCAGTTCTTCCAGAGCTGTGTTTGTGGAGGTCAGCTCCACGGTACCCAAGCTTCAGCTTTACCAGAGTACGCCAACTTGGAGATCTGCCCAGTGTTTACTTTCAAGTCCTGTCATCTAATGAAATCCAACAACCACATCCAAGATGCAAACACTTGCTTTTCTTTCAAGTCAGATGGGGATACGATGACAAAAGATACCCACAGCTATAACAACTTTATGAAACATGAGATAAAATAAATCTGAAGTGTTTAAAACAATAAAAACTTGCAAGTTCCCTCAGTTTAAAAATTCACTAGATCATCATTAAATCCTGATTTATAAAGATCAAGCCATGCTTGGTTCACCAAGTGCAAGATAGCTTCCTGCATGACCCACACAGCAGTTATACCAGCCTTCACTGATCTCAAGCTGAAGACAGGCATAATTGTAAAGTAGACATTCTCTTTTTATAGGGGCCAGGCTGCGGGGAATCCAGAGATACCTAACCAGGTTATTGCCACGGTTCCTGGCCCTCCAAACCAAGCAGCAGTGGGGAGAAAACTATGTTTTCTGCAATGCACAGGCAGCTGTGACAAAGAGAGAAAAGGAAGGAGGTTTGTATTGGAATCGTGTTCATTCCTCCAGCTCTGCCCAGACCTCCCATGTGACTGTGGGTTAAGGCAGGGATATCACATTGCCAGTTGCAGAGGGTGATAAGCCCACTGTAGATCCCCAACACTCAATCCTGATCCTACCACCACACATCACTGCCCAAACTGGTATACGCAAGCTCTACCTGTCTCCCAACACCTTCCTGAAAAGCAGGGCAGGAGGTAACAGTTATCTGGCCACAGGAAGCCATTATTTCTCATTCCCACCCCTGCAAAGCTGCCAAAACACACCCACATCCTTGCACAGTGTTGGAGGAAGACTAGATTAGCTATGGTGAACAAGATGACACAAAGTATGTGGTGATGAGGTGGGAAATGGTGCCTAAGGCAACAGCCCTCCTAACCTCCCAGTAAATCAATACCCTATAGCAGGATGCCTACACCTGCTAGATAGCAGGGGGCACGTTTGCACTAGCAATAAAGGAATCTGATGTACATCAACATATATCACCTTTTCTCCCACCTAACAGCCAGGACACAAGCAGTTTCAGGCCGCTGCTAGGAAAAAGAAAAAATTACTACTGAAGACACATTCATTGCTAGCTTCATTTGCTCCCCTTAAGCCAAACAGCCCACTACAGTGAAGACATCCCACCTGAACCTCAGCACAGCTGGATCCACCCCGCTCTGGGGCTTCCCTTACCAGAACAGTCATACATCTCAGCTTGACAGCAGAAAGATCAGATTTGGCTCCAATCCTGTTTTTTTACCTTTCACGTGGAAATAATAAAGTTCTATTACTCAAACACTGTGCTACAGAACAGCACCTGCTTCCTCATGGAGAACGGTCTAATCCATCAAGAGCACACCTTTGGAGAAAACCTCTGCCTTCCCATGCCTACAGCCAGACTTCTGCTTGAAAAATCAACCTGATCCAGGCTACAGGGGCTCAGGTAAACCCATCTCAAACACCACAAAAAAATAAAGTTGTGTCTTGATAGCAGGCTTTTCTGCCTTGCCAGCGGAGCTCAGCAACAGCCAGGATCACATATTTTTGACAAAAAAACACTGGCAATCCTGTATTCTGCAATTATGGAACAAATAAGCTTTTAAGAATAAGCTTGATAAAGCAACAGGGATGCAGGGAGAGGATGCGACATAGAGACACAACACACTGGGATCTGGACCCTTCATGGCACTGTGAGATTCCCTGCTTCCACACTTGGGCTGTGTCAGTCAGATGTGCTCCGAAGACAGAGGACTGCTCCCCAGCCCCTCTCTGCATGCTCTCTCATGCTGGGTGCAGCTCTGGCACACAGCCCATGAGTCATTTGAGCTCCTCCTCTGCCCTGTGCCGCCAGTGGCCAAGCTACCAGGGAATACCGGTGGACAAAAGATTGGACATGAGCCAGCAGTGTGCGCTGGCAGCCCAGAAAGCCAATTGTGTCCCGGGTTGCATCAAAAGAAGCATGGACAGCAGGTTGAGGGAGGTGATTCTCCCCCTCTACTCCACTCTCCCGAGGACCCCACCTGGAGTCCTGCGTCCAGCTCTGGGCTCCCCAGCACAAGACAGACATGGATGTGTTGGAGCGGGTCCAGAGGAGGGTCACAAAAATGGCCCAAGGGCTGGAACACCTTTCCTGTGAAGACAGGCTGAGAGAGTTGGGGTTGTTCAGCCTAGAGAAGAGAAGGCTCCAGGGAGACCTTATAATGGCCTTTCAGTATATAAAGGGAGCTTATGAGAAAGACAGAGACAGGCTTTTTACCAGGGCCTGTAGTGACTGGACAAGGGGCAACAGTTTTAAACTGAAAGAGGGTAGATTTAGACTAGGTATTAGGAAGAATTTCTTTACTCTGAGGGTCGTGAAACACTGGAACACGCTGCCCAGAGAGGTTGTGGATGCCCCATCCCTGGAAGCGTTCAAGGTATGGTTGGACAGGGCTTTGAGCAACCTGGTCTAGTGGAAGATGTCCCTGCCCACAGCAGGGGCACTGGACTAGATGTCCTTTAAAGGTCCCTTCCCACCCATATTCTGTGATCATGCAAAAGAAGGAACAGTCTCCATTTTGCTGCCCATCCGCATCAATACTGCCTCTCACCATGTCTCTCCTAACAGCATCTCACTCGCCTATTCCTACCACTCCATAAAAACCTTCCCACAGCACTGCCCATCACTACAAGAGTAACAGCAGGTTCCAGAGGACAACACTAGCTATAGCCTGTTAAATCCTGTATTTAATTTTCCCTGTGTGGGTGCTTAGCTGAGGCACAATTTACAGCAAAGAAGGTAATTTTCCTCTGGGACAGGTCACCCCCATCTCTGCACAGCCCAAACACTGCTGGGCCAAGACTGAACAAAGCTTGTGCTGTAACATGCCACAGGATGACACCACTACACCCATACTGCTTTACTCAGGTCTTGAAACCAGATATGATTAGACAAAAACCAAACATCTTGGGCACCTGTGGACCCCTTCCCACAGAGAGAGAAGAAGAGGGGAAGACAGAAACACGTGAAGAAACTTGCTCTCAGAGGCAGCAGCCAAAAACAAGTATCAGCAGCTTTCCCTTCCACCCCAAGTGTGGGAATCCTCCTCCTTCACTCCTTTCCCGTGCTAAGGACACCACACAATATTAACTAAACTGTTTGACCTTCTGTAGGGTATCTATCAATCTGTGCATACAAAAAAGACAGCAGAGGACTGCCATGCCAGTGTCTGGGTTCAAAGTCAGTTCAGGTGCGCAATGCAAGCACAGCCTTAACAGACAAAGGACCAGAGGGGACCTACACAGAGCTGTCCCTGTTAGGTGGCCACAGCATCATCATTTTGTGCTGTTTTTGCCAACAGACCTCCACAGTATACACTTGGCCCTCCACAAACAAAACAGATAATGGCACTTCTACAGGTAAGAGTGGTCACATGAGAACAAACACATTAAGGACTGCAATACGTGTGGATGCTATAGTAACGATGGTCCTGTAAACATTCAAGACCAGCTGATTGATTACCTAAGATTCAAAGCAGGGCAGAAAATGGGTGCTCTTTCTGAAATGCCAATGCTCTTACAGGAGCCTGGAGAAGGTGGCCAGCGTGGGGGTCTACGAGTCAGTACCTGCAGCTGTAAGGACACAGGTCTGCCCACAGGAGCACTTGCCCAGCACCTCAAACAAGCGTTTGAGTACACAGTTTGATTCAACGCAGTGACAAACAGTATTCGGCTTGTCGGCCTCTGCCCCAGCTCTCATTGCCAGACCTAGCCCAGATCTGAGAGGCAGCAAACTTCAATGCCATTTCTATAAATGCAAATTGCAGAATCATCAGGCATCAACCTCACACTGGCTGCATGTTCACAGAACAAGCAACAGCCAGATTAAATACAAAAAAGTAATCTTTTCTTCTTCCCTCCCTCCCCTTTTAATTCACAGCCTATTTGCAAAGTATCTGGAGGAATAAAGCAGGAGGAAAGGTCAAAATCCCAAAGGAAAAAAAAAAGATACACTGGCATTACTGTACTAATAGATTTACTAAGATTTATGGTATAGACTCAAATGGTTTCCTTTAAGCTATGTTGTCGTGGTTTAGGCTGGGCTGGCCACTAAATGAATGACAGTGTCCCTCCCCTTTCTGGGATTACACACCTGCCCTTTTATTAACCGATTTGTCTCATTAGCAGTGGCACAAGCCTGTCAGTAATTTTAGCACAGTATCAGTAATTGACTGGACATCTTATGAGTAAAAGATCTCCCACTTCCCTGCAGCAAGTCTATACTCACTGTTATCGTAGAGAATACAGGTTGATAACACACAAGACTCCCAGATAATGAAAGTGTTTTAGATGACACACTTGCCTTAGTCTCATTTTAGAGGAGGAAAAGGAAAAGAAAAAAAAGGAAAAGAAACCAACCCTGAAGAAAGCCCATGAGACCCAAGCCTCTTAGGCTTACTGGCAAGCCTTTAAGATAGCTCTGGAGAGCATTCATTAACTCCCTGGTAAATTCTTTGCAGAAATCATCAGAACAGGAGCCATCTCAGAAGGCACTTGAAGGAAGATGACTAAGTAGCTTTACACTGGCAGGCAGCTACAGGCAGCTTCTCCCAACGATACAAGAAAGCAGAAGAGCCCATGTAAAAGCATATAGGTGGGCAATAAAACACGGAAGGATGGGTTAATGGGATGCTACAGCAGAGGCAGAATGTAGAGGGCTCTATATATTTTGGGAGGTAAGAGGAGCGATGGCACAGGAGGTTAACATTTGTGGCATTGTCCTGAGGGATGACAACAAGGCAAAACTTGCAACCGGTGCAAAGCTAGCACAGAACTCAAGAGCGGGGGTCACAATCCCATCTCAGGCCTGCAGGTGCACAGAGAAGTATTTGAGATAACACTCACAAAGAGCCCGTGCTGTGCAGACAGAGTCCGGATGCAAAGAATGAGAGGCCCTAATCAAGTAGGTTGCCAACAAAATAGGAAGCCAGTGTGGTTCACAGCAATCAAAAGGAGGACCGGGGAAGTCCAGGCAGCATTGATCCCAGCCTAGAAAGATCTCGGTCACTCGGAAATAGCAACATTGCACATTACTTGCTCTGGTCCTTCAAAAGACTGCTTAGGCAGGAACAGGTTACAAAGATTGGGAAATGTCCTTTCTTCTCAGTTAAGCTTTCATAACCACTTTCACCTCAGCTCCCGCTATGTTTCTTTCACAGCTTCAGGTGAACAGTGGCTTTGGGAAAGGTGTTAATTCTCTGTATGCTAAATGCATTAGGCAGAGCAGTCAAATTACAGCACCCATCCAGCTTGTAAAAGGGCTTTGTTACACTGCTGTATCTCACAGCAGCACAATGAAAACAGCAACACTTTCTGTTCACAAGATGTGCAAGTTGGTTGGTTGTTTTTG
>VUYV01000052.1:4053142-4450117 GCA_008711295.1 Anarhynchus alexandrinus | reverse complement strand
AAAAAAAAAGAAAATTCATCTCACCTCCCAAGATTCAACATAGAGACAGCACTTAAAAATAGAGTATTGTCAAGCCCAAGCACTTACGCACATGAGTCAAGCCCTCAAAAGTTACACAGATTTTCTTTAAAACTGAGATTTCTAAAGGGATTAGAAACCTGTTCTCAAGTTATTTCGCTTGCTTGGCAGTTAAGCCTTTAGTCTATATTTGAATCACATTTCCAGGCTTTTCTCTCCAACCAAAGCCAGGCCTTACTTTCTCTTTTTTGTTGATTCCTTTCAGGCTTTTTAAATTATTATTAACGAAAGCTGAGATTCTCGTCAAGACAAATGGATCCACAATGACGAGGTTTAAAGATAAAACACCAAACAGCATGAAACCTGTGAGCTGGTATGAGCTGTGAACCCCCGCCCCATCTGGTGACCAACACCTCGACACACTACAAACCCTCCTCCACCCAACACCAGGTTGGGTTTCCCGCAGCCTTTGTGGCAGATGAGCAGCAGCCCAGCCGCACACAACGAAAGACCGAAGGATTAAAGCACCTGCTCTGGGATCATGCTGGAAGTCAGCGTGGGAAGAAGACAGACCTCATGACTTCCCAGTCTGCTTTAGCCACCCGACCACTCATGCTCCTCCTCATCTAATTCGGGAGAAACGCACCGTGCTGCCTATGTTCAAATCTACGAGAAACAATCTTCCATTTTAATAATGCAGAAAAAAAAAATTATCTGGCAGCTCTGCTGTGTGCCCTCAAGGAAGGGCAGCAGAGACAGCCAAGTTCTTTCCACACAGCACCTTTTTCTAACAAGATCTGCCTTTCAAACAAACCAGGAAAAACAGGCGTAATTAAAGGGCAATCAAAGTGCTGCAGGAACCTCGCTGTCAGCGAGATGAAAGATGCCTTTTTTAAATGAAGGCTTGCATACCCAGATCTCCTCTCCTTGGTTTATCTTGGACGCCATGCTCTTTTGTCACACAAAAAGCACCAGCAATTTTGATTAGTCCAAAGGCTACATATGCAGCAGCTTTAGATGAAATGTCACCTTGTACAGCCTCTTCTGACTCACTGCAAAGTAAAGTTGAAAAGGAACAATATGTAGGTACACAGCAACGGTGTCTGGGATTGCCATAGGTAATGGCAAGCAACTTGGACGGGTATTAGCACACCGTAAACTCTGGCCAGTCCCCAGCAAACACAGGCATAGGCAAGACTGTAACGGCCACGTAAAAGATCTCCTCATCGTGCAAAGTCTTCTACGTCCTTCTGGATAAGACCCTACACGGGCAGACATGGCACTATTCCAGTCTGATCACCTTGCCCCACATGGCTTTCATTTCAATAGAAAACAGGTAAATTGAATTCACCTCCTATTTATGCTCCATTATATTTTTGTACTCAGAGGATGAGGACATCACTCAATAATCCAAGTCCATTGGGTATTTCTTTCTCTATTGAGAATTCAGATAAAACTTTAGCTCTTTTCTAGCACTAGTAGACATTTTAATGCTATATTCAAGTTAAAATTGTCAGGATGCTTTTCATTTTGGATTACTGTGTTTGGACAGAATACAGAGTTTGGAGTCCACAACACAACCACCAGGGACAGGTTAAACTGTGATGAGATTCTTTATAGGGAAAGCACTTGGATACTCTTTTTTTTCCTTGACTTTAGCTAAATAATTTCAATGTTCTGCCCAAGACACAGTAGGCAAAGGGGTCCCAGGACAGACTGGAATCATTTCCCTAACACAAAGGCAGCATCTCGCCTGTGGGCTGATCACTGCGCATCCTACTCGCAGACCAGCCTGAGGCCACACACAGCCCTTGCACAACAGGACCCACAGGACCTACGCTGTGTCCTGCTTTGCTTTCCCTCAGAGCAGCGAGGCCATTCCTGTGGTCCCTGGTCAAGCAAGGCAGCAGCCACTGCACAGCTGGCTTGATCTACAAGTTATTTTCACTTTTTGCAGGACGAGGGTTTCTATGTCCCTTTAACTGAACTGACCTGAGCGGGAACCTTTGAGGCTACCACAGCAGATTAAAAACCAGAGGAACAAATATGGTGAAGGATCCATCAGACCTAAATAAAAGGACTTGGATACGGACCAGAAGACTTGAACCAACCTCCTCCTCTTCCTGCACAGACTCCCTAGGAGGACCAAGACACGCACCATCCAGCAGCAGGGAACAGGAAGTTACACAGCTATTGCCAACGCTGGGACACAGCTGCTCCCCACCCTGGCCGCCATCAGGAATTCTGGGAATGTCAACGCAATGCCCAGCGGCCGCCAGGTTGGTTGGTCTCCCACAGCTGCATGTGCAATTCAGGGTTACGCAGCCGTGTGGTCACAGCAGTCCTTGCTGGCCAGCTGAAGGAACAGTCCTAGGCCCAAATTCCACAACCAACTCATTTATCAGCCCTCTGCTGAAGAAAAATTACCCGGAAGCTCAAAGGTTGTTATTTAAATGCTGATGATGGCTGAACACATGTGGTTTCTCTAAAGGCTTGGACAAATATAAACATAAAAGTGAAAAAATAAAGGGTCTTATCTAAAGATTTGTCCACATGGACGTGTATAAGACAGGCCTTAATGTACTTCATCTGTGCTGCGAGCTGGCTGGTTGCAGATCACCTCCTGCCCAAAAACCTTCTAAATTATACCAGCACGGCTCCAAGCCCTTCGAGAGGCAGAGCTGTCAGCTGGGGGACCGCGCTGTGCTAACGCAGCTACGTGGCTTCCAGGGTTGGCGCTGGGTCGCAGCCAGGCACGGCAAGCACAGGTCTGCGCACACATCCGCGAAGGCATGTCCTAAGAAAGCAGCGCCGGGAAGACTGTTCTGTCATTAAAAGAAGGACCGGGGGGGTGGGGAGGGGGGAGCCATGCTTTGGTGCAGATCACCTGAGAGGTGGATAATCTTACTGCTCTCACATTCGTTTCTTCACCTCCCACATGCACCACAGGTTTTGCATCAGCAGGAGGCAAGCCAGGAAAGAGAGATAAAAAAAATTGGGCAATTCATGCACCTGTGGGCTCCCCAGCCGCCTCCTGCCTTTGGGATCGGACGCTCCAAATAAGGCTTGTCTGGCAGATGTGCGATAGGGACACATCCGTTCCAGCTCCGCTCAGCCAGACCCAGCACCATCCTGCTCGCAGCCCGGGGAAGTTAGTTTGCATTCAAACCTACCAAGCCCAATTTGGGTGACTGACACAAAACACATCGCGGGTCCCACACCACGCCAAGGAATGCCGAGTGGGAAATATTGACCCAGCCCCAGAGGAGAGAACATCCCCCTAGCAAGTTCACTCCATCAACAAAATGAAAATGAATGGCAATGAAAGGAAAATACATATTCCTGCTCACAAAGAGCAATGCTGATTGTTATTCCAACCTGTTCCAAGGCAAGGAAATACAGGAACATCTCTGCTCGTAACACGTGGGAAACCCGGGGATGGAAGTTCCCAGTCCTACTGATGCTTCCTCCCACCCCACGCTCTGATAAGACAAAGGTGCGGGTCCAGGCATCAGCTTTTGTTGGATTGTTTGGAAAGAAAGTAAAAGCAGCAGTTTGGCAAAAAAAAATAATGTAGTATGTTAAAAAAAAAAAACAAAACAAAACAAAAAACCAAATCAAAATCAAAAATCCCCAAACCAAAAACAACCCACCCACCAAATAACCTCAACAACCCCACCCCCCCCCAAAACAAACAAAAAACCCACCACACATAAAACTGAAAGAATTTCATCTACAAACACACAAAAATGGCTGAAAAGGATGTTTTGCCATCAGGTATGAAAGGAATGGAGAAAAGGAGAAAATCACCTCCCAGTTTTCTCTACAGAAGAGCTAAGGTCTGGAAGATTTTTCTTCCAGCTTTACGACACACATTGTGAACTCCGTAGTTGGTTGGAACACCAGACAGATGGTGGAGTTTGGGACACCAAGTTCTGAAGAAAAACAGTGAGTGGAAAACCTGCTTCTAATTTGCAACACTTAAAATCAAGGGCAATGCATGCTTGTTTTTAAGAAAACCCAGGACAGAGCAGGGAGAGGTCTGCACTAAGAGGCAGGTAAGCAACACTTGCTATGACTTTCCTATGTCACTGCTCCAAAAGCTGTGTGTACTTGTGCCTCAAAGTACTTGTGGTCTGCAGCCTTGGCTTCAAACCAATCTCTTTCCTTTAAGTATGTTTGACTCATCACATTTCATAGTTTCATTTCCAACTAGCCAAACCTGTACCTCCTCAATGCTGCTGAAGGTGGCAACACCTTCTTTAATGAGGCATATGACTGCTGTTTCATTAGAATGGCATTCATATAAACGCATGCAATATTCATCAATCAGAAAAGTTGAAATTCTTCCTACAATGAACACTAAGTGAGGATTATGCTAGAATAAACTCTTAAAATAAATCAGTGGTGTACACGCCAGCCCTACTTCAAGTTGTAGCAAGAGATCCACCCTCTCCAAAAATTGAGCTCATCTGAACAAAAAATCCTGCCCAAGAACTGCAGTCAACACGCATGATCTGTCAGAAGACCACCCTCATTGCCCAATCTATTTCAAAAGGCCAAGACAAATTAGCCTCAAATTACTTTAATACAGGACCTTTTCACTTTTCCCGAACAAAAAAAAACCAAAAACAGCAGCTTTAATTGCTCTGTCATTGACAGTGTCACTTAAGAGATACCAAATCACCTTCCCTTTGGTGCAAAGACAGCAAAAAGCTCTACCACAATATTCTCCAGCTCTAAATACCCCTGTTACACCCTTGCTATGTATCCCTTTTTAGTAGAAAGGGTCCTTTCACACACAGCATCTGGCTTACAATGCCTTTTTTTTTNTTTTTTTTTTTTTTTTTTTTTGGAGGGAAGGAGTGGGAGGACAATAGAGCCCTTAATGTGCAGTGACATAATTTTTGGCTACAGTCCCACCATCCAGCCTAAAGCAAGCCAGACAGAAGACCTCCAAGGGGGCCCTTCTCTGGGAGCTGCTGGAAGCAACGCTACGTTTCAGAGGGGACCTGTTGGCAAGCATGGAAGGCACTGGTAGAACTACAAAAATGGGGTAAAAAGGGTCTTGCAATCAGCGTGCAGACAACTTGCCCTGTTCAGACACGAGGCTCTAACCCTCCCGCTCCACCAGCACCAGGCAGGAGCTCAGACAGGATTTGAGGAAAGCAGAATCCAGCAAAGCCAGTTAACCCTGGAGAAACCAATCTGTCCAGATTGTTCAACTGCCACTGACCTGAGAGCAGCCCATGTCCCCAGGCCAGAGTTACGGGATAGAGAATCTGCTTCACAGCCTAACGGGTAACACAACAGAGGTAACAGGACAATGGCCTACACTATGAATAGAATAGCAGGAAACACTCAAGAGAAATGCGCATTTGACCATGCATATAGCAGCAATTTTCATTAAAAGACCTCTAATGGGTATCAACCAAGAGAAGGAGAACCAGGCATGCTGTACAGACCTGGGAAGAGATGGTTTCCAGCCTCAAAAACTCATGACCTGAACCTACAAATGCTTCTCCTGATTGACATACGGAGGTCAAACACATAAAAAGCGCTGTAAGGACAGGATTTCTCTCTTCCCTACCTTTAAAATCCCCTTAAAAATATGGCCAAGCCTGCTCAGTCAACAAGGAGAAGCAGGCACCTCCAGAGAAAGCTCCATCCCAGCTCTAGACATCCCGTCTCTAATAAAGTCATAGAAGCGAAAGATGACGAGCTTGTGTTCAGACATCTAAAAGCTGTTCACAGGAGAAGAACCCCACCTTGACTGTCTGCCTAACACAGCAGACGTGCAGGACAGGGTGGGAAACTGTTTGAAGTCTCCACAAGCCTCAGGGTAACACCAGCATTACCTGTTGCATGCAAGTGAGTATCAGCTACACATCTTTGTCAGACTCATCAGACCACGCTTCCACCCAACCAGGACGGCTTCTGACTGAGTAGGTGCACTGGCTTTCCTAAATATCCAATTCAACAACCCATCAGTTTATCAACTAATTTCCCAGTTCACCATCTCCCTCCTCCTCCTCACAAAGGATGATTGCCTCCTCATTCAATTCTTCCCCTCCCCTGATCTGTCAGGTGGTGGGGTCAGACCTCACCTCTAACATGGACACACCTGGAATCAGAATCACCACTTCCCCAGTCCGTAGTGTCTTCTGTCAATCTTTCTACCCTGTCCTCGCTTCCCCTTCCAGTCTCAGGAGCACCACTTCGGAGCAGTCTGTCTTTTCATTCCCACCCTCAGCTCCCTTCACTGTCTCAGAGCAAGGAGGCTTTGGATCCTGGGTCCATTTCCAGCTTGAACACACTCAGAGAATACTTAACCCACCACTATTCTATAGAGTGGCCACTTCTAGCAGCTCCTGTGATGTCCCAAAGCAACAGAAGAGGGCAGAGAGGAGCTGCCAGAAAGAAGCACGCAGCATTTGCTCAGAAACCCACGGACACTGTCTGGTCCCAGAGTGGGAAGTGTCACGCATGAAATACTCCTGGTTTCTACACGCACGGGCTCACAAACAGCACATCAACGCAGCCAACTGTGTGACAACTCCAATCGTGCCGAGCCAGACCTGCCCGCTGCATCCAGCCTCTAAAGTGCTGGAGCTGCCCACAGCTCTCCCAGCACAATGCAACTGGGAAATAATGGTTGCTGAGGGCATCTCAAACATCCTTTCCATCCCCCAACTCTGCAGCTGCAAAATCCGCACATTTTCCTTGCTACAGAGCGAGCACGTGACTCGTATCACCTGAAAACAGTGGTTCTTCACCAGAGCGCTGTATTTTACAAAATCCTTGAAGTGCTCCAAGGGGACTGGCAAAGCACTCTCTCAGGCAGGTGACATCCTCCTGCACGGACAAAGCAGCAGAGGTCCGATATTCCTGTACATCCCCACAATGAGGGCTAGCACAAGAAGGGCAAGTACCTGGTCCCAGAGCTGCTAACTTCCTGTGATAACACACTATTTCTCCCTTAAATGTGACACACACCCACAGCCCTGGATGCCTAAATGAGTAATTGCATCGGAAACCCCAGACACAGAGCCTCATCACCTCCTGTTTGACACCACTGCACAGGACCAAATCATTCCCACAGCAAACTGGGAGCAAGAGGGAAACGGGAGAAGCAGCAACCCCAGAAGAATCATTTGGCTCTGGTCCAGGTAACTCCAGGGCTCAGGAAGTTTCTAATAATCAAGGCTCGCTAGCTGGTTAAACATATCATCTATGCAACATTGCTGCTGTTATTAAATGTAAGACACTATTTATTACTGTGGAGGACTTTCTGTCCTCTTCATGTACTTCAAGACTATTGGGGGGGGGGGGGGGGGGGGGGGAGGAAGGAAAATGAAAGAGAGAGCATGCAAGGTAAATGAACCATGCAATAAAAATTGTTGAAATTGGCTCAGGCATCTCCTGATAAGATCACAGGAGTTGAGAAAGAACTGCAGCTCTACTGGCGAGAAATCCAATCATTGACAAAACGTATCCACTCAGGTTTAAAAAAAAATAGTTAAACAGATGCTTAAACACACAGAACACTTGCTAAAAAATGCCAATTCTTTCAACACAGAAGTCCAGAGTATTTTTGTCTTAATATGATTCTGACCCCAGGAGCCAAGGTTTGCACTCTTGCTGTCAAGAATCCTCTCTGCAGGTTCATACAAATCAATACTCAAAATATATGGGTTTCACACACTACGACTGTGAATCTGGAGATAAATTTGCCTACGTAGCTGTAAAACCAGTCTAGGTCACACCTCCCTTCACCACCCCATCTCATGAAGTTCAGCTCTGAGCTGAAATACCACCTTGAGGGTCCTCAGACCTCTTCAAGCTGCTATTGGCAATTTCACTACAGATTGAAACTACTCATTTGGGGATCTGCAGAGCACCTGGGCAATAATCACCTGCTTCACAGGGCTGGGCTCTGTCACCTGGCGGGAAGGGATGGCAGCCTTGGGGCAGCCATGGGCAGCACCAGCTCCGAGCCCTGCTCCTGGGTTAGCGGCACATCCCTCCTGCTGTAGGATGGTTCAGCCAGCAAAGAGGCAGCTGCAGAGCTGCGAAGTGCTTCCGACTCCTTGGGGATCTGAAATCATTGCCCTGTCTGCATGATCCATCCCTGTGTGCAAGTCCTAAGCCTCCAAGTACCTCACAGACGCAGCTTACCAGAGTTCCTCGAATGGGACAATGTTAGACTGGCTATGGCAGCAGGATACCATTTTGGGAATACTTACTGCCTCCTTTTGACAGCCCTTCTGAAGCTTCACCCGTTTGTTCACATAGCAAAACACTTCAAAAAAAATCACATCAGCCTTTTAGTCTCCTCCAGCAGCTAGGGCCCTCCAACCCATCCCTCTCAACTCAACTGAATCCAAGTCTGGTGAACAGGGAAGCCTGGCACCCAACACCAGCCTCAAAAGTATTGTCACGCATGCCGTGAGGCAGAATGTTCTCTCAGCAGCAGCACACACAGCTCCTCGCTGCTGCCTGCCAAGCATCCCAAGCTTCTCCCACAGAGCCGAATCCCAAGAGCATCCCCCACATAACCCCTCCCTCTCTCTTTTCTCCAAAGTTTTTGTGCTGCACAGAGCCAAGCTCATGGTGACAGTGAGCTCTGCGCAGTGACACCATCCCTTGTGCCTCCTGCAGAGCATAGTGGCACACACAGATTGAGAGAAGGACCTTTTGCATTCTCTGCTGAGAGCTCCCATGTCCCCCGAAGCCATGGGTCTCCCCAGACGTAGCACTCTGCAGCCACCAGTAGTTTTCTCCATGACACTAGTAACTAGCACATGACGTACCAGCAAGGGAACAGCCAGCCTCCAAAAACTGAAGGAAACCGTTCCCAATTTTCAACAAAAACCCAGGAAGTAATGAAACTCTCCAAAGAAAACTCCTGCACTTTGACTCCAGCAACAAACCACAAACTCCAGCAAATGCCTTTGGAACAGAGGCAACTCTGCTCTCTGACCTGCTGTCCCAGCACCCAGAAGATGCACAGGCCTTTTTCAAAAGCTGCAGTGGCTTCAAACAGCTGCAGTTAGCTACCAGCTAGGGAAGCTGCCCATACTTACACACCTACCATAGTGCCCACAGTTCTGAAAAAAGATCAAACCGGAGTTCACCAGGAGGCTGCTCTAATTTGAAATAGGTCACTGGGTGTTGGGATCTGCGGTTTCTGCAACACATGCTTTGGAGCTCAATGGCAGCAGCTACTCCCTCTTCTGCTGAATGCAGGCCCATTGCCACAGCCTTATCTCCCTCAGAAACTGCCCCTCGCCTCCCGTGGGGATCCTCCAAGAGACTGTGCTCCCTGCCAAGCCCAGCTATGCTCCATCACACCTCCCGCACCACTTCATCTGCTCTGGAAACGCTCGGTGCTTCCTTTTGTCAGTACTTGTCTGTCAGGTAGACAGTTCTGCCAAGAACCTTAAAGCAGTTGCAAAGCTCTCCTCAGTTGCACATTCAAACCCTATTAAGAAATAGCCAGAAGGTTTTGCCTAATGTCAGAGCGTAAACAAACTTGTTACATGCTAATCACCAGGTAGGCCACACACCCTTCCCCTCCCCCAATCCCCGAATCTGCTAAAAGGACAGGAAATATAATCATGGTCACATACCTTTGCTTCCTCGTTGATGTCCCAAGTGAAGGATATAGCATTGTACGCAATCTCCTCGATATTACTGATGGTGTTGAAGCTCTCCTTGTAGTCAGCTGTTAGAAAGAAGGATGCATGAGGGAGAGGAAAAGGCGATACCATCTGGAGACCTTAATAACACAAAGCTGCCAGAAACTGCAACTCCTCAGCAAACCCTTGGGGGTAAAGGAAGCTAAACTGTACTTAAGAATGGATCATTAAAAAGGCTGGAAATGGTTCTCATACAAAAAAAAAAAAACCCCAACAAACAGGAGGAAGGAGGAAAACGGGACTCGGCAGAAACTCCAAACTAGAAACTCCAGTGAGAAAGGCAGACATCCCAAATATCGCATGTCCTGTGCTATGTGCAGGAAACTCTACCCTCTACAGCAAGGGCATAAGCTCTCAATAAAACTCCTTCAATAACAAATGAAGATTTGCATGCGCGTCTGCTTTAAGTGCCAAGTGATTAATCCCTGCTTTTATTCACAGAAGGAAGGGACGAGGAGTACAACCCGGCCTTCAGTCAGAGAAAGCTGGAAGCCAGCCAGCCCCAGCCTTGTCTGGAGGCAAGTGGAAATTTGCAGTGTTTTCTTTTTTTACGTGTACCAAAGACCAGTTGTGAGAGAAGCTGTGGGAAGGAGGATCATTAGTGTTGAGGTATTTCTACAAGGATCTTCTCCTTTGAAGAAATACAATATTTAGGACAGCTACATAGAGTCTATAAGCTGCGATTTAGCTACAAGCACCAGGATACGCCAAAGCAACTGTAGTTTGGGAGGGGAGTGTTAAATTTCCCAATGCAAAACCCTAACTCAGCCTGCTAGCCAACCAAAATCCTCCAAAAATCATCCTCTTTAAGGAGCCCTAAAAACTACAGCATTCGCTCCAAGCAATCAAAAGCTCTCTCTGGGCTTTCAGCAAAGAGCATGATCCATAGCTTCCTTAAAATAACAAAGCTTTAGCAGAAAACCAAACCTTGCCAAGGAATTAGGTTTGGAGTTTGACATCAGCAATAAGTGTTCCTTACCTATGTCAATGCATCTTTGTTTGGCTGTGTGCTGTCTTGAGTGCCAGTATTTCCAGTGCCTGAGCTGATCTTCCCTTGTTTTGTCTTCAGCAAACACTACCATGATGACACTCTGAAAGGAAGGGGGGATGGGGTAAGACCAAAAAAAAAAAAAAAAGGACAAAAAACCCAAAACGCAAACACGTGAAAGAAAAAGCCAGAGAGTACATTTGTTTTGGAAGTTCTCATTGGTATCAGGTTTTCTGCTTTAGGCTTTCCAACCTGACGCACCACAGTATACTTGGCACACTGCTGCCAAACAGGAAGGCAGACAGCGGCGCTTTCTGGGTCATAAACAGAGATGAGCAGAACTGCTCTTCTAACTGGAGTTCAAGGATCTCATTCCAGGTGTTGCATCACCTTTACACAAGTGCTGACACCACTTCTTAACAGACTGAGCCAGGATGGGTTGGTCTGGAAGTAGGTGGACAGCAAAGGAACGAACACTGACGTAAGAGAGCGAGTAAGCTGGCCTCAGTGCTGATGCTCTGGTTTAGATTATTGCACTTTGGAAGAGTTTAAGGCTACCATTGTACACACCCTCTTTCCCAAGAACCCACAAGAGCTGCCACTCACTCGGACTTTACTGATGGGGTGATGGATTCCTTCACTGCTACTGACTTCTTTCAGAGTGATCGGGTAAAATTGACCTTTATTCAGGTAAGTCATCGTGCTGTCCCCAGGCTTCTGTCGGAGGGACTTGGAGGCTTCCAGAGTGTATTCGAAGTTATTCCTACGGAGCGAAGAGGGCAGTGATTGCTAAGGCATTTTCCTGGAAAGCTGATTAAACGTTCCACATTTAATTTGGAGAAATTCCAAAGTCGTTAGTTGACTCACTAAGCCATCAACAGGCAAGGAAGTTGGAAAACAGGATGAGCCCCTTTTTCAACCATTTCCTTCATGAATGAACATTTAAGAGAAATTCTTGGCAAGCTAAATCCCATGACAGATCAGCAAGCAAGACTGGAAGCTCCCTATCCAGGCTGAGAGTGGCAAGCTGCTCTCATGAAACAGAAAAGTATCTATTAGCAATCAAATTAAATTCACAAGCTAATAAGCCATTCAGCAGCCAGAGTCTTCTCCTCTTCCCTCTTGGTCAACTGCAACTAACCAAACAACTAGTTTATTCCCCTCCCTAAGAGTTCAGATGAGTTTCATGCTTCCTATTTCTGCTGTAGATTTTCAGCAGCAGGGAGAAAACAAGGCAACCAGAGCAGGGAGAGGGACACAGCTGGAAGCCAACTCCCAGACCACTGCAGAGCTGACAGACAGCACTGCATCTTCCCATGGGACAGGGAGTTGGTACAAGGACAGCAACTGAAACTGGGTGGTATTTCCAACCCTGCAGGTAGTTTTCCTTGAAGTAGTTTTCCTTAAAGACACAGGTAGGATTTTGAACTGTGAAATTCAAATAAGCAGACACTGTTGTGGTTTTGAGACCCAGAGCCTCCCCAGTGCCTGACAGAGACTTGGCGCAGAAGGGAATGAGCTGCACTGCTTGCTCGTGGAAACTGTAAGAGAACAGGAGGATACCGGCAAACGGGGGCCTTAAAGCATTACCCAGAAATGCTGTCAAAGACATAATCTTCTGAATTCATGTTGGCCATCCGGAGATTCAGTTCAGTAGGAAAGAAAACCTGGGGTAGACAAAAAAACAAAACAACACAACAATTAACACAGCAGCAACAAGAAAAGTCAAGATTAAACAGATACTCATAACCACAGAACTTCTGGCAGGCAAACTGATCATCAGATAACAACTGATTTTTGGTCCGTACCAACAGGACACTTAAGCAAGGTTTTAATCCAAAACTTTTGGGTGTCAACTAAGCACATCATCTCACAAGCCTTCTGAGTCAGCTTAGGGCAACATTTTAAAGCTTTCCCAAATCTCAAAGAAAGGGCACAGCTACACAACTCCTTAAGGTCTGGCTTAAAAATCAAAACACGATTACGCTGTTGTTTTCAGTTGGTACCATAAAACAAAAACCATGGATTTTCATCCAGGTTTAACCCTCACTCAAGGCCCCTAAATAAACCAACTGTTTTCCGCTGACACACACCACGCCTAGAAACTGGCAGTAAGGAAGCTTACAGACATAGTCACTTCGCTTCGGTACCTGCAAAAGCACCACAGAGCACTGAACTCTTGCAAAACCTGGCCCACTGCTGTGGATCAAGATAACTATTTCCACACTCTGCAAACCAAAGGCTCTGTCACTAGTAAGATTAGTCATTTGCTTGTGATAAATCATTTCATGTTGTGAAGGTTTTATTTACTAAGTTATACTTATGCACTTTTCTGAGAAAGTCTTCTATTCCTAAATCACTGGACAGATTTCTGGCTCACATAACAAGAACAATCAAAGATGGAACTGGATCTCTCCATCCAGATCAAGACATGCACACACGCGCACACACACGCAGAGACTGCCTCTCTTGGTACCTCTTGCACCCCCTCCTTGAAAGTCTCTGAGAAGGTGGAGTCTGGCGTTCGCCTCTGGGAGTTTTGAGGCTGGGTGTTGGAACTGAACTGGTCAGGATTGAGGTTCCTGTCGAAGACCACCACCCGCTCAGGGGGCTCGGGGTGGTAGACACTTGGCGGGATGCCCACTGCAAAGCCATGGGGCTGTGTCTCCGTTTTGATGGAATGGGTGGGCATCGTGGCAATTGAAACGGTGACTGTTGTGTCAGGAGTTGTAAGGTGGCCTCTTTTGTCCATGCCCATCTGGGGCGTGTGTGGAAGGACAATATTGAAAGGCACATTTTTCAGAACCTGGACTCTGTTTTCTCCAGCAGAAATGAGCGACTGTTCTGTCACGTTTGGGATGCTGTTCCTTTAAAGGGCAAAGAAAAAACATGCATAAATTATACAGCTCATTTTCTCATTAAACAAGAGGTAGAAATACATCTCAGCCTTTTGGGACAAGGACAGCTGATACCAACTCTCCTGCTTGTGCAAAACATCTCAATCCTAACCTGAAAAGCTGAGAAACTCATTTAAAAAAACCCTCACCCATTGCTAACAACCCCACCTTGGAGATGTATTACCCTGAAGCACAGGGTGAGGGTTCACAGCCCAGATCGTCACTGCTTGGAAAACAGCAGTCCAAAACTAAGCACTTTGATGCCCTTCCCACCATACATCGGCACATGCAGGCTCCATGAAACTGCTCTTTGGCAGATGGAGGAAGACCGACAGCAAGGTTGCTATTCCTCTGCCCTGGGACTGCGTGCCACTCGGGAAGCACTAATAGGGAAATGACACCCCTCTTTCATGCACAAACCCCCGAGAAAATCCACATCGAGACTCCTGGCAGTGGTTTGCGTAACTTCCCACTCTCCACCCCACCACACTCATTTCTGCCAGGACAACACTGAGATCTGTGGCTGAGCTGACCTCATAGCTAGCAGCCACTAAGTCAGCCTGCCCTCCCTTTCTCCCTCCCCACAATGTGGTTCTGCCCTCTCCTTTGCAGCAATTCTGATGCTCCCCTGTCCCCTTGGTGAGCCAGTTCGGCTTGTTCCACTGGCAGAAAACTAGCCGCTTAATTCTTTTGTCCTGCTAGGTTATGGGTCAGTGGAAGACCGGACCTGGTACAAGAGGAGCAGTGGTAACACATGGCTGGGAACCAGACTGCTCTTCTCAATAAGTCTTTCAGTCAGCTCAGTCAGACCGCAAAACCTCACCTCAAGTCCTTCACGCATTCTAGTCTGTCCAAAGGAAGAGGATGGTAGAAGTGGAAGCCTGGCTTGAGTGAACCTCACATTTGTAATATTTACTTAATCAGTATCATCTTCTGCTTGGGAGGCACAAGAGAGGGAGGGCAGGAAGAGGAAGGAAGGAAGGAACAAAGGAGCTCCAGAGGATACTAAAGAAGTCCACAAACAATACAAACTCAAAACTAAATCACAAGCATTTTGAAGTCCTTCCCTATCAACCCACACACAAAGAAGCAATGCTGCTGGTGCCCAAGAAGAAAATTAGCAGTGAGCAACTGAGGCAACTGCATGCAAAAATAAAAGGGTCACCAGTCGCCTCTGGAGCCTTGGGGTGCCTGTGCTACAAGGCTGTGCCTAGTGTTAAAGAGAGCAGCTTTTGCTATGCTGACTGTATGACACCAGTACACAGAAAGCAGATGGACGGTGATGAGCAGCTTGGGCCTCAGCTCTCCACATTATGGTCCAATCCCCATCCTGTTCCTGGGGCAGCATGAGGATTTGGGGCACACAGTAAAAGCAAACAATTTCTCTCTTCCAGCACAACACTGCAATGCAGTAAGTTACTTTCCATCAGCAGCTTTGGTGGTCTAGAAGGGAAGGGAGATAAGCAGACACACAATAATAAAAACTAGTACCTTTTGCTATGGTCTTGGTCAGGATGTTCTACCTCTGGTTTAGCTGTCGAAGATCTCCTCTCTCTTGGAACCTGGGAAATACAAGACATGCTATAATTGCATTTTTCCTCCCATATGAAAAAAAAATTTATCTCCTCAAAGCACAGTAATTTAGTCAAATTAAGAATGCACTGCTCTCCGATACCGGTCATTATTAGTATTACAGCATCACTCGCGTTCGCACAACTTTGGGATGCCAGGCCCGCCCCAGGGGATGCCCCATGGATCCCCGTGTAGCTGACCCATCCAGCTGTGCCAGCCCTGGGCTCCTGTCAGTGCCAGATGGTAGGAAAACCACTGCTTACCTTGGGCTGGAGCACCAGCACCAAGGTAAGCAGGACCAGTAGGACAGTCCCCAAGGTTTGCACTGGCGGTGCAGGTTTTCGCATCTGCAGGCTGGCAGAGTTCAGCTTGCGGGATGAGCTCAAGGCTTATGACAGGACGCTGCTCACCAGTCCCTTCCCAAAGAAGGTGTGAAGAACATGTGCTCTCTAGGCCACTTCCTCAAAAACCACCCAAGGCTTTCCTTTTTCCTCAGAGACCAGGGGATTTGCAGAGGACCAGGTTCAATAAAGGTAATGGGATGCTACAGCTCATTTTTGTGCATGGCCCCATACAACACACTGGCCCAAACTGTATTAAATCTTTTATAAACAAAAGGATTTAAGACAGCTCAATACCGCTTCTTGTATTTTATGCCATGGACAGGATTTGCCCTGAAAACACTGCACACTGCAACACCGATCACACAAACCGCCTAGATCACACAGACTTACGCCATTTTCCTGGAGGTGCTGCAAGGCCAAGGCATACAGAAGAAGATGAACTCTTCGACCTGCAGCGGCTTGGTTCACCAGAGTACACAGCCAGCGCCCCAGCGACCCAAACGGCTTTCAGCACTGCTGGCACAAGCCCGTGCTCAGGTCCCCTAGACCGCACAGCAAGTCCACGCAAGCTCCTCAGCAAACACAAACAGTGCCCAGGACTTTTGTCACCCTCAACACGCCTCCTGAATGAGCAAAGCAAACACTTTGCAGCGTGAGGAGGAGTAAACTCCCACCACTTTCCTTTGCTGAAGCCTGCTCAGATACTGCCCGCGTTTGCCATCTTGGGTGCAATGTGGGGAACCACTGCTTTACTACTAATTCGAAGACAGATGGCATACTTGTGTGAACAGCATGCTCCTCTAAACAGCCCCCAACTAAAACCCAAGTCCTGGCTCTTCCACATAACCTGGAATCTCTAATAACACCAGAATTGTTGGATTTTCCACGGTAACAAGCAAAATTCTGGGAACCTCTAGCTGGAGACTGCTAGGAAGCCAATACTAACTAGCCACTAAGAAACAAGGGTCTTCCAAGCTGCGTTTGGCCTCAAGTCCAACAATCCTAAACTCTAGCTTTTGATCAAAAATTTGTTTCCCGTAAGGCCCTATTAACCACAGTTGAGCTATCAGAGTAGCTCATTAGTCAAATGGAAGAAAACTCAAGTTGTTTGGGTTTGTTGTTTTGGGTTTGGTTTTTGTTTGTTTGTTTTTTTATATAAAGGTGATCTCATCGGCTGCCTTTAATATTGCAGAGGGGGCGTATTAGAAATGCCTAGACATTGTCCCTCTAGCATTACTTCATAACAGCCCTCAATAAATCTTTCAACCTCTACCCATTCTGTTTCACACAAGTGTGCGGCATACCTGTTCTTCCACTGATTTTTCTGTACGCCCACCGATACCCAAACATAAGAGGAAACCCCAAATTAGACGTTAACATACAGAAAATCCCTTCTGCTTTGCCAAGTGTGAAGGATCAACATCAACATTCTCTCTGTAATCTACAGGTTTAGAAATCAAAATTGATTTTGTGGATTAAAATCATTCTGGTGAAAGCGTTGGGTTTTTTTCCAAGAGCATAGCAAGTGCAGGCACAAAGCAAAAAGCCAGTTTTCTCACAAAACTAGCTGAATAACATCCACATCAGTGAGTTCGTGGCATTTTGTCGTGTGTGTGTGTGGAGTGCTAATCTCCATATTAAGCATTACAAGAATATTTTGATATGTAAGACACACTCAACTCTTAAAAGGACAGGCAAGGACTTTGTATGCACAAGCCTCTCCTTGTGCTTGAAGAACATACCAATGCTGGCAACTGCACTCACTACTGTTAAAAGACACTAGCCAAAGTATCAGGCACACGAGCCAAGTCAGCCTCCTGCACGCTCAGCAAAGAAAAAACAGGCATCTCCACCCAGTGAGCCAGGCCACGGTAACGCAGGCCTCTAACATGAGCAGGACGCCTCCTTGCCTGGAAATGCCTGCTGGTCTTCACTGACTTGGACATGGACTGAAGAGAACTACCCTGCCTTAGACTTCTGGTATTTAGGAAAGAAAGCTGAGCAAAATGTATCCCACACAAACCAGAAGGTTATCTGTTTGACTATGTCCAATTCACCTGTGAGCATCTAGGAAGGCACCCGTCTCTGAGAGGATTGTGAACACTGGGGAAAACAACCACAGTTGCCAAAGGATTAACAGATTAGGGCATCTGAAGTTCATTGAAGGTTAGAGGGATGCGAGAAGCAACTCCTTCAGATGGACACTTCCACCACCCACATCACCAAAAATCTGTAGTTATAGCTTACTATCAGCTGAGACTAAGGTAGCACATCAAAACCCCAGCAAAAGCCAATGGTCCCACCAGAACAGGGATAAAGTGAGCAAAAAAAGTTTCTTTCTCCATGTGTATTTACATTCAGATACAGACACCCTCCCAAAGTTTCATTCTTCACGACTATTTCTATAATACATTGCCTCCTGCAGAACCTGGAGTTGACAGGCAAAGTGCAACTGAAGCTTTTGACCCATTACATTAAGATCCAGGGGATCTTATTTTACTGAGCTAAAAACAAACCAGTTTTCAGAAAAAGGGATATGGAATTTTTTCCATTTAAAACCCACATAAGTTTAAAGTCCTTGTGATCTATTCATAGCTTCTGTAAAATCCTCTAGTAAATGACACCTTTTCCACAGGTGGAACAAGAGCTCTGCTGGCTGCCAGAGCATACCCACACCAATCTACCTTGTAGTAATCATACAGCAGTCCGAGGGCAGCCGCGCTGTCTTCATCACCATTGATGCTCATCATAGCTTTGGTAGCTGCTGTAAGGGGATTTTCAAGAAAGGTTTTCCACGCCTCATCTTCACTGGTGTAAGGACGTCTCTGAGAGTAGAGAGAGTCATTCTGAAGAACCAACACAGGTCTTTTACTTGAATCATGAAAAAAAAAAGAAGAAAGAAAAAAGCCACCTGTTAGAACACATGAAAAACATTCCTAAAGTTCTTCTAAATTAGCTGCCCCAGTTTCACAGGGTTCATATTCTGATTCAGTGCACTGCAGGGATTAGTCAACACAAAAAGCCCAGAAACCTAATTCTGATCTCACTCACACTCAATGTAAATCAGGATTAATTTGACCAAACTCAGCTGGATTACAACAGCCTATATAAAATCGCAAAGCCGTTTAAGAGCACAACGGAGCTGCTCATGCTTTGAATCCAACCCAGAAAAAAAAAAAAAAAGTTACACACGCTTACTGGTCTACCACCTACAAAACCTCTAGCACATCCTACATATTACTACCGAGTCGCAACCTGTTCCAGTTCCCAAGTGGGACTAGAAAATGTGAATTAATGAAACATCTCTTTCCCCCAGAGCTTTCAGAAGGTGTCTTCACTCTCAGGGTACATCTGAAAACACCACCTAGAAGCTGCTGATTAGTTATACACTACACAGGGATATTGCTCAAAGGGACCTCGAATCAATTTGGCAGTGAACTTTTCTGACAAGGGAAGCCAAAAGACTTAGTGTCTGGTTACTGTTGAAATAATCTGCGACACTAGTTTGCAACACCCTCAACAGATGACTGGGAAAGAACAGAAAAAGTGGAGGTTTTGCCTTTATGTTACAGTATACCAAAAAAAGTATATTTACTTTGGATATTTTAAGATTGCTGGAAACAAGAAAGCACCACGATTACTTGGACGTTCTGCCAACAGGTAAAAGTGGGACATCTGTAGAAAATGCTGTCCTACCATTTTAGAGAATCTAATACATTTTGGTTCAATTAGTAAAACACACACTTCACCTTTTAAGTCAGTTCAAGGGAACATTGTCTAAATCTGACTTTTAAAACAGTTCAGTTTTCTTTCCAGTGCAAGCGTAAAAATAGTTTAGTGCAGATTGGTGGAGAGAGAAGGGAGGCTTTTTTTTTTTCTTAAATAATCCCAAACTCAGCATTTTTTAATGAATTGTTAAAAGTTTAAAATAAATAAATAATTATTAAAAAAAAAAACAAAAACAAATAAACAAACCCCACAAAAAGCAGGAACTGGGGAACTCACCACCATCACACCCCTTCCCCGACAGACAAGCATTCTTTTCATCTATTTACCCAGATGCATTCAGAGATTGAAATATACTACAAATACAAAAAGTTGTGAAATAAAAAGTTGTGAAATCCTCTAATCACTATAATCAGCTTAACAGTATCCTACATTTATCACCACCTTCTACCAAAAAGATTGCAAAGCACTTTGCAAATTACGCGTTCGATCCTTTATCAGTTACACAAGGACTCTCGCTGAGCTTCAATGGGACAGCTTGGCTGAGCTAAAGACACTTAAAGCGAGTGGGAGTTTCCAGGACTTGTAAGAGCACTTCGTGGCTATAAATCAATATTATATAGTGGGAAAAAAGCAAACAACAACAAAAAAGACAAGCTCTTGCACCAAGCCCTTTCTGTACATATTTGTGTACACACTGACGCAGATACCAAAATGCAGTGTACCAAAATGCAGATACCTCTGGTATTGAGAGCATCCACTTTCTATCAAAGATTGAACAGCAGAAGACAAAGTGAAATTTTCTTTAGCGACATAGTACAAGCTCCTATTCTTATACAATAGGATAAAAGAAACCCCAAATATCCATACCAAATGGGCAAATCCTGCAGTTAAAGTCACCTGTAAAGAAAAAAGCAACTGAAGTAACCTGGGTGCAGTTCACTTGATCCATCCCTGCCAAGCTGAAGGGCTAAGTCAGCCTTGCTGCGACTCACAAGACCACTAAGCTGATTCCCCCCAGCAACACAACGCTCACATGGAAAGACAGCACCAAGGGAGAACTAAAAATGCGCAGAACTAAAACAGCCACTAACCAGAAATGTAGCAAGTGCAAAAAATGCATATTTTTGAGTGATTTCTTTGTCATTGCAACACCTAAACATAATGCACGTTGCCCTACAGGTACCCTACCCCCCTAAAAAGCAGTGCAGAAAAGATTATCTGCAGAATTATCAGGAGAAGCGCAGGGTTTGGCAGTAACTCAATCCCTTAACAGAACCACAGCTTCTTTCAGGAAAACAAGAACATATTAATGAGAGAAGGCAAATATTTATTTTTCTAAGTTTTAGGTTTCAAGATTATTGGCACGTGGATCTGCTCAGAAAGTAGCAAACACGTCCAGCAAAAGGCTGGAAATACGTTTCCTACTGCAGCTTTAATAATTTCTGAGTTATATTTTTTTCTATGTGACCCAAGTGGAAGCAGAAGAACACTACAAAGAGCAGACAGGCTCTCTTCGCCTGCGAGCATCCCGCAGCCCGCAGTGTTCTGTGATCACAGAAACTACTCCTACCTACTTTGCCGTCCCAAAAGCCACCCTTCCTCTCCCTCACCGTGCAGTTTAACGGGGGCGGTTGGGCGATGCTGGGCCGCAGCGCGCCGTACGGCGGGTCCCCGCACAGAGCACACCTGTAACGCTGAGCTCAGCCGCCGAGAGGACTTCTCGCGCCGGCTGCTACGTGCCAGAAGAGCGAAGCGCAGGTACCCTAAATTGCTGTGGCCTCGTCTATTAAGTGTCAACTGGAGGCAAAAATACATATGACGAATCCTAATCACAGGGTGAAGTTAGCGAGCTGCTGCGTGAGAGTCCTCTTTTGAGAAAGTAGTACATTAGAAAAAAAAAAACTTTGATAAAAAAACTATACTTTCCCTAGGAAATGAGTGCATTTGAGTCACCAATCATTCAAAATACAGTAATTTTATAATTAGTTCTTCAAATCACCTCAGAGTTACCCCCTTTTCTAGTCGCGATGCCCACGGCCGCCGTCCCCAGACGGACACGGTGACAAGCGCGGAAACAAACCCGAGCCATTAATCGCAGCTCGGAGAAGACACCTCGGCGTCCAACACCGTGAAGTTACAGAAAACACGAGTTTTCACTCTTTTAACGCCCGGTTTCGTGCAGTACGAGAGAGCCGCAGCCGAGCTCGCCGAGAGCCCGGCCTCCCCTCGGCGGCCGCGGCTGCCGGCACCAGCGGCCCCGCCGACCACCTCACCTGCCGAAATCCACCTTGCCGGAGGGGTGCGCCTCGTAGAAGTCCATGGGGGCCGCTCCCGCCGCCGGGCAGCGGCTCGGGGCTCCGGCGGGGGCGGGACGGGGGGCACAGCCCGCCGCTGCGGCTCCGCCCGCCTCCCTCAGCCCCCGGCAGAGGGTCAGCCCGGCGCTGCAGCGGCGCCCGCTCCTCCCGACGGCGCGGCCCGTTCGCCCGCCACCGCCCGCATTTAAGGCGCGGCGCGGCGGGGCGGGGGGCGGACGGCGGCGGCGCTGACCCACGCCTCGCTGCGGGTGTCGGGTTTCAAAGCCGGCCCTGCCTCGCCGCTCGCCTCGCAGGGGCGGGGTGGCCGCCGGGGTCCCCCCGCTGCACCGCCGGGGCCCCCCCTCGCCCCGGGGCTCACCCCCCACTCCCCCCCCCGCGCCATTTCGCACCGCCCCGCCGCAGCCTCCGGTTNCCCGCTCCTCCCGGCTCACTCACTTGTCGTAGTCTTGTGTCATGTCTGGCGGAGGCAGCGGGCGGCAGAACTGGCCCGGCTGGTCGGGAGGGCGAGGCGGGGGCGAGCGGAGAGAGCAGCGCGCAGCCCGCCGCACCGACGGGTTTTGTCGGCTTTTCTCGCCCGCTCAGGTGGCGGCCGCTGCCGCAGGTGGACGGGAGCCGCGCGACGCCTCCCATTGGCTGCCGCGGACCTGCGGGGCGGAGCCGCCGCGCCCCCATTGGGCGGTCGGGCGGGAGGGGGCGGTGCCGATGGCCGTGCGGGGCGCCGCTGGGGCCGGGGGGCCCCGGGGCTGAGGCAGAGCTGAGGCGCCCCGCGGGGCGAGCCGGCCCGGGCCGGGGGGATACGGGCCGTGGTCCCTTCGTTAGAACGCGGGGGAACGACGCAAGTAAGGGACGAGTAAAACTTCGCGGGGAAGGTGCTCCCCCACAGTTGGGGACCGCCCTGGGGCCCGGCGCCCCCCCACAGCCCGCCCCGCTGTCAAAGGCCGCTTTCCTGAGGAAAAAAAACAAAACCTTCCCCCCTCCTCCCCACCCCGGTTTCGCCTCTCCCCCTGCACGGGCAGCGTTCACGGGGGCTAAAGGGTGCACCGCAGCTGCTCCGGAGTCCCCAGCGCTCCTCTCCCGGCGGCGGTACGTGAGGGCTCCCCGGGCGGCCCGTCCCGCCCCCCGCCCAGGCCCGGGGCCACGCTGGAGGGGGGTCACCTCACGGCACCTCACGGCCCCGGGCCGGCACTCACGGTAGGGTACGCGGGAGTCACCCTGGGATCTTTATCGCACTAAAAATCGCACCCTTCTCCCTCTCNGGCGAGGCGGGGGCGAGCGGAGAGAGCAGCGCGCAGCCCGCCGCACCGACGGGTTTTGTCGGCTTTTCTCGCCCGCTCAGGTGGCGGCCGCTGCCGCAGGTGGACGGGAGCCGCGCGACGCCTCCCATTGGCTGCCGCGGACCTGCGGGGCGGAGCCGCCGCGCCCCCATTGGGCGGTCGGGCGGGAGGGGGCGGTGCCGATGGCCGTGCGGGGCGCCGCTGGGGCCGGGGGGCGCCGCGGCTGAGGCAGAGCTGAGGCGCCCCGCGGGGCGAGCCGGCCCGGGCCGGGGGGATACGGGCCGTGGTCCCTTCGTTAGAACGCGGGGGAACGACGCAAGTAAGGGACGAGTAAAACTTCGCGGGGAAGGTGCTCCCCCACAGTTGGGGACCGCCCTGGGGCCCGGCGCCCCCCCACAGCCCGCCCCGCTGTCAAAGGCCGCTTTCCTGAGGAAAAAAAACAAAACCTTCCCCCCTCCTCCCCACCCCGGTTTCGCCTCTCCCCCTGCACGGGCAGCGTTCACGGGGGCTAAAGGGTGCACCGCAGCTGCTCCGGAGTCCCCAGCGCTCCTCTCCCGGCGGCGGTACGTGAGGGCTCCCCGGGCGGCCCGTCCCGCCCCCCGCCCAGGCCCGGGGCCACGCTGGAGGGGGGTCACCTCACGGCACCTCACGGCCCCGGGCCGGCACTCACGGTAGGGTACGCGGGAGTCACCCTGGGATCTTTATCGCACTAAAAATCGCACCCTTCTCCCTCTCCCATCCTATATAACCGCCTTTCTTTTTCCGGCGCTCAACCCATTTTTAGGAAAGTAAAAACGACAAGACGTGCGTTAATTCTCACGAGCGCTGCACTGACCACCACCACCAAAGCACGGCCGACCCTAGAGTCATTACACGCCTCATCGATGAACCCGGGTTTGGATAGAAAGGGAGGTTCACGATGGAAGTTACTGCTGGAAAAGCATCTAAATCCTCTGGTTTAACAGCAGCAGCGACATTACAAATACATCGGGTATATCCCAAGTGGCACGCATGAATTTAAATCAGAAAGATCTTAAGTTTCTCCTTGAGAAATAAGGGTGGGAGGTTGCTTGTTTAAGTAACACGCTGAATCAAACCCATACAGCAACAACGCTATCTATCATATGTCAAGATGTTTCAGATAGCTACTGTAATTTAAAAGTATGCACGCTAATAAGAGGTCTCTCCTTCTAGGTCAAAATCTCTTCCCTATTTGTAGAGGATATACTCCAATGCAAAATTATAGAAGGACAATTCAAGCAGCCAACCGAAGGAAATATGAAACTAAAGGGAACAAACTTTCACTAAGGGTCTAATCCTGGAAGTTGCTTAATATCCTCTGACTGGATTACAACTAGCGTTCTAGAAACAAAATGCTTTGTTTGGATCTGCAAACATTGCCATTAGGATGGCAAAAGATAAATATCGTTACTGAAGTAGGATCTTGCTCTACAAAGTGAAATGAACTGATGTAAATTGTTCTTTATGACATGCAATAAAAGGTATTCTATATTTTTAACCCATTTTGAAAATCTAACTTGAGATTACATAGAAGAAAATTTATCTGCGCTCACATATGAAAAAAATAGTCATCCAATTAAGATGTCAGAAAGTTACATTTTTCCAAACGAGTGTAACTCGCTTTGTTTCCCATACAAATTACAAAATCAGCTCAAAATTGCAAGTATTGGAAAGGACTGCTAACTTTCTCAGGTGTTATTCACTCTTCACGCTCCCTGCTTCTGTTTGTAGAATTCTGGGATGTGCAGACACAATCACTGCTTTTTGGCACACGTGCATACTTTTCATTAACAATAAAATATAATACTACCCTGTAGCTGTAAGTGACCCAGATGCAGTACGTGCTGAAGTTCAGTCACATGTTTACGTTGCACCCGAATTGCTGAAATCTTAGTAATGTGCCACACGGTATTTCTGCTTAACTAGAATTTACCAGGATTTTATTCCAAATAAATCAAAGCTGTTGCCTCTGCAAAAGGGACGGCTTTTCTTAACAGCCTGATCTGACGATGAAAACTTAGTTATCAACGTAGCAATCACTTCCACATTCAGGAGACAATGATATAAACACTGGATTGTGACACCGCTGACTAATCTACCGGTCACAATCTAGACTCTGTAACACCACTTGTAGGTGTATTTCTGTGATGTCACGAACGAGGTTGCATCACTGCTGAATAAAATCAGGCAAGAAGCACAAAGGGATTTAGCAGAGCTTTGGCTTGGGCATAAAGCCATGCCAGCCTGATGCGGCAGCGCTCTGGCAGGACCTCCCTTGCCATGTGCTGACTGGCGTTCGCTCCAACTCCTTCCTTCGCTCAGCCCTTTCACCTTGATCTCACTGCTCTCCTCCACCTCTCATGCCCTTCCCTTTACCTTTCCCTCTGCCTTGGTTCTGCCTTCAGTGTTCTCCTTCCCTTCTTCATGTATTTGTTGCCTTTTAAATGAATCCCACTCAAAACATGCAAGGAACCCCACCAAACTCACACACCATTTGCAACCATCTGGCCAACCACTATCTCAGCACGCTTGCACCTCTTCCTAGTCTGTCATTTGACATCACTGTCTAGAGAAACTGGGAATTATTCTGGACAAGGATTAGCTACTGTTATGACTTACCTAACAAATAAGGTTTTAAAATCTCGTACCTGATAATTATCATCTACGCGCACTGGCCATTCATGCCCGTGTAATATACAAACAAGTTGCATCAAGTTTGTAACAGTACTTTTGATTTCACAAAATGCAGCAGGGAATCAAAACAAGACACTTTCTACTTAATCTGAATCCCTAAGACGCGAGGGCTGGGCTGCAGAGCTGGCTGTAAAGACCAGTGAATCTTCTAACCTTCTCTCCATTGCCCAGCACACCAGGCAAGCTTTTCTCTTCTTTAACAGGCCTGTGGTCACTGACGATAGAGCTGGAAAAGAAAGCCCGAAGCTGATCACTGACCCCCGCAGAATTAGCTGAAGGCATCAAAGGGCTTGGGGGGGGGGGGGGAAAAGCCNAGACGCGAGGGCTGGGCTGCAGAGCTGGCTGTAAAGACCAGTGAATCTTCTAACCTTCTCTCCATTGCCCAGCACACCAGGCAAGCTTTTCTCTTCTTTAACAGGCCTGTGGTCACTGACGATAGAGCTGGAAAAGAAAGCCCGAAGCTGATCACTGACCCCCGCAGAATTAGCTGAAGGCATCAAAGGGCTGGGGGGGTGGGGGGGGGAAGAGAAAAGCCCAAGCAGAGTTTCATGAACTCACTAGGAACTGAGGCGAAAGCCGGCACAGTGGAGAGAAATAAAGACAAGTGACGGTGGAAAAGGAAGCTGGAAATGCCTTGTAGGAAAGAGAAGATGGAAAAAGCTGGGGGGGGAAAAAGGGTAAAGAAATAAATGAAAGCACAATGTGTGAAATACAGAACAGGAAAATAAAAGAAACAGTTTGCTTTTTTGCTTCAGTTATATCCCTATATACGATCTTGCACGCATTCCTTAGATTCCCCTTTTAATTCTGTATTTAGCCCTAAAGATAACACAGACACTGTTGAGAGCATACAGACTATTCGGGGGCAGGAGATGCAGCTCCATCAGCCTGATTGGGGATGCTCTGAAATGACTGCAACATAAATGAATCAATTTTGCAGTAGCCTATATATTAAAAAAAAAAAAAGTCAGCCTGGAGCCTGGAATTTTATCAATGATAAAATCTTTAGCATGCTAACCGGTCTCACTGAACATTTCTTGTCTCTGCTCAGTATCACGCTTCCTCTGGGTTTGACTTCTGTGTACACAGGTCCTGCCACACAGGCCGACAGCGGTGTAGCAAGAGAACAGTGTGTGCAGCTCTTTCGCTGCATACTGTTCTCTGTCTAATCCGCTTTGCTCCGCAGCACGGAAACCACCCAGCTGCCCAGTTAGGAGTTACGAACGCCACGGATCTCAGTTCAGCAAACAAAAGTGTTTTGTCACCATTTTCTATCGGCGCAGCACGGCTTACTGTGCATGTGAGATCCAGGGCCAGGTGGATTCTTTCACATCCTGGAGTCACAGCAAGTTACAGGCGGTGGTCACGGGGAGCCCTGCTGCACCGGCTCGTAGGACCACAGTCCCAGTCCTGCTCAGAAGCACAGGAACCAGCCTGCCTGCAGACGTGAAGCCTGCCCAGCTTGTGAATAGCTGACAGCTCTCCAGGAACTCGCTAGCTCTGCGGTCTGATATCCTGATCTTGAGAGCTGGGGCACTTAGATATAGTTTTAGGAGACACTTCTCTTCCATGGGCCTGTAAAGCGGTGGCATCTTCACCCCCTCTCTCTCACAGCAGCCTCTACTCCGCACCCCTCGGGCAGTCCTGTCGGAGGCACGCGATGCTCCATCAGCCAGCCATTGCAGGTGTCCTCCATGAAAAGGCAGCACAGAAGCACCCCAGGATCCAGATCAAGCTTTTGGATTGCAACATAGACACTAAACACCCTCGGTGGCGTTCTCATGAGGCAATGGCAGGGTCTGCAACTGGTGGGCAAAGCCACTGCTAGGACAAAAGGGAGCAGATACACAATACTTCTACAATACGCAGCAGCCATGTGAGATCATTAGAGGAATGCACTTGTATTTTCTTTTAAAACTACCTGATGTACTGCCGGAGGCAGAGTGTAGATGCTGAGGATCTGGGAGGAGTGTTCTGGCTCTCAAAATGCTGCCATTAGCAGTTGTACAAGGGCAGCTATAACCTCACGTGAGGACACAAGCATTCATCATCTCGTCTACTGCCAATCCTTACTCACTCTCTTGTTCACCGTTTCAGCAGCATCCTAGCACAAGCGGCGGGGAGGAAAGCTCTTTCACGTAAGCCTGTTTCCACATCTTGGCATCCCCTTTAGGTTCTCCCCCATCTAATCTGGCCAGGAACAATGGAGCTTCACATGAGGACCAACAAGACCAGTAACTGTGGAGGAGATACTGGAAAGCAAGCATTCTGCATTCAGTGCAAGGACGAATGGAGCGAGACACACTGCTTTGGCAAATCTGCTAACATGCCAGGAAATATGTATGACCCTATGTGCTGAGAAGACCATTTCATTTTGGATCAAAAGAGGATATTCATTAATTGGAGCTATCCTGATTCTTCTCTGCTTGTGAAGCAGCATAAAACTTACTCAACCTGACATGTGGAAGGGACGGCTGAAGCAGGGAGCAGACACTTATTCAGGGACTTAACATTTCCAGACTTTACCTCTCCCAAAAGCCCTGTGGGTCCTGGTCCTGGCCTTTTGCTCCTAGCTCTGCAAAAGCAACCTCTTAACAACTTCCCATAAATACCCTGAAATAATTTTTTCATGACCATAAGCAAAAATCTTGTTTATCCATAAAGGGAGAAAAGTCATTTCGAGGAAGGGACTTTTGAGCTTCCCAAGAAGTTATAAGAAAGGCAGTTATTCATTGCATTGCCTGCAACATTGTATGAAGCTTTCTCAAATCTTCCAAACACCATTGTTTCAGGGGATATGCTAAAAATGGGTTAGGAAAGATGTAATTGCAGTGAAGCCCACACAACACACTATGGCCAATAAATATGACTAGTATTGCTTACAGGAATGGAGCTTTGATGATTCTCATTCTCTTGTTAAATCAGGCTCAGAGCCCTCGCTCTGCCTAAGATGTTAAGGAGAAAGCCAAACACCTCTCCTTCATGACTGGAAAATGGTAAAAACTTTAAAAAGAAAAATGTATTTGATTGAGAAGAATTTGACATTGAGAATGCAGACACACCAAGGTAGTGAAAAACTAGTAAAGTAAAATTCCAATTCTGCTGAAGGCTGTATCGTTCAAAAGAAAATGAGACATCTCCCGTATTTCTCCACTGAAACAACAGAAAGGTTGCATTATTTAGAAGAATTCATAAAGCAAGGTTAATTTTACGTCCTTAAAGATAGAAAAAAAATAGTATGTTAAAATATAACAAACTAGGAAAAAGCCTAAATTCACTTTAGAAGGCATATCAAGCTCTCAGAATAACTGATTTGCTATTGTCTAAGTTAATAATTATTTAACTATTCTAAATCTTAATATATAATGTTTTAAAAGTTTAATCTAAAAAAACCACTTGCCTTTATCTATGTACTTAAGAACTCTCTTCAACTTTTAGAGTAAGAAACAAAACAAACTGAGTTCTCTCTATTTAAAATTTCCACGAGAAAAAGTAGAAAAAAAAAAAGTAGCTATCAGAAAGTTAAGCTGGGACATTTCAGCAAATAGTTACAGAAAGGAGCTGTAACTTAAAAGTAGATAGAAGAGGTGGTTGGAAGCGTGGGGTTGCGGCAGACACCCTAGCCTTCAGCTATCCGCCAGTAGCTGTTCAACCAGCGCGGCTCCACCTCAGGGTTATATTAACTGGACTCAAAGTAGTTGTCCCAAGAGAGCTCAACTACACTTCACTGAAGATAAGGCACTCTTGTGGCTCGTCAGCTTCTTAAACATCATTACTCCAACATAAGTGTTGATTGATTAAACTGGATAGAACTAACATTAAGTATTTTAGGGGCACACCCTTTACTTTTAAATCTGACTCTTAACCTATGTGTCCAGAAGGCACATGGCTCTTGATGATTAACTGCAAGCTTTATTCCAGTTTATTAAAGTACAGCTTTAATTTATTCTAACATCTAAGGCAGCTTTGTTACGTTTGTAACAATGTAACAATGAGCACAGTATTTTTAATTTATGAAGCTCAGATTTTACTACTACAGTAGTTTTAAAAGAAAGGTGTACCTATAATTAAGTGCATAAGTCTTTCAAATAATGACTTCTGAATTAAATGAATCCTTTATGTATAATAAGGTGTCTTTTAGATAGTTAATTCAAAACTTTAACAGATATTACAGTAAAAAGAATGAGACACTCAGTCGCTTGAGCAAGCACTGTTGAAAACACTGACAATGTGTATTATACTTCTGTAGATTTTTAACTGACACAAATACTGATCTAAAACAAAAACAATGAGTAATTTTACCAGATACTTACAAAGTTTAGTAATTCAGGCAGGTGAGGTCAAAAATAATAGATAATGGCTAATTTTAAAACACAAACACCGGACACAAGATGAGATTCAAATTGGTATATTCTGAGTCCATTAATGTAAACATCAGTTCAAGACACGTCTTGTCAGAAGTCTGAAGTATCTAGCATAATAGATTTAGACATACTAAACTGTACCCACTTATGAAATCTCTAACACGTACAACAGGTAACAACTCAGTCTGCTCTTTCCTCTTCCCCTATCAAGCACAGTTTAGCTCTGTATGGCTAAAACTATCCCTTCTCATCTGCACATTACAATCACTTTATAGGACCATTGCTCTAAATCTCTGTTCCACAATAACTAAATAAAATATCTGAAAAAGTAAAAACTTTAACCCAAACTGTGTCTTTTCTATCACCTTAAATCAGGACACCACATGCAATTGCACCCTGCTTCTACTGAGCCAGTGAGGCCTCCTGGTTTGCTGGTATTCCCATTTAACTATTACAACTTACCTTTAATAGTCCTGTCTGCTCTACCTGTGCTTGAAACACTGCTTTATCACTTTGCTCCAGACAGGCAGGGCAGCCCATCTGCTCTCCTGTATTTTGCCTGTTCCCTATTTTTAGACAACAGCTTCACGGATAGAACCGCAACACATTTTAAACCCTTCCATCATACTCAGAGTCTACTCGCTGAACTGATTGCCTTCCCAGATTACATCTCACTGAAGCCCTTGCTCAGGAAGGAAGATATTACTCTTTCTAAAGTTTGCAGACACTGTTCTTCTTCTCTATAACAATGCTTAGAAACCGCTGTTGATTTTGGTTTTGACCAAATATGTTTGGCAACTTCTGTACTCTGTACTGATGGCTACAGTTGCTGAATTTTATTTCATTCAACTGAAAGCAGCATTATTCATCTGGGTATCTACTCAACATCTCTGTTCAACATATACATATGTTATGGTGTCTTTAATGTAGTGGCAGCACCCAACTTCATTTACACATTGTCTGGAATAGTTTAAAAACACAGTGCATAAATAAGATTGAGCATGAGAAACTGGTAGAATGGCTGAGGCGCAGGCTGCTGAAGATGCTGGATTATAAAGCAGTCAGAAGAAATTCAAATGACAGCAGCCTTGAAAAGAAGAAGGACAGGAGGACCTGGCATTTACTGTTGCGCAAGAAATAGGATGGGCACTGCCAGGTATAAAAGTAGCTGCAAGATCTGTGAAGCGTGGAGCGGAGCATGGACCTGAAAGGTGTTAACTTGAATGAGAGGCTCAGGCACAACAAGAGACTGGCAGATACACAGGATGCAAGGACATGAAGAAAACGGTGCCAGAGTTGCTCCAGAATAGCCTGTTTAGAAACAGTGACTAAAAAACTCACTGCAGTGAAAACATCAACCAACTGCTCCTTTTATTTGTTAACACACCATTTCAAAACAAAGTAAACATTACTTTCTAGAAATGTATTTGCTGTCATACAACAGTAGGTAAAAAAATAGATATTTTAATTGCAAAATCTCACAATGTAATTAGATGCTAACGTGCTGTCCAGTGCACTCAAAGTATGTACAATTATGCCAAAAAAATGGTAATTTCATAGCTTCTTGTTGGCTCTGATGCAAAGTGAGGAAATAAATTGTGATAAACAGTTTCCTTGGTAACTTTTCCAGCTGGAAACCAGTGACTTAAATTATAGATAAAAAGACACTACAACTAAAGTATAGTAGTAATTCTCAGCACTACTATCTTAACAAAAAAAATCCATGCAGGCAAAAGGATCAGTGTAAGTTTAGATGTAATACCATGGTTTGGAATCCAGCCAACTAATTTACACAGTTTTAATACTGCTATTTTCAGGTCTTTTTACTTCCTTAGGCCTGTGTTGTATTTTGGCTTTTTACAGAGTTTTTTATTAAAAAGTTTGTGTTCTATCACACACACCTCATCATGGATATAAGAGGGCTGTATCCTCAGAAGAAAGGCGAATAACCTTAGTACAAAATGGTAACTCTGGGGAAAGTCCACTTCTCTGTAATGAGCCAGATGACTGCACAATCTGAAAAGAAAGGGAAAAAGAAATCACCCTAAATTACAAGTGTATTTAGTTAGTATTTAGCTAGCATTTATGTATTTAATTGTAATTAGAGGAAAACTATACATTTTTTCAACAGCATAAATCTCTACAATGTCGATTCTGTGAAAGGATCCACTCCTGCAAAACCTTGAAGTAGAGGACTGGGCCAAGACATGTTGAGAGATGGTGCAGACACGGTAAGAGGGAAAAGCCAGGATAGCTTCTTGCACTATGAATCAGGATCATACTCAACCAGACAAAGAATACGTTCTTTGCCTTTCAGGACTAAACTGAACCACTGTTCATTCTGCCAGCTTTTAGCAAATGTAGGAAAGTGTGAAAATGGCTACCTTACTCTATTTTTAAAATTTCTAAGACTATTTCCAGAGGGCTGGAGCACCTCTGCTATGAAGACAGGCTGAGAGAGTTGGGGTTGTTCACCCTGGAGAAGAGAAGGCTCCAGGGAGACCTTACAGCGGCCTTCCAGTACCTAAAGGGGGCCTACGGGAAAGATGGGGAGGGACTCTTTATGAGGGAGTGTAGTGATAGGACGAGGGGTAATGGCTTCAAACTGGAAGAGGGTAGATTTAGATTAGACATGAGGAAGAAATTCTTTACTCTGAGGGCAGTAAGGCACTGCAACAGGTTGCCCAGAGAAGCTGTGGATGCCCCATCCCTGGAGGTGTTCAAGGCCAGGCTGGATGGGGCTTTGAGCAACCTGGTCTAGTGGGAGGGGGTTGGAAACAGATGATCTTTAAGGTTCCTTCCAACCTAAACCATTCTATGGTTCTGTGATCCAATGCAGACACCCCAGGATCTTTTCTCTATTCCTTGCCCACATTGTCCGTAGGGTCCCTGCTCCTCTTCCTGACACTATTGCACAGGTTTATCACTCATCCATTTCTTGTCCATTGCCTTTGTGGGCTAAATGTAAATTACCTGTCTAGAAACCAGAGGGAAAAGCTAAGTTCAAGTCAACGGAGTAACACAGGAAACACTGGGGCAAACATTGACCAGGTCAACAGAAAGTAATTACATGCTGTAGCAGGCTTCTGCTTAATTATTTTGTAGCTTTCATAGAAAAATGTTAATGAAAATGGTGAGGTGATTTTACTGATGAAGTATATAACAAAAATAGCAGACAGTACTTGCTGGTAACAAGTGTCAGACTGAACAAAAGATGACACAGAGGACAGACTGCAGAGATAGCTCTGTAAACATTAAGTTCAAGCAGCTTCGGTTGGAAAAATACCCTGTTCTGGGTTAGCCCCAAATTTGTTTTTATTAAAAGGGATAATATTAAAATAGGATAAAATCCATCTGTTTCAATTTTTAAAAAATCTTTTACATTGATGTAGGGATTGATTTGGGTGCTGTGTACCATATAAGCCCTATGCATCTTCTAGCTTACTAGGTATTGCCCTGGGATGTGGAGAAGCAGAGTTTAAAATTTCCCCTCTGTCTGCTTCAGAGCAGCGGTCTTAAATATTCACCAGAACAAGGACTGGAACCTGTCTGTCCCAATTTACGGGCAAGTGTGCTAATTACTAGACTATAGAGTCATTTGCTCGCTCCCTCTGGCCCAACAAACATTTACATTTTACCTCAAACTGGAGGAACAGACAGACCCATCCTGGAGTGCCACGCAAGCCGCACTTCAGGGAGCTGAGTCTTTGTTTAAAGCCTCCTGAAGTCTGGCAGACTGGAAATCTGAAACTAGGTTTCTTGTGCTGTACATCCCACCCTATGTCCTACCTCATGTTCCTCAAAAGCTCCCAGTGACTTCATAAAAAACTAAATTAAATCAGACATTTCGGCATCATCAGAATGAATTAGCTGACCCCACAGTCCAATGTGTTCGCTAAATTCGAGCTTCATTGACAAATGTTGTTGTTTGAACCAAATCTGCATTTTTGGGCTAATATGAATTAAGAAATTTTGCTACATCCTAGTCCTAACTCTGAGATTCAGCAATTACAGCTCTTACGGCAACTTAGGTGTCGTATCTCAGTTTTCGGGGGGCCGGGGGGGAGAAGGGGGCAGAGGAGTGATACTGTATATTCTGAAGCAAATGCATAATTACATCCATACTGTAAAGCACCTACTCGATTAACTGGAGTTACACTTTTCACAAGAGTACCTAAACACATGCACATTTTGCCTTATTTTGTGCTATTTTTGTTCTACTTACCCTAAAAGCATCTCTGAAGAGCCAAAAAATTCCCGAGGGATTTTAAATTTAGGTGTGATAAGGGAAATCCATTTTTTTTTAACATTTTTCACACATTGTAATACCACATCATATATCACCTAAAGACTTCTATACCAAGTCAATTTAGAATCCAGTTTAAAACTGAAAGTTTTAAAATATAAGAAAATGTAAGATCATTTTCCCAACCGCTTGACCTATCTCAGCTTTGCTGATCTGAAATCATACCTTAGTTCCAGGATTAAAGCATTTCAGTAGTCCCAGTTAGATCATGCTCATTTTTTAGAGAAAGAGAATTTGTAAGTTTGTATGTATAATAGAACTAAAACCAAACACTTGCATAGGATAAAACCTCATATCTGAGGGAGTAGATTATGTTTTCCAAAGTTAACTAAGTGTCAGATGTATAATTAACTACTTGCATTGCAAATGATATAATGGGAAATTTAACCGGTAAGAATTTAAATTCAAATCTTGTTTCATGAAGGCTATGACAGTTTGCCATTAACATTTTAATATATTACATATGAAAATGTAGGCTTAAAAACAGACTTTGCATGAAAGATTATTCACACAAACATACACCGAAATATCCACTCATTCACTGTGTACATAAGATTTACGCAAATTTGTGGTAAAAGGATTATTACCTCTCCTCCCTTCAAAAAAAAGCTTCTTATTCATACAAAAGAATGAATCCATACAACCAAAGCTCTTGTAATATAACACTGTGTTTACATTATTCCAACCCATTTCTGTCACGGTAGATATGTGAAAGGTAATGTGAAAAGGAAAATAAAGATAAGCAAATAAATCCACTGAAAGACAGAAAAGACTGCATATGTGTAAATGCCAGTTATTTTCAAGGGGAGTATTTAATGTTTTAAAAATCAGGAAGGTATCGCTAAGATTTTGTAGGGGCTGTTGCTCTCTTAAGCATGCCATTTAGATCCATATACCAGATAAAGATATTTAAGATATTTAAGATATTCAACACACTAATGAAATTTCATTTCACATTAATGTACCCTGACCTCCTTTCCAAAAAACCACACTCTAATTGCACACATGAGAAATTCAGGAGAATCCAATCTATCTGCAAAGTTCATCTTCTTCACTCTTACCCACTGGTACGTTCATCTTCTGGATGAGGATTTAATGATACAACCAATGGCAGAACTGAAATCCAGCGTATGATCCAGAGGCGTATCTACACTACCCAGGGAGTTTACAAGAAACACTATTTTAGATATTTCCTATTCCCTGGAATAAATGCTGCCAAACTCCTACACTCCCTCAGCAGGGCTTTTGCTCTCTGTCTCTGGCCACGGTTCTCTGCCAGCACCCACCAAGTCGAGAATTCACAAATTTTTGCAGAATTTGATGCAAAGAGGAGAAGGTATTAAAGGAAGAGTGAGAAGTTCAACACAAACCAGGCAGATACGTAAATATCCATATAATTTTGTACAAGGCTGGATTAGCTGGGCTATCATTCTCATTGCTACTTAGGTACTTGAAAGAAAATAATTTTACTAACAAATAGCATGACTGTTATGATATATCCTTAATTGGAAAGAAAAAAAAAATAATTCCCTTTCACTTGCAAAGTCAGGATTTGGGAACAGTTCTTTAGTAAAGACAGACACAAAACTTCCTTAATAGCACAAAATGTTTTCTTTTCTCATATTTCTTCTTTCACTTTTCCAGTAAGAGAAATTTCTTCTTTTTCTTTTCTTCTTGCAAAAAATAAAACTGTTGATTGCCAATATGGGTGGATGAAATAGCGATGAAGTCCTTTTCACTCGTAATTACTTTTTAAAAAATATGTTCTGGAGGCATTAATTGCCTGCTTATTTGAACTCCAACTGCTAATTTTAACTTTCATTTTGATTAAGGCCACCACAAAAGCAGTACAGTGACTTAGAAAATTAATTTCCTATGCTTTTTGGGGGGCCAGGGGAAAGAAGAATGGAACCGTTTTCCCATTCTCTGGAGAGCTGTGGTGCAAGTTTTTTCTAAAATACTATGAAGAAGGAAGTGAAGTGAATATTTGTATCTAGCTGCTACTCTTGCCATGTGACTGTAGTTGTTGATTTTGTCTCATCTCCTCTCTTCTCAAAAGCTCACTTTGATCACTCTTCATATTACACTCCCAATCCAAGACTAACCATTCCGCACATGCCCCTTTCTAGAAATGATTCTAACTATATGTGAATACATAGGTGTGTACACACCCCACATTTGTCATTTGTAAAAATATATATACGGCACTTTACTTTCAGGAGAACTTTCCAAAATGTATTTAACAAAAATTTGAATACTTACTTCTCATTACATAGTTTAACTGTACACAGCCAATAGTCAGGGTTCATGGCTGTAAGTAAACCACATTTTTCTTGCAAAATTCCCTTCAGGCTATGCCCGTGAAAACAACTCCCATCTGTGTTTTCTTCAGACCAACTTAACTGAAAACTTGAAGGATTTGGCTTTTCAACAGGTTGCACTGAACCGGACAGCTTGCCAAACTGATTTTGTAAGTTCACAACCATTTCTGTACAAATAGAAACAAAAAAAAAAAAAGGCAAGGCAAAAGGATTACATAGTAGAATACTGTTTAGAGGTGATTAATACAGGATGAAAATACGGTAATTGTGACTTTTTAATTTATTTTTTTTTTTAAATCTCTGTGTGGAATACTGAGAAACCTTGAACATCTGAATGTTCTCTCCCCCATTTGATTTAAAATTCAACTCTGTCACATGTTTTAGGGAAAGATTTTGAAAGATAATTGAAAACACCATGTCTTTCATACCTAATGATATTAATGCTGGGGTACTCCAAAAGCATTCCCCAAGTAAAACATATAAAATCCATTTGATATTGTTGGTATTTTTGTTCCAATAGAAAACATGTGCCAGGATGCCTTTTGCTCTATTTACTTGGTTGTATGCTACCACACAGACAGGCTAAGATTTTTTGAGTAGTTTCCTGTGTATCAGAATTAAGGAAGCCTGGTTTCATAGACATGGATTTAAGGTTAAGTTTTTCATAGTGCAAATTTCAACTGGGAAAAAAAAACACAACAAAAAACCCACTCCATCTTTCCCCACTGCTAGTGAAAGAATGACAAACTTTCATAAGTTACTGAGGCTGAGAAGGGAAAGAAGGTACAATGATAGATCAGCACACACCATATGACCACCTAATCCTTGTTTCCCTAGGATAAAAAGCAGGTTAAAACACACTGTTGTTGGAGCTCCAACTTCTTTTTATGACTTGTCTCTGAATAAACTCATTCATAAACCAGAACAAAAAGCAGAAAAGACATCCTAAAGTAATCCAAGGACTGGGAAGCTTATCTTTCAAGAGGACATGAAAATATACCATCAAAAACAAAGGCTGAGGAAGGTTCCCGAAAACCTGTATCTGGCACGTAAGTGTTCTAGAGTACTCTTTGTCTCTACTATTTTACATTTGTTTTAAGATGAACCTTTCCCAGTTGCAATGGCATTATCTGACATTCCTCCCTGCAACAGCCAGTGGTAAAGCTCCGTAATCTAAGTGGTCCTCTTCTAGCTTGAAGAGAAGCAGAGCCGGAAGAGGAATCAAGTGCCACAGAAACGATGAACAATGAATCATTATTGACTTTTTCTTATAAATGCAGGAACTAAAGTACATCTGAGCAAATGATCATCTTGAAATAAACAAACCTAAACGTGTTTTTACACAGAACAAGACTTGACTGTAGGATCAAACCTACTGAATTTTGAAGAGTAAGAACATTTTAAAAAACCCAACTGCATCCTTGAAAGAGAAATCCAACATGAGTTTTTCAAACCAAATATGATTATACAACTTGTTTACAAGTCACTAAACCAGTCACTTCCAGAAACTGGAAGAGTATATAGAGGGAAAAATATCACTTGCCACACTTAACATCTCCCCAAATATCTGCTGCTTACTAGATACTATTAAATGTAGAACGAAGAACTTTGGATCTAATTTGGTTGAATACAATTTTGGTTTTCCGTATTTCCACAGATAAGTGGGGGTTTTGTTGTTTTGTTTGTTTGCTTTTATGGTAACGTAAAACACAGTAGTTTCTTATAAATACTACTAGAGCTACTAAAATAGATGCGCCTGCATTCTGACATATAGCTAGTTATTCAAGTCAAGCCACATTCAGACAAGCCTTCCTCACTTTCTATAGAGGACTGCAAGAAGGAGTAGGAGACAAGAGGGACATGCGAGGTCTACCGATGGACATACTGGGATATCCATACCAAAGGATACGAGGAAGTAAAGGAGAAAAGTGACAGGAAAGCTATGGAAGACCAACAACAAGTCATGAAGATCACAGTTATATAAAAGCAGCTAACAAACCAGTGCAAGATGATGACAGTGGGTCATTAGGAAGGCTGGCAAAGGCAGGTTCAGTTAAGCATGAGGAAAACGCCTGTTTGAAGAATTCCAGACACAGGTTGTAAAATAGTACTACATTAATTGTACCCAGAGATGAAAGAGAGAAGAGAAAGTATTTTAAGATGTAAATGTTATCACAGTCAGGGCTGCAAATTTTCTATGATGGGAAAAGTTGGAGCAGATTTCTGACTTGCTGGGAAGGCAAAGTTTACTCACGTCTTCTCTTAAGAACTTTAGATTTCTTCTTGGCTGAATAAAACAGTGGCTTTTCACATCTCCACAGATACCTACCAGTAAGAGACATAAAAACTGTTAGGAAAAAGAATGCTGCATCAAACAAGTAAAAGAATAGTAATTTCTTACAAATACTACTAGAGCTATTAAAATAAAATAAAAAGAATCTAATGGTTAGTGTTATTAAAAGCCACTGCCCCCCAACACATCTATGAAGTCTTTTTTCAGAGTAGGCAAACTGAGGCACGTAAGCCTCGATTTACTGTAATCAGTTATTTGTTCAGTTGTATAAGCCACTTGTCACAAAATGTGAGCATTTAATTAATAGGCTGGATAAACATTATGAGTGTAAATAGAAAATTAAGATAGGGTTTTAATTGCTCTATTCACCCACGCCTGATAGATGGAAGTGTGGAGCAAATTCTTAACCTTTTTAATTTCTGTGGGGGTCAGGATTTCACATAAAACTTTCCACCTTAAAAAATAGAAAAAGTACTTAAAAACCTCTTACTTGGCTCTTTCTTCATCCAATTTCTTTTGTTTCACATCCAAGGAACATTTTAGAACCTTGTACCACTTTTTGAACTCAAAATACGGACCACCTGAATAAAACATTCACATTTTAGTTTGTGAGGAAGTCAAAGAAACATGTAATACACAGAAAGTGGCCTCCAAGAAGTTAGACCCTGCGTCTTCCACCTGTATGCAAACCTATCCCAAACTCTATGTGCTTTAAGAAGACACACTTGATCTAAGAATTCTGTAAGAAAGAGAAATGCAGAAATGCAGTGAAAGAACAGCATGTCATATAAGCGCAAAGAAGCTCCTTAATTTAGAATAGATTTCATAGATTTAGGACGATTCAAACCTTTTCCCTCCTTTTTTAAAGTTAAGCCTAGAAATTACCCCTTCTCTACCAAATGAACTAGATCTCCACAGTGTGAAGTGGCATTCACCTGTCTGAAATTTGACCTCAAGGGATTAATGAAACTATACATCAAGCTTAGGTTTAAACAAGTAAGATCTAAACAAGCTCAGATGTAAAATTTTACATAGTTTCATCAGCTCCCCACTCTTTATCCTACTATCCACGAAATGTTACAGGGCACAAAGAATGGACTAGACAGTTGCATTCACTTTGTATCAGCCTCCCATGTTTTTGAACGCAGCAACTTCTCTCCATATCTGAATAAATATTTATCAGCACATGCAAAAACATTAAGGCATATGGCATTCTAGCAGCCCAGTTATCATCGATGCTCCAGAGAGGCACAGGACTGAAGTAGACCAACTGGGTACAGTAAGTATAAGAATTCCAAACAGAACTATGGTGTAGATTTATATATTTAAAATATAATCAACTCTTATTACCCATGGGTGGATTATCTGCATTGTGAATTAACCAGGCTTTGCATTTCCCCATCACCTCAGCTGCCCTGCATGCGATGCTTGCATCATGCTTAGCTTTGCCAGCTAGCTGTTTAAACTGTTTTGAAGGTGAATATACTGTTCTTATAATGAAGCTTATATACATTTTGTACTATCTGCATTTTTGCTATTCAATTTACCCTGGCACAGGATGTCTTAGATGCTAGAAACATGGATGGACTCAAAAAGCAACAGACAAACGATGGGAAGAAAGACCCTTCAGTAGTTCTTAAAATTCAAAGGTGTGGATACAACTTCTTTTATTAACTCCTTAAACTCAGAGATTTAAGTAAGTACTCCTAAATTGCTGGTAGGGCAGCCGGGAGAGGAGGGAGGCAGAAATTTTTATTAAACTTCCTATCAATTATTAAGCATCTGTCACAAGCAAAACCATTGTCAGATACATGATGATATGCTGTAACAACCATTTACCTGGCCAGTACTGCTAGTCTGATATTCATATAGCTGAGCTGGCTGGAAAATACACAGCTCTGATGCACACATACATATATACAGCTCAATCACGTTTTATTTGAACATAAACAGTATTGTGTATGTGTGCAGTTCATAGAACATACACACACAAATCCACTAAGTAACTACAACTATCTACTACTGTACAGCTTCCAGTCTGTCTTGAAAAACTGTAGGAGCTGAAATACTATTTTTTTAATTAAAAAAAAAACCCAAACAAACAAGAGAAAGGATAGTTAAACTGAGAATGGAGTCAACATAAATTGGATCTTTAAAACTCAGTATTAACCATTATTCATTTCAGCAAGCTAAGTTTGAGAAAATGCCAGAGGCAGTTTTGAGATCTGGCACTAATCAGTGCTCTAACAGAAATTCTCACATCAGCTCCTCTGCGCAGCTGCTCACTGTCACCCTAACATTTTAAGGATAGGGACAACATAGCACACCATATGGATCATTTTGCACCAGCGGATTTTAAATTAAAAAAGTGGACAAAGAATGAGCTGTTAATTCCCAAGGGCAATGAGACTTGTTAATAGGGGAGAAACCCCATTAAGACATTAATGGCTTTGAGCCTCAGCTTGTAAGCAGTTGCACAATTTCTACTCATCGGTATCACGTACTGCAAGTTTTCAAGGGAAAAGAAAAGGAAAAAAAAATAAGATCCAGAATAAGTTTGTGTAACTACTTGAAAATGAGAATTACCAGTTTTAGTTAACAGTGATGACTATCTCTAGATACAGCAGTAATTGTGCTCATGCATGGCTAACACTGCTTTTACTATTGAATTAAATTGTAAAAAAGTAACAGAAGGGTCAAAATGGACCCAAAACTGGATGGAAGGCTTAAAAGATAAACCACTGTAACACATCTTTGATCTTATCTTCAACTGCGATCTCGATCAGGCCATGGAACATCTTCCTGAAGATTTCTAATCTTTGATTTGGTCTTTCTGCCCTCAAAGAACCATGTTCACACCATTATCTTCTCTATCTTAATTGCTGCTAGCTTTTCCACACTCTCTCAGGATTATTTGGACTAAGAAAATAGATTACATCTGAAATATGTTACACACTAAGACGTTTTATTTAACAAGACTAAACAAGTTTGGATTTTATCATAAACGTGGTTTGATGCCCCTAATAAGTGTCTGCTGTTTACGATCAAAGTGCGTTCCCTCTTTACTGCGTATCCATTCATCTTCACCGACCATGCATACAATTCTAAAACAAGAGGCAAACATACACAAGGAGAAGCAGAAAAGTACCTAGCAAAATGTGTACCAAATTCCCCTATCCAGTACAATAAGAATTATGCAGATAAACTGAGACGATTTTATGTGAGGAAGATGTACTGTTTTCTTTGAATAAAGATTTGCCCTAAAAAAAATAAATGACAAAACCATGTTTAATGATCAATAAGACAAGTCCTTCTAAGCCTGATTACAAAGTTATTTCATTTACAAAATCACAAGACTGCTTCTGCTAGAATATTTATGTACCTTCTTTGTTATTTTTATTTCTTTCTTCAGCAAAGTCTGAAAGTAACCTGAAAAAAAAAAAAATTAGGCTATTTCATAGATCCAAATACTGCACTTTTCATATATAGTTCAAATACAATCCACAAAAATTACACCCTAATTTTATTCCAAGTTTCAGATTGAAACCGATGATTTTTAAAAAGAAGTAATATATAATGTCTAAAATGTCTTAAGGTATATGTTTTATGCTACTGAACTTAATAAAAAGTCAAATACTATAAATTTAATATTACTAAAGAAAGAATGATCCAAGACAATCATTTGCACTATTTGAAATTTGGGCTTTGCTACAGATTTGCCTGTACACTTACCATTCATAGTGATCATCTAATAAAAACAATAATTTGAGCACAACTACAATCACTGCCGCAGCAAGAACATCGTATTTCACGTTTCTTGTTGACTTATTTCCAGGCATAAGAGTCAGGAAATCCGCTTCTCCAATACAGATCTTTTTCACCACTCGACAAGTCCAATTATGCAATTCATCTGATTAATGTAAGTACAAATATAAAATGAGTATTTTGAGACAAGATAGAAGTACTTGTACAGGGCAAATATGTTGGTCATTTGAGGAAAACAATGCTTATGTCTTTCAGGACCATTAGACAGCAAACTTTTTCAGGTTGAAAAGTATTTTTTGGTATTTTTAAAAATAGTAGGCAACCTTCACTGTGCTTACAGGGAAAACAGTCGTGATTTATTATATATTCACATGGTGGGGGAAAAAAAAAAAACAAACACATTTTTGTGTTTTGGTGTTACTCAAATGATGTTGTTAGGTCATCCGGAACACTGTTGTGGGAAAGAATATTTTAAATCTACATAAATATAGTTCCAAAAAACCCCAAAAGCCAAAAACTTGTGACAAACTTTTTCCTGCATGTTGACTAAACAGCCATGCAAGGATGGATTCAGTATTGCAAAGAGGAACGGGGCTAATTTTAAAGAAGTTAGTTGGGTATGAACAGCAGCCTAATCATGGCAGGGCAACACTCGCTGCTATCCCGACAAAACCCGGCTGAGGTACAGACAATCCCAGCCTAGGTTAAAACTGGCGTTACACTGTAAAGACACGTTATGTCAAAAAGGTACAGCTACAACTCCAAAAGCAGCAGTATGATATCTATACAGTCTCTTATTACTCTATGCTTATTTTTCACAGATACAAATCCCCCAAATTTCTCACCTTTCCTGTTCAGCAAGAAATACAGGAGTTGATTACATCACCATCAGATTCCACAAAGGTTAGCAATGTATGACTAAGTACAACCTTAATCCAGCTATACTTTGTACTCGCTTGCTGCTTACAAAGAGTTCAGTAGGAACTCATTTTTAATCCTCTCATACATAACAGTAAAAGTTAAACAAAATCTGGAAACCAAATTTTCTTATAAATACTGCCAGTATATTTTCATTTATTTCAGATACTTAAAATGGCCCTTTCGTTATTATTTAATGTCCTAAGAGGCACTGCCAATTCATTGCTTAATTTATTTTTAGGAGTTGTTAGACAACAATAGCAGTCCTTTTTTAAATTGTAAAAAATGCTTCTACACGATAAAAAGTTTAGTTGCAAGGAAAAAGCAAAGGACAATACGTTCTTCTTTTACAGTCATTTTCAAAGAGTACTTAGCTTTGTATTTCTCTGTAATAAATCTGAAAATGCCAAATTTCTAGCTGCTTCTTTGATTCAACTGATACTTCAAAATCTGAAACTTAATGTGATTTTCTATAGGCGGTAGCGCAACACTGGTGTAAAACTACAAAATAAGAATTTCTACACTGGAATTTTAGTCCTAAATCTGTTGTTTATCTTCTCTTCACTTAACTGTGAGTACAAAGAAAAGCCAAGCAGCTTTGTTCAACATAACTAACTGCAAAATAAGACAATAAAACCCCCCAAACTATTAAGTATTGGAATGCTTTAAGGAAAAAAAAAAATATTAATTTAGAGGCTATTTGTCTGTAGAACTCCTCTTCAGTGATAGTGGTATTTGATAGGAGGTATGGTAGCCCAATAGACACAGTTCACATACTATGACTTATTGGTCTTTCTCTGGCAATTCAATATGCAAGAATTAACTTAAGGAAAAACAAAAATATTCAATATTTATGCAATACATGATTTCAAAACTAAATTGGAATTTAAGTGAGACACCAGCTGATTTGTAACACAGCATCACATGTTAATACTAAAATTAATGCTAATATGCAATATTATAGCATATATATATACACTAATATATGAGAGACAATTCCAGTGCTAAGCAATCAGGTCCCAACTTCATGAATCATTTAACTAAAGTTAATAAATCAAGTGACTTCCACTAGTGCCTCTTAGTTCACATGGATACTGAAAGATTTGAAATGAAGTATCCACTCCACAGCCTTAGAGAGCCAGCACCAGAGTGCCCCTGCATATCTGGGCCTATAATACATACTCTAAATGTTTGATGAAGGTGCTTTCTATAGAAATTATCTTTCAGTTCAAGCTTAAATGGGTATAAATCAGAAGGAAAAGAGCAGCCACTTTTAAAGTAGTAATTCAAGTCTTTTTGCTAGCGTTTAATAAACCAAAGAAAAATTTTATCAGTTCGGGTTTGGGAAAATATTTACCAGGTAAATTAGCTTCCATCAAGTACTTCATGCACAACATGTCTGGATGGAGAAAGCAGCTGTCTGTTATATCTGGAAAACGAGGCAGGTCTAAAAACGCTGCAAGCTCAAGCATTTTGTTGTATACTTCTTCGTATACAGGCCACGACTGAAAGACAGGGTTAGAGGATGTTACACATTTGCTCTATTACCGTATTTGTTATTCATTTAAAATTAGCTATCAATGTTAAATACTCTATTATTTAACACAGAATTACTTATACTGTCTCTTTTAGCACTCTATGACTAAACATACATGCAAGAATGGAGCCAGACTGCAGTACTGCAAAGAGAAACGTGTTAGTTTCAAAGCCTATGAAATATATAAGGAAAAGAAAGTTGCTTCAGACCTGCAACCAACCCACTACCTTTTCTGTGAAATGATCAGTATGTCTCCAAAATCGAAAAAGCATTGGAAAAAAAAATACAGCTGCAATGAGGATGAAGTCTCTAGAGAGCTAAGAGATCACAGAACCACAGAAGGGTGGAGGTTGGCAAGGACTGCTTGAGATCATCTAGTCCAAGCCCCCTGCTCCAGTCAGCTACAGCAGGTTGCCCAGGACCACGTCCAGTCAGATTCTGAATATCTCCATAGGTGGGAACTCCACAAGCTCTGTGGGAAAATATGCTCCAGTGTTTCACCACCCTCACTGCACAAGTTTGTACATTTTTGTTATGTTTAAATGAAATTTCTTGTATTTCAATTTGTGTCCATTTCTGCTCATCCTGTCACTGGATACCACTAAGGAGGATCTGGTTCTTCTCCTTTGCACCCTCCAGTCAGGTATTGATATGCACATCATACCCCTCTGAGTCTTCTCTTCTCCATCTCCAGGCTGAACAGTCCCAGCTCGCTCAGCCTCCCCTCGTTTGTCAGATGCTCCGCTTCCTTCATCATTTTCATGGCCCTTTACTGGACTCACTCCAGTATGTCCATATCTCCCTTTTACTGAGGAACCCAGAACTGGACCCAGCACTCCAGATGTGTCTTACCAGTGCCAAGTAGAGAGGAAGGATCACCTCCCTTGACCTGCTGGCAATGCTCTGCCTAATGCAGCCCAGGATGATGTTAGTGGTCTTTGCCACAAGGGCACATTGCTGGCTCACATTCATCTTCACAGCATCTTGTCCACCAGAATTCCCAGGGCCTTCTCTGAAAAGCTGCTATCCAACCTGTCAGCCCTCCAGCATGTGCTGGTGTCTGTGGTTATTCCGCAATACATATTTATCAACAAGAACATCATCAATATGAGGCTGACAGGCCTTTAGTTCCCCAGATCCTCCTTCCTACCCTTCTTGAAGAGAGGGGTGATTTTTGCTTTCTTCCAGTCCTCAAGAAACTCCCCCAGTCACCATGACTTTTCAAAAATTGACAGTGGCCTTGCAATGACATCAGCCAGCTCCCTTAGCACTTGTGGCACCATCCCATCATGACCCATTAATTTTCTTAAGTCCAGTTTGTTTAAATATTCCTAACCTGATCCTCCCTCCACCAAGGGCAAATTTACCTTCCCCTGGACTTTTCCATTGGTTTCAGGGACCCGGGATTGCTGAAGGCCACTCTTTATCAGCAAAGACTTAGGCAGAAAAGGCATTCATCACCTTAGCCTTCTCCTTGGTCTTTGTGACCATGTCCCCATTCCCATTCAGCAGCAGGCCCATATTCTCTGGAACCTTCCCACAGAATCTTTAATATAGTTTAAAAAAAAAAAAAAAAAATCAAATCTAATTCCCTCTTTGCATATTTTTTCATGAAAATAAAACTGCAACTTTATTTTCAAAACTATTGACTGCATGAAGAAAGTTCTCCCAACTTCTACTAAGGTTTTCCTGCTAGAGGAGAATATAACTTACAGTCAGATTTTGACATGCTTATTCACCATGAACTCAGCAGGACCTGCTGAAGTTTGCATAAGTATGGACTGTAAGACTTGACCCTCATTTCTCAATACTTTAACTGTTTTATTAAACATTCTTAATTCTTTATATTTTAAATGATTAAGAGATAAATTCAAATAAAGCAATAATTTTCAGTCGCTCAGGCTACTTCACCATTTTAAACATATAAAAAGCGATGCTTTTTCTGCTTGTGTTGGCTGTTCTAATTCATCAGAGCACTTTATCATGTTTTCGTATTAATCAAATCAATTTGTGCATAAGACACCATAAGACACTTTCCTTTAATAGGAATTGAGCAGTGCTTTACACTTTGTGCACAGATTCAAAACTTTGCTGAACATGAGTGAATTCAGGCTTCTGTTTTTTCTAAACCAGATTAAAACCAGAGCAATCATATTTACAACAACAGTAAGACTGCAATAAAGCGTTTTTATTCAATCATTTGGTTTCATCTGTCTTAACAAGCTGCATAGCCAATGCTCAAATTTTATTGTTTTGAATGACTGCCAACATTTCCTTTTTTTTTTTTTTTTTTAAATGATCTCCCCTCAGACTGCAGTTCGGACTTGCTTAACTGTGTGAACACATGCTTAAGCAAATGAATAATTCTGCTGTCACTGTTACACATGCAACTTTTTGTAACAGTTAGGAAGTTGTATCCTACTCATTATATTTTCTAAACAGTGTTAAAAATTGGCTTAGACTGCTACAGGACTATCTTGAGAAACAAGAAAAACATGCATTACGAGACTTCTACAGAAGACCAGGCTCACTGTACTTTCCATTCCTCTTAAAAAACAATGCTAAATTGAATACCAAAAAAATCTGGAACAAAACCTGAATCATATGTAACTTCTTTTGAGCATACTTGGAGAAAAATTAAAGTCCCAGCTAATTCGAATAAAAGCATCACATAAATACTATTCCTAATTATATATAAAGGAAATATGTTTTTCCCTATAATGAAAAGCAGTTGAATTAGTAGCTTCTTAATAATATATCACAGATGAAAATAAATTAAGACACGTGATTTCAGTCATTTGAAGCATTCCCATTCTCAAACGTTGAACTATCACCTGTGAAGTTATCAGAACAGTCTAATTTAACACAGAGGTACTTTAAGGAATATAACTCTTAATTGGAGGGCTCAAGGTAGGCACCTTTATCACCTCATATCTGAGCTTCTCTCACTGCATCAAACGAAGAGGAGAGCTTTCCTATCCCAGGTACTGGTGAATCATCCCTTCCTCCTCAAACCCAACACCAGCTTTTGTTTTGAAGCTTTTGTTGGCAAGTTAAAGAAGGCAATTGGTTCCTTTTCAAAGTGGCTAGGAAACACTCTTTGCTTTGCAATGACAACTGATGTTTTCTTTTATTTCCTTTTTTTTTTTTTGGAAGAGCAAACAAGTGGTGTAAAAACTACAAATAAAAATTAATGCCAAGAGCTATCACTTCGCTTATTTTAGAAAGGATTTTAACAGACAAAAAAAAATGTTTTTAGTTGATGTGTGTTCATAAAGAGATACAAACACAATTGGACGTGCAGATCTAGGAAGGGCATCCTAATCCACCATAAAGATCAACCAAATCAATTGCTACCTTCCAGGGCTTAACCCCCTAAGCTCAAAAACATTCATTGTAGTACTACTCATGTTTCTACAACACAGCGCTGAGTCACGACAATGCAAGTTGAACCGAGCGCCACGCTTCCAGGAGTACGCAGCAATCCCTTGGACTGTAAACTGCAAGCATAAGCTGGATCCAACCTGAGATCACATCTCAGTGGGACACATCATAGCAAAGATCTGAAGGCTGAAAGGTTGAGGACTGCGGAGACTATAGAGCATTTCAGTAATCAAGCACTGATAATTTTGGCCAGTCACCACATACCCTGTTTAATTCTGAAAGAGCTGTGAGTTCACAGAGCAAATCTCTTCCTCTGCAAAGTTTCATATGTACTGGGAGAGTACTGTTCCCAACCAACTTGGGAAAGCAAGATCCAGAGCTGGGGCCTCCTTCAGGTGAAAAAACTCTGCCTCTAGCACCCCATTATTAAACCCCCAGGGAGGAGTACTTGGACAAGAGGGGACAGTGTTAGATCATACGCCACACACTCTCCAAGTATAACTTTTGCTTACCCAATCATAAATTAAAGAATTTTGCGTTGCATATTTTCAAGCTGTGTTTCTGTGCTAAATATTGGGACAACTCCCCTGTCCATCAGCACATGGAGTTACTGAGCTCTCACCTTGTTTCAAGAACCTGGGAAACACTCCATATATAAAACTCAGTTACAAACCCTTGAGGGCACTTAATAATTTCAGGAAGACTGACAGAAAACCCTTTTAAAGTTATGCCACCTGCTAGCCTTTTCAGGTGTTTCGCAAGCTGGGATTTCTTCAAGACTGATCAACAACGCTGACAGAGTCTATAACTTGTCTAGATTGGGTACAGAGGTTACCGAGAACTTTTCTTAACTGTTTTGTCTTTAGAATCTTTGCATCTTATTCCCACAAATAAGGTAACTTCAGGTCTTCTCCAGAAAGCAGTAGGAAAGATGAGTACTACTTGAAAATATATTTTTCTTTTCTTTTTTCCCCCCCTCATCTTCAGCTGAGCACAGGAGGACAAAATACATACTGTTGAGTCAGTGAAGAAGTGTCTAGAACAAGATTTTCATGATGATAAATATTCATTAGACTATTTAAATCGGTTGCCTTTATCTTTGAAAGTTACATGGATTTTTTCACCTGTATTAGAAAAGAACAAGCTGGTTTTCAGAAGCAGATGAGCCAAACTATTAGCATGATAATCAGATCACAGTAACAGGTAATTGTTTTGGGTAAGCCAAGATTGCAGCCTCTCCTACTTGTTTGGACAATATCAGAATGTTGCTGATCAACAAGTAGAAAACAGTATGCATTGGCTGACTTTCTAGATTGATTTGCAGGCTCCATAGCTTCTTGTTTTCAATGTGGTCTGACTGACTTCTTAGATGACTGTATAGGCTGTTTCCTTCTGTATCAGGACAACATCTCAGCACCCATTACTTACATATTCACAGATGAGTTTATTTTATTATGACAATGTTCTAGCCTTCCTGAAAAGAATTATAGAGTTGTTTTAAATTCTCCCTTCTATATTTTTCCCCTTCCATCTTCCTTTCTTGTCCAGTACTTTTTTTTTGCAGCATAGTTCCCTTCCTTGTCATCCTTCTACCTGTGAATTTCCATCCAGAAAACCCTTTCATCCCATGCCTGCACATTCTCTAAGGCTCTGCCTTCACCTCTGCTGCTTATGTTCAGCAGTGGACATCTTTCCTAAGTGATTCTTTTAATGAGCATTTAATACTGGAATCCAGTAAGGTCTGACTTCACTTTTTCATTATTGGCTTTTTGTTGGTTTCTGGGAATCTTTGACATCTGATGTTCGGATATAAAAACCAGCATGGCTTCATAATTTTTAAGATGACCAAGTCAACCTAGACCAAGTTTGAAAAAGAGTGTACCAAACTTCTCAGAAAATGGACTAAGAAAGCAATTTAACTTGAAGATTTGGAAAACATCAAGTTAGGAGGCTTGAAGAAGGAGTTTTTACAACACAATTCAGAATTTTGGTTGAATCCTTGCATAAAGCAGAATGTGTTCATAAAACAAGAGATATTTATTGTAAAAGAAATAAATCAAGTGGATGCCCTAATGTGTGTAAACATCTTTGAATACAGCCTGCATTGAAACACACATTGCCAGGAACCCAAACTAGCTTTAAAATTGCATAAGGTAAAAGTAGGTACCAATAGCAAGCACAGCAGTCAAATGCTCTATGGAGCCTGGTTCACCTTACTTTGCTTCTGCTGCTCAACTGGTTCAGATATATCTCGTTGTCTGCAGCATAAGCCTGATGTGGGACGACGCCAGCCACAGTGCACACAGCTTACATAAAAGAATTGACAGTAAAGACAATAACTGTATCAGCTGTGAAATTTACACCCATTTACACCCATTAATACATTAGTATTGTAAACTGAATGAAATGACCTTGTGAACCAGTCGTTATGTACTACTTCCTTAATGTCATTGGCTAGCCCAAACTCCCAGATTACTGAAGTGTTGGGGTTTTTTTCATGTCTTGTGTGTACTTTCACAATACTACCAATCTGGCTACCTCCCATACAAACACGCACCAACGAATCTTGCTGATGTACATTTTTTAAACGACATTTTTCCCCCCTTGCCTAACCTCTGTTGACCTCTCAGGGACCACCACCATTCCACCTGAAACAGTAGCAAATTAATGCAAGCGCCATCACACACAAATTAAACATGCTTTAACACTGTGTGTTATGAATACAAACTTTAAAAAATAAGTAGCACTCACTAATACTTTATTCCCTAGCCAGGTTAGATCGCAAAACTAATGTAGTCAACTCTGTTGCACAGTTAGATTCTGTGGAGTCTCAAGCTAAATTTTTCATGAACACCTTCTTTGCCAGAGCACAGGGTATACAGAAAAGACAGAGGCGATGTAAAGGCTGAGCATTGTAAGCACTGTTATCACTGCTGTGTAGAAATGTTCCAGAATTGTGAATTGCTGGCAAGTGTGAAAGTATTCCAGTGGAGAGCCACTGCACCCTGCTCCTACATCCTTTCCTAGGTAACCATCAGAAACAGGAGAATCAATGAGCCTCGAGTCTGACTCGGTGCAGCCATGTCGACTAGATGAACGGATAAATTTCTTCAAACCCTGATATCCATGAATCACATACAGATGCTGATGTAACAGCAAGAGGGTGTGCCTGGAATTATTAAAAGGGAACCAAATGACAAGAAGAACAAAGACGGGTGAAACTGCTACAACTCCATTTAGATAACTGCTAAGAAAAATGCATCTCATGACACTTCTTCCACTAGAAAAAACACAAAGAGACCAAGCACACCCTTATAGTTGCTGCTTTACAAGCCTCTCATGAAGCAGAAAGAATAACTGAAAGGTTAACACAAGATAATGAAATCAATTTGTCTACCATGAAGCCAGGCAAACATGTTGCCCAAATTATCTGACAAATGGGCAGAAGAGGCAGGGGGGGATAAAAGTCAAGGTACCATTTGAAAACCATAGAAGACATAACACTGGCAGCCTCTCTCCTGCTCTCTCCTTTGATAACTGTCTCAGTTGAAACAGCTGCTACATCTTAAAATCCTGAAATACTCCTGATCATAGTTGCAGAGGAAGTGAGAAGGATCTTTGAATAGGAAAAAAAGATTAATTTTAGAAGATGCCACAATAAAAAATGTTTATGCATTTTTGAGAGAAAAAAAAATCTAGGTGTGTTAGGATATTAGACTGCATTAAATTGACACAGTTTTTACTGAAGAATTCATGATGGCATGTGGGTGAGCGAGCAACCCACACACAAGAGAAAAAGCTAAATGAACATCCAGTACAGTTGTACTCCTTTACTGGGGGGGGGGGAGAGAAGAGATTTTAATTGGATGCATAGCAGACCTTTTAATATGCTATTTTCAGAGGAAGACATCTTGTTCATTACATGATTCCTGGCTAAAGTGGTTTTTGAATGGATAAGTTTCAATATTATTAAACCAACAGAGACACGTGCTTGAGCGTCAGGTTGATCATGCTCACAAGCTAACTCTGACAAATACCACTTTCCTAAAAAATGTAGTCTTTCTACAAATGGAGAGAGTAATCCAATAAGGAGTTGAACTGTCATAATGTATTGAAATTTAAGAGTTTGGGAACAAATTTTATTGAATTTCATAAATATTTTGTTAGGTTTGTTTTCTTTCTTCATTAAGTAATGCTTTAAGACAGGTATGGACAAGCTAGAGTTTCTGTTACACAACAGCAAGCTCCCATGATAAACTTGATTACAATAACCCTTTCAGCAGTGAACTTCCTCCTCAGCTTTTTTTTTTTTTCTTTCAAATAAAAGCCTCGCCCCTGCTTCTTTTCATTCTGCACTACTTTCTATCCTGAACAAGTACTGCATGCACCTGTTAAAATGCACAAAAAAAATACAGAGTGAGACAGAAAAAAAAATAAATCCCACAGATAGAAAGACACCCACCCCCAACAAAACGAAGATTACAAGGTATCTCAAAACAACAGCAGACCACGGCAGGAATCACTGCTTGTTTTGGAAAGTAAAAGCAGCATAACTGATTAGCAGAATTTGTATGGCTAGAATTTTATACCTCTTAGAAGATTTTTTTTTTTAAATAAACAAGAACGACTGGCTTCTGTCTTAATTTGAATTCTTTAAATAGTTACCACTAAAAAAAAAAATATGGCAATTCATCTCATCCAAATTTTAGTTAGGAAAAGAGGCTCTTACACATCAGACCTTAAATGTTTTTAGAAAAGGACCTCAGCAAACAGAGGAATGTGTCTAAAAGCCAGTCTGGTTGATATACTTTCCAGTGAAGCAGAAAGATATTGTCATTCCAGTCTGAATGCTCTGGGAGAAAACAGAGCAAACATTTGACCTGTATTCATGAATTTAATAATAGATTTAGTCAGGAATTACTTTGTTTGAATCAGACCCAAACTAAAATATAAATATGCAATTCACCAAAACCTGGAGCGTGAGACAATCCAAATGGCAGCAGTTTCCTATGAGCTGCATGATGACTTGACGACCTGCCAGTAGCAGATTATTAAGTGATATGAAATCCTTCTGAAAAGCCAGTGTGAAAAAAAAAAATTAAATACGGGGACAACTTTACAGGATTTACGAAATCTTCAGGTTTCCTCATGATGGTGCCACAAACCCACCCCATTGCCTCAGGCAGGTGTCTTTGTCCCAGTTTTCCACCTTGTGACAGAGCAGCACAACACCACCCTTGAGAGCCTGGCCCTGGAGGAGCAGCCACCGGGCAGCCGAAGGCACCGTGGCGTGATGAGGAGAAATGACCAACATAAAAAAAGAGAAAGAACCAAATACTCTGCAACTGTGCTGGCTTCACATGGCATGCACTAAAGCAGGCTTAAGCTCCCACGTTAAGTGAAGAAAAAGAAAAGATACACAGAGCAGCTCATTTTTTTCTGCATGCTAAACTAAGACGCTATCTTGGTTTAGAAACAATACGAGATGAAATGATTAATGACTACACCCTAGCACACTTATACATCAGACTTAGCTAAAAGCAAATTCACTCCAGTAATTCCTAAATTCCATATGCTTAACTTTAAAACCTTAATCGCTATTCAAAGACATGAAAAGAAGACAGTACTACCTTAATCTATTCACAAATCCAAGACCTGTGCTTACTTTTAGGGCCAAAAAAATATTCCACAGAACTGAAGGCTGTTTAGAAATATTATGGGTAAAGTGCAAAAACCCTTAAGCTGCCATCTCTGCCATTCCAGGATGGCTCCCCCATGACCTGGAATTTATTTACTCTTACATGGCTTTTCTTGTTTCTCCTCTTGCCATGTTTCTAGGCCAGACTTCTTGCAAGCATTACTTCTTTCTCCTAGTGTTGGGATCATCACTACTACGCAACAACAAGAACTTTTACATTGTGAGTTTTCATACAAGCAATTCCTTTAGTTCCTCCACCAAAACAAACCAAAGGATCACTAGAAAAATACAGGCACACAAAATCATTTTTCAAGAAGCACAGTTTTTGCTTAAGAAAACTGTATAGTTTTCATTGTTTAGGATTCTTTGACATAGGCTAGAGATACCTCTTTTAAGCAATGATTTTGCATACTTTTACTATTCAGTCATTCCTAAACATTTTTCAAGTTGAATATGAAACATCTCCAGATCTTTAAATCTGAAACTTTAAAGGATGGTATTTAGTTCACCTAACTTAAAGGCTTGAACTATGACTTAAAAAGGAGTTGTGAGATAACTAGTTAATGAAAAATGAAGTTTTACGATCTTAAAAAAAGTCTCCTCAGAACACAAAAACCACAAAGTGAAACCCTAACTGAAATCCCAGAACAAAAAAAAAAAAGCGGCTGTACCACATCAATCCAAAAAGATCTATGTAGCGTTGCATCCAGCAGCGAGCAAGAGATGCGTAGGGAGGAATTTAGGAACCAAGCAAGCCACAACAACACTTTACCAAGTAGCTGTGCAGCTTCACACCATTTGTGGCTGAGTCAGCAGTGTGATCTCTGCATTTTTTAGTTCCAGATACCCTTTCTTTCGTGGCAGTTGTCCAGTCATTATCTGGCCTTTTTAACACCCAAAAGATCCTACCACAAGGATTTTCACCAGTTACCCACAAAACATATGAAGCCACGTTTCCTGCTGTTTGATTCTAAATCTGCAGACCAGTAACCTTTTCTGACACCTCCCAGTCCTTGTGATGGAAGAGACACTGAATAGTTGACTCCTTAACACATTCTACAAACTATCACCCTATCTTCCCCTAAGTCACCTCTTCCTTAGGTTGAAAGGTATTAAAATTAATAAAGTTAATTGTTTCTTGCAGGAAAACTGTCCCTTCGTTTAATGGTCCTTGTTGTGACACTCTGTACCTCTTTCTTAGTTCTTCTGTAACTTTGAGAAGAGGGAGAGTAAGAAAAGCAAAAAAAAAAAACAACCACCCAACCAGAATTCCATGGAATATTTAAAAATATGGGTGCACGACAGATCTATACATTAACATAAAGCTGATCTTCATTTCTTTACTAGAAGTCAGGAGTTATTAGAAAATAATTCCAATGTAGCTGGGCTACAACAACAGCATGTTCGAAACCAGCATCATGAAGGGATTACAGAAACATGTATAATTAAGATCACACAGATATTTAAATTAAGGTTGGTACACAAACATAATAGCATTGATAACATTAGCTTTCAGAGAATGCTACAAATTCTATTCCTTAAAAAATAAAATCTCTTCCTATCTAACAAACATAACAGCATGGAGAAATCTGATGATTGATGTACTTCATGGGTGCGCCTGGACACAAAACAGACATTGGTGGGAAAAAAAAAAAAAATCTGTGTGTTTTAATAGCAGCTCACGGGTCACTGAATTGTAATCTTTTTTTTAAAAAAAACCCAAAAACTAATGTGTAATGCTTACCCACTGTAATGATGCCAAACAAAAAAACTCAAACTTGCATTGTATCTGTCTTTTAAGATCTTCTCCTTCCACTCAATTTATCTTTACTTCCACTACTTTCTCTGAATAGACTTATGATATTTTAACTCAACTGTTGGACAAGAAAATTTGAGACATTTCAAGCTGAATTTGCTCCATCTGTATTCTCATAACTGCGAAGCTGAGAGGTTATATATTTCAGTAGATGCAGAGTGGGGCAGGTTTCCCTTTTTTTTTTTCTCTTCCCTTCCTCGCCCCCCCCAAATCTGGGGTAGCATTTTTTTGAAGACTTGTTCCAAACTGCTCATAACATAGGATTAAGAATTTTATCAAGAAAGAAGAGAACAAAAGTGAAAAAACAAGACTGAATAAAATGATGAAGACTAAGTAACTTGGAGGTATACTTTGTCTACACCATGATTTTTTGTTTGAAATTATCATTCTTCTTTAAAAATTACTTCTGCAAGGTACGTAGTCTTTGCTTGCATCAATGATATGCATTTTACCTTTTCCTACAAGGTTTACTCATCAAAAATGGTCAGCAGACCATTTTATTTATTTTATTAACCATCTTCAGACTAGAAAATTATTTAACGTATCAGCATTCAAAACAGTAATGTCAGTTTAGTGAATGCATTGTTGTCACCCATCAAATTAGCAATATCAAAGCAGTCACCAAATGGTATAAATCGTTTCCACAGTAAGAATTTCAGTACAGTGACCTCATGCAATATTCAGAATACAAAAGTATACAGAGGAATTTCACTCCTCCTTAGACAGTGGGACAAAAAAACATAAAGCCCCAGAACAGTGATTCACTTCATCTGCCCCTCCTAGAAGAGTACTATAATTAGGAGACTAAATCCACACCCACAACTAAAGAAACAGGAGCACTTAAGAAATACTGTCAAGTTTATAAACTTCTATTGACATACCCAAACTCTATAATGAAGCAAATGCTAATCCTTCTTCTTTTAAGTGGATGAAATTATAGTACCATAAATAGCATCTTTGATATAAAACATTCACAAAGAATGAAATATCATTTGCTATACAAAAGCAGTCAGCCACATTGCATCCAATTTAGGGTACAAATCAAGGAATGTTACCAGCAAACCTGACGGAGGAATTAGCCTGAAGAGCAGGACAAATACCTATATTTTTAGCAACATTGAAAATGGTCATCATGAGATTTCTAAGGATTTCAGTGGTCAATATTACAGCTTCATATAAGCTTATGCCATACAAGCTTAGACTTTACCCAGAATATCTAGCCCCCAGCTCTATGTTTGGAGAAAGGCAGGTATGAGCAGCGTGCTGTACAGCCATTCCTCATTGTCCTCACAGACATCACGCTCTTCCCTGAGCACCTCATGATTTGAGTACAGACCTCACTTTCCTGTGCGGCAATGAAGTTCACCGCTCATCTATTTGTGTGAGAAGATACTAATTTCTTCTGTATTTGAAAGAATGATGAAAAAGTACTTAAGGCTTTGTTCACAGTTCAAGGTTGGAAGAACTACCACCGTGAGTGAAAGCAGCATGCAAACTCTATGAGCTTGCCCAGCCCTCTAGGAAAAGAGCTGAGCGTAGGCAAGAAGAGAGAAGCATCAATACTCTACTAACAATCTGTTTGCTAATCTCTATCTATCCTTCTTCAGTATCTACGTTTAAGTTATCTAATGAAAATACTCTTCAGTAAGTGACAGAGGTAGCTACTTTTCAAAGCCTCCCAAGGAAGATCCTATCTGCCTAAGTTTAGGCACTTCAAACACAGTAAAATATTTTATCAATTTGTGACTGCAGGAAACAAAACAAAACAGAAGCAGCTCAAAGTATCTACCAAGAAAACGCAGACAATTATTTCCAAGGAGAATAAGCCAAGCAATACACTTGGATACAGAAGTGACAGTTTGCAAGCAGCTCAAAGTATCTACCAAGAAAACGCAGACAATTATTTCCAAGGAGAATAAGCCAAGCAATACACTTGGATACAGAAGTGACAGTTTGCAAGCAGCTCAAAGTATCTACCAAGAAAACGCAGACAATTATTTCCAAGGAGAATAAGCCAAGCAATACACTTGGATACAGAAGTGACAGTTTGCACATTATTCACTACTGTAAATTCAAAGAAATAGTTTTCAAGAAACCTGTAATACTGATGCTACTTCAGGTCAGAACATAGCCAAATTATTCAACCCATCTTAGCACTATAAATTACATTAATCTCTCAAACTCTATAACAAGCTGATAGAGATGATTAGAAATAAGTGAGGACAATGCCAAATTACTTCTAAAATTAAGCCAGTAGCCTTGAAAGCTGAAGACTACAATCAAGTCCTAGTTTTGGTTATATACAGCAGGTAACCGTCAAAATATTGAGCAATCCTCTTTTCCTAGTCCATGAGAAACCCTCCAATTTTATGTTTTCCTCCAGGCTACCTGACAGTTCTTCTGCCCCCAACATTCACAGGGAAATCATAATCAGGAAGCGTCTTAAACTACTTAAACTCGTCCGCTAAATTTACAAAACAAAATGGCTTTTACTATGCTTGAACAATGCTGAATTGATTCAAATACATTTTTGTGGCACATCCCCAACCAGGTTTTACTGAGCAACTCTGTTGTTAGATGGTCACAAGGCACAAAATGTTTATACAGCACAAGTATTAATAATTGCACTCCAATTGTATCATTGCCTGTAACAAAGAGAATCAGAAAGATGGGCTAAATCTGAGGTTCCATAGCTTTCATCTTCCTACCATAGTAAAACTCAGCAACATTTAACCATACTGTAACATAAATGATTAACATTCCATCATCATTATGAACCTGGAAGAGAAGTTCAGCACTGGGTAGTACTGCACAAGGACAAAAGTCCTGAATTTAAACATGGTTCTCAAGGAGGATAGTAAATGATACAAAAAAGCATATGTCCTAGATACGAAAGTACGTGCTTTAGACCTCTCCAGATACAGTCCTGGTAGGTCACTACACTCCCAGACAGGTCTGTCATATCCCTCTTTTTATTGTGGGATCATGGGATAAAGGGAAAACCATAAATAAAAGATCCCCCTTTTGAAGCAGAAGGGGGGGGATTTGACTGCATAGCGCTCAGGGACAATCTGCTGGATAAAAAAAAAGGCAAGAAACAGCACTATAGATATTCTGCAATGAAACAAGAGGTAAAGGCGACTAAGCTGTAAGCAGCAGGGAAACTGAAAAAAAAAAAAACCAACCCAAAACCTTGAATTTCAATGCCACAGGTAAATGGGTAAGTCATGAAAGAAATATGAAGAAAAAGCAAGATTGTTCTGTAACTGGAAAAAGAATATGAATGCATCTCGTTAAAACAATACGTAAGGAAGAGAAAAATTATGTCTGCAAAAAAGCAAACCAGCATCTGATAAAAATGAGTATTTTACAAAGGAGAGGCACAGATAATTTACACACAAGAAGCTTCAAGGAAATAAACGAGGAGCTCTCTGAAACACAAATGTTGTTTTTTAAATAATTCTAAGAAATTCTAAACATCAAAGAACTCTCCACATTAATATGCAGTATTTAAAAAAATGTAAAAAGGGAGATTCAGGAACTCTAGAATGATTAGCTTGGCACAGATCCGGAACAAAATAATACAATGGTAATGGGAAAAATGGAAGCTAAAAATATCCTGTCAGTCAAGCAACCTTCATAAGGTCAGGAGAGGAGACAGCCGACTGAAGCTCCAGCTCCCACAAGGAGCTGCTCTGAAAAACCTTTTTCCTTTTTTATAGGATAGTTAAAGGGAACCCAAATCAAAATTACCACAGAGTTTCAGTGGAAAACCATAAGTCATAATTAAACTCAATTAAACTCTGCTGGAAAGCAAAGTGTGCAGAACAAAGGAGCAAAACAGATAGCAGAAGGATATATTGGTAAATTCATCTTAGAAATCAGATCTCCCAAATCCTCAGCAGAAGTGAGATTTGATTGAAGCTGACACAGAAAGACAGGTGCCAGAAGGATTAGTCACAGAGAAATACGGATACAAAAGTGCTGCCAATAATAAAATCAAGCAAAAAAAAAAAAAAAAAAGAAAAAGAAATGGAATAGAAGAACAAAAAGAAAATACAAGCTATAGAATACTGTAAAAGAAGAAACCAAAGAATTGGGAAGTTTCCAGTCAGCATAGAGAAGAATGATCATCTCTCAATGTTTAAGCAAGCCTTTCACTCCCAAATAAAAGGGGAAAGAAATCCAAGCTAGGGAGGGTGTGTCCCTCCAACTCAAATAAAATAAAATAAATCCAAAGCATCATACAGAATAAAATACTCCGCACTAAAATGGCACATTCTCAAAACAGGTTAAGTTTTCCAGTCTACTTTATAAATACATTATGGTACCTACTTCAACACCTATGAGAGGTTACTTTAAGGAAAAGGAAAACTCTGAGTGAAAATGACCTTTTCTTAGGGCAGCAAATATTTATTTTCAAACTCTTTCTTTTCTCATCAAAGCCAACATCAGTTCATAATGGAGCATGAATTAAAATTCTTATTGAACTGAACACAATGGAGAGCTGCCCAGAGCTACTGGCCTAATCTGACACAGACAAAAACGGACATAATTTTAATGTAGAATGATCAGCTATTAAGCCTGAAAGAAAAAAAAAAAATATATCAGGGAGAAGAAAGAAAGAAGCAGCCTTTCAGCTAGGTGGGAAAAAGGGGAGAAAATCCTGACATGTGCTTTTGAGTTTCATGATTCTTCTCCTCTTGTCCACAACACCAACAAGCACAGTATATTGCTGCTGCTTTACCAGGGTGCATTCAAGAATTTTCCACAGGCAAAGGTAAGGAAGATGCTAACATCCCTCTCAGCTGGAAGTTTAGAAAGCATTTCTGTATCATGGAAAAACCTGAAGAGTAACACAAGGAGTTATTTAAAAATCAAGACACCTAGGGACGGAAATAGGTGAATTATATAGAGCAGAATTCAAACTGAACAGCTTCTGTTAATATAGGTAAGTTGGAAGTAGGATGTGTAAAAGGAAAAAAAAAAAACCAACAATGTATACTAAGACAACCAAAAAGTAACCTAGATATTCTTTTTCTCACATTGCAAGGTCAAAGCTGTCTAAGGAAGTACATTTCTTGTTATGGGCAGCAATACTCGGATTATAAAAAAAAACACAGAGGAAGAAAGAGAGGAATGGAATTAAAATCATAAAACAAAAAGGGAAACATTTTTAAGATAGAGCTTCCTAGAGAGCAAGATATATCAATAACACTCTGTCAACACTGAAGCACTCAGTGGCCTTGTAAAAGACAGAAGGTTTCAGACAGAATTGTGCAGCTACTTCCATCTAAGATCAAAAAAGAAAAAAAAATAAATAGAGAGACAGGCTTATATAGAGAAGCCATTCTATGACCACACTCCAGGGCAGAAGTAGCCAGGATAATTCAGTAAATACCCGTTCCTTTTGTCTTCGAGGGCAGGTTGGTGAATAATTTCTGAACAGAATTCATCTGACACCCATGAAGCTCAACTTTCTCCTAGCTCCCCCATCGCTGAGAAAAAAAGAGATTCTTAGTAACTTTAGCAAGAAATTAGTTATTTTAAAGTTGGAGGAGAAAGTGAGAGAGGGGGAACTTCACTAAGGTCATGTATCAGGCTCCTCGCCAAGTCCAGATACTTGTGCATCTAAAGAGATGACCATTCCCGAAGCTCTTCAGAACAACAGGATCTGAAAGATATTTATGAGACTGCACCTGTCCTGTTCCATGCAGCACATACTTCGAAGACATGTGTTTATTATCTTCAATACTTTAGTAAATCATGTTGCCCAACAGCGATGGAAGTGACCTGCTTACCTATATGTATATATATATGTACATTTAAGTTTGTGTGTGTTAAGAATGTGAGAATCAAAACCAAAAATTATTTTTGGACATTAAAAAAAAATAATCAATCTACTACGCATTAATGGTGAAATACACCAAAAAGTAATGAGTTTTATAAGAAGTAATGAAAGCTAAAGGTAAACTTGAGACAGCAAAGCAGAACCAACTTTAAAGCATAAACAAAATAATTACATAAGAGATAATCTGGTATACAGTCCCGAGTCAAAAATGCAAAGAAAAACAGATCTATGGCAAGAACAAGTTGTTGCTAGCTCAAGAGAAAAGGGATTTTGTATGATGAGGATACAGATAAATCCCTAAAAGCAAAACAGAGGAAGTGTATCTTAAGGATGTATCCCTACTTCAAGCTAAAAGGGAAGAGGGAATTTGTGTGTAGCTCCACTGCAGGACAGATACTATCAATACATACACAACAAGCTGAGAGCAAATTAGCCACGGAACTTTATACATACTACTACTAATTTACTAATTCGTTTTAACTCCTACACTAGCAAGCTTTTAAAGAAGTAGATATCCTCCACCATTAAAAAGGAAACAAAAATGACTTCCACCTAAAAGAGAAAAGATGACTGCGCTCATCAAAGATGTGTTGACTACTGGCACAAGCCTCAGGATCAGCAGGGATTTACTGTAGTTAAACAAATTGCAAATATAAAGAAAAAACAACTTGATCTCCTGCACAGAATAAAACCCAAAACTTAAGTATCTCACACTTTCTTCTTGCATTAAAAAAAAGTTTTAATCAAATGGAGTAAGAATACTTGTTTTAGAAAAATGAAATTTTGCGGAGTAAGATGAAAACGTGCTTTTCTTCTCTTGTATGGGGAACTTACAACTTCTGAACTAAGAACTAAGCAGGATCATCCTGCTGGTGCTGGTGCTGCTGTTTGCCCTGTGAACTCTCTGATCTTGCATTTAGGCAAAACCCATCAACCAGCGGCTAACTTCTAACATACACATGATTTTCACAGAGGAAGGGATAAATAGTATGACTAATCAAGTGAAAGCTTAGAAAGGAGACTTGGAGCAATGGAAAGATAAACAACTCATTTTATACAAAGATATTTTATAAAGTACTTTTATCCTTCATAAAATACTTGTGAGAAGAGTACTTCTCTCCAACTAGGACCTGACACATGTCTAAAAGTTATGCATCATGATAAAGATGATATGGAGAGGTGGAGGCTCCTTTTCTCTTTATTTATGAGGCAGTTATGCCCAGAGCTCCAAGACTTCTGGCCAGAGCTGTCCAGATATGATAACCTTTGTGGCAGGTATTTCAAATAAAGTTCAGTTTGGGCAGAACGAAAAATTATGCCCTTCTTATTAGCTGCTCCATTACTAAAATATGAAGGGCTTATCTGCCACCTATGCTGAAAATGTGAAATAGAATACGAAGCATACTACAGCATTTGAATCATAGCATACTTGAGGTTGGAAGGGACCTCTGGAGATAGTTAAGTCCAACGCCTTTGCTTAAAGGAGGGTCAACTACAGCAAGTTGCTTAGGATTGTGTCCAGTCAGGTTTTGTGCCTGTCCAAAGATGCAGACTCCACAGTGGTTCAGTGCAGCCTGTTCCAGCATTCAGTGATGCTTACAGTAAAAGAGTTTTATGTTTAAATGGAATTTCATGTATTTCCCATTGACTCCTGTCCTTCTACTGGGCACTACCAAGAAGAGAGCCTGACTCCATCCCCACTCCTTCCTGTCAGGTATTCACACACATTACCAAAATCTCCCCCAGCCTTCTCTTCTCAGTGATAAAAATCCCAGCTCTCTCAGCCTCTCCTTGTATGACAGATGCTGCAATCACCTCTAATTGCTAATTTGTATGCAGGATGGGGAAAAATTGTCACTGATACGGACTCCATTCCGGTATTACACAGCACAGAAGTTCATCAGCTGGCAAGCCTCAGACTAGTCACATTCCTTGCATATGAAATACTACTACTAAATGACGAGGCATAAAAAAAAAAAACAACTCTTGTGCATGTACACATACACACGTCACTACATAGAAAGATAGAAAGTAGATATGACTCACCACGAATTAATTGTTGCATTTATTTTTTTAAAGCTATAACAACTTCAATCTTGTACAAATTCAGTATATTTTGGGTATCTGGGAAATTGTTACCGAAAAAAAGCTTTAAGCCACTGAGAATGTTTTTATATAAGATGAGTCTTATCAAGTTAGGCTTCATCTGTACGTAACTGCTAAAATGATACTTAGTATGACTTCAAATCCTTCAAGCTATTATGACATAATAATGTTCTTGATTCAAATTTGGGCTGCAGGGAATTAGCACAGGACATAATTAAACGCACTAAAAATCTGTTCAAAATAAAAAGGAGACATATTGAATAGTCCTGTCAGCTATCAAGATTTTTGATCATGTTTGCAGCTTACATTCACTAGACTTGAAGCACAACAAATAATGGCATTAGAGCATCTTACCTGCCTGGTTATTAACAGTCATAATCCCCTAAAGGTTTTGAAGATAATTGTCTATAGAATATTATATACAGAACACCAAGGAGAAAAGAATGCGGGCTGTATTTTCAGGATGGAGTATTACACAATCCGACTTCCTGCTCCAGGACAACAACCTCATCTCCTGAATTTCTCAAAACTCAGACGTCAAAACTAGATACAGTAAGCTACTGGTAATCTCAGTGCTGCAATGAGCAGCAAGATCTGTCCTGAAACATAAGATGTAGGAAACAGCTAGTAAGGTTTTTGCAATTATCAGCCCAATGGTGTAGTCAAAAATGTTAAAACTAAATAAACCTGAGGATGTATTACTAAAGGAACATTGAAGGTAAAGTATAAAGCAGATATTCCTAGAAAGAGGAAGGAACAATAATACTGGAGTGGCTGGAAAATAAACTGTACAGTAAGCTTACACAACTTTACCTATGTATCTCAATGAAAACAAAGTTAAGAGTTTAATTGATTAGTATGTACTCCTAATTACACTTTGGAAGTGAGGGGTGCAGGTGTCAGTATCACAGACAAGCAAGTTGGAAGTCAAAAGTTACACTAATTCAGCTTTTAGATCAGCAATTTCCCGTAAGCTAAATAGCAGACCACACTAGATACAGACTCATCATAGGCAGTATTAAGACCAAAAAAAAATATCAGATTTGGGTCCCCCCCCGCCCCAAGTTAGTGAAAAAAAAGGAAAGCGCATACATGCTATGAAAGTGTTTAAGACAGAGGGGGAAGTGGCTAGACTTCCTCTTTTATATAAAAAGGTGGAACAAGATTAAATTGACCAGCTTCTGGCTCTCAAGTTGTCAAGTCCTGCTCCCATGTCAGGACATGCTACAATCCATAGTGGAAGTGTGCTTAGGGAGGGACAGCAGAGTAATCCAAAGTGACAGCTCTGGAAGAAAGCAAGCTAATAGGGACTGATGAAATCACCTTCAGGATTGGCATCAGGTCATCCTGCATGCCAGAAACAGCTCTATTCCAAAAGAAAGTAATAGGATCCTCAAGGGGAATTGCCATCTCCTCTCTGCAATCCAAATCTCCCACTTTGAGGCATGGCACCAATTTCACAGCTGCTATTCATACGAAAATTTCATCTGTGTGATTTGTAGGATTAGGGCGGGGGGAGTTATTTTATTTAGTCAGGCCAGAATACAAGTTCTATGTAACCATTTTTGAGAGACAAAACCACCTCCAAAGGATGGAAGCAAAGAAGGACAGAGTGACTGAGAATTAAAAGAATTTTTTTTTAAAAAAAAAGTTTATACCCACATTTAAACCTGATCTATCTTTTCTATTAAGGAAAGATCTAAGACATAAAAAGAAATCAAGAAGTTTTATATTAAATTTATCTCCTGATTTTTAAAAGTTAAGGTCATAATTATCATTTATCCAGACAGGACAGCAGTGGTATAAAAAAAAAAAAAAAAAAGTGCTACAGATCAGCTTCTGAATAACTCACAACCTGCTGAATATAAGCTACATATCGGAGAACAGTAACATTACCTGCAACATCATCACTGAGGGCTTGGGCTACAAACACCTTATAGCAGATCAAAACCTAGCTTTTCCCGTTAGCAGAATTGCTGCTTTCTGCAATCGTTACTACAATACATAATAAACTTAAATAAGGGAAATTTACATTTTACTCCAGACTGTCCATCACTCTTCAGCTTCTAGAAGGGCCATAACCCCTTAGTAGATTTTAGGTTTGATATATTTCAACCAGTACAGCAAGAAACAGAACAAGAGATAGCATCTAAACCATATTTTATGAAAAGGATATGGAATTACAAACAAAATCAAGAGATTTTAAATAAGCACCAAAAAGTATAATATATTGCCCTTAGTTGTGAAGACAAATTCTATTTCTGACTGTTCCAAAAGCAGTTCTGAATACCTTTTTCTCCACAAGTACTTACTGATTTCATTTTAAGTTAGGTACTATCGGCTTAATAAGACTGGTTAAAGATTAAAGCACTCCGAGTCACAGATTGCACTGGTTTCTGCACAGGCTCAAATAATGCAAAATATGAACTCTACAACATAGGAATAGATCTAATCAATTTATTAGTACAGTGACCAAAAAAAATAAAATACCACAACATAACTAGGTTTTGGTCATTTTTTTTAATCTTTCCCTTTAAGAAAAAAATTACCTCTACACAAAAGATCTTAAGATCAAGTCCATATAATTTCATCTTCTCTGGAAAATGCTGAAAAACATTCAAATATGGAATATGACCTTCAACAACAAACCTGCATAAAAAAAACAAAAAGAAGACCAAATCAAAATATTCTAAAATATTCTAAAATTAATATGCAAATCAACTTCTGATTTGAAATAACGTTAGTATTATACTGTCTAAGCAATTCTATCCGAAGCTACACACCGCTAAATGCTCCACAGGACAAAAACCAGTTCAATCATTTAACAGCCTTTAAGTTCAAGCTCAGATACAATTGACAAATGGTAATGTTATGGGCTTACAATCAACACACTTACATGGAGTTTGTTCTGCACATTCTGCAGGTACTGCATTTCTGAAACTGCTTCAAGCCTCCTTTGAATGGTATGGAATTTTTTTATTTTTTTTTTTTCAAAATTCTAAAGCTTTAAGTAAATTTTACTTTTAAAACACACACGTTCTGCTGGAGGAGTTTGAGTCAGGTCACGTGGCAGGGAGGAAAGTCACAGAATGATGAGCAGATACAACTGAAATTCCATTAATTACACCTGTATTTTATTTTTTTTAAAGTAGTATTTGGGTATGAATAGACATGATTTTGTATACTAATAAATACAAATTTATTTTTATTTGCATCCAAATAATGCATTTCTTGTTAAAAACTGGCTTTAGTAAGTGGTTGACAGTATTATTTGGGATTTTTCTTGACTTTTTCATATATATATATAAAAATATCCATATATAAGATGGATCTTAACAACAGTTACTAATAAAAAGCCACCACCACACCAAAACCCTGCTCTTATCTATCATCTTAGCTGACATTCACACCAGGCAAAGCAAGCAATGAACAAGCATGGAGCCTCAAAGGAACAGACACTACTCTCATTCCAGCTTAAAGCATATTAGTGATCTCCCATAGGACTAAGCTAGAATTGTCTTCCTGTCTCCTCCAAAACAATTTTGTTAAAAAGAGTACATTAAACTAAAATAAGTTAACATTTCAAACAGAGAAGACCCTGTTCTTTAAATACTACTAGAGATGTGAAAACAATTTTCTCTCCTGCCAGCTGTGTTATCTGTACAGTATCTCTCTGATTTTGCTACGTATATTAGTAACTTTGCGGTCTATGAACTCTGCAAGTCCCTCCTGGGTNAGGAAAGTCACAGAATGATGAGCAGATACACAGAACTGAAATTCCATTAATTACACGTGTATTTTATTTTTTTAAAGTAGTATTTGGGTATGAATAGACATGATTTTGTATACTAATAAATACAAATTTATTTTTATTTGCATCCAAATAATGCATTTCTTGTTAAAAACTGGCTTTAGTAAGTGGTTGACAGTATTATTTGGGATTTTTCTTGACTTTTTCATATATATATATAAAAATATATATATATAAGATGGATCTTAACAACAGTTACTAATAAAAAGCCACCACCACACCAAAACCCTGCTCTTATCTATCATCTTAGCTGACATTCACACCAGGCAAAGCAAGCAATGAACAAGCACGGAGCCTCAAAGGAACAGACACTACTCTCATTCCAGCTTAAAGCATATTAGTGATCTCCCATAGGACTAAGCTAGAATTGTCTTCCTGTCTCCTCCAAAACAATTTTGTTAAAAAGAGTACATTAAACTAAAATAAGTTAACATTTCAAACAGAGAAGACCCTGTTCTTTAAATACTACTAGAGATGTGAAAACAATTTTCTCTCCTGCCAGCTGTGTTATCTGTACAGTATCTCTCTGATTTTGCTACGTATATTAGTAACTTTGCGGTCTATGAACTCTGCAAGTCCCTCCTGGGTTCCTACAGTGGTGGTAAGGCTGGGCTTTGTTTAGGTACTGCTCCCAACGCGGGGCAGTACCTAAACACTTCAATCGCTAGCTGGATCCAATTCCACAAGCAGAAACACTGATTTCCTCATAAAGCACAGCATTCTGCCACTTCCATTCAAAATGCATCTGGAGGTAAGAAAAAGAAAAAAAAAAAAAGGAAAAAGGAAAAAAAAAAGCAGAACAACGTCTTCACAGACAGAGCAGCCACTGTTGAGGAGGACTTAACTCTCTCCTGAGCCTACGGCAATTCACAAGCTCACCTTCCCTCTTCCCAGTCCAGTGCCCTAATCACCACTTGTTGCATGTTATACAGTGTGTATCTATTGAAGTTGACCAAAATTCTATTTAAAAGCTAGTTACTGTAAAGTTTACAGTTACATCCTATTTTTTTTAAACACACTTAACTGAATTTTCAGTTTAATTAAAAAATTGAATTCAAACCAGGATTAAAATGAAAAGTGCATTTCTTAACCAAAACTGTCTCTCAGCTAGAATTAACCCATAATTTATAATGACATCTGAAAAATAACAGCAATCGGAAAAAAATCACATTGTCCAATACTTTTAATTCTGAAGTGCTGCATATTAGTCTCTTAAATGAAGAGGTAAAAGTCACTGCAGAATCCTTTCTAATCAAATTGTGTGATGTACGTTTTGCTAACAAAATTTTGGTAGCTTTCCTCAACTAGCGTGAACAGCATTTCCCCACCCTGAGTGTTGATGTGCAATGGTCCATGTGCTCAGTGAGGTTACCATTCAAACCCAGCCCCAGTTGCTCGTCCTCACCATGCCGCCCGATCTGCTGAGCAGCTTGCATGACAGCTCCTCTGCTCATTTTAGTCAAAGTCAGCTGCACTAAATTGAAGAACTTAAACTTGAGGGATGGCTTCACAAAATGGATTGTGCCAACCTAAAAGCTCAACACAACTAGTCATACTCTGGCTGTATGCTCCTGTTGCTCATCATCCTCTTCCAAAAATTCCTCTTACAACAGCGAAAGATTTCCCGTTACCCTGTTTGAAGAAAGGTTTGTTTCCCATCATCTAACAAACAGAGGAGGCTCACAGATGGCTCCAACAAGTGCAAGAGTCGGCAGAGGAAAGGGGACACATCACACAGGCAGGAGGAAAGAAGAATGGGAAGCAAGACCTTCCTCTTTCAGCAAGAGTGACCCATTACTGGCTCAGCTGATAAGCTTTGCCTGACATGTGTTAAGGCGCAATCACACGATTAGCTGACGGATCTGAAGAGCTGGTACCAAGACACGGAGAGCAGCAACCTCCTGAGCCAGCACAGCAACAGCTGGAAGAGGACAAACAATCGAGACCTTCCTTTGGGTGTGGTGTAGTGGTGATTGCAGCCAAACCACCCCAACAACTTGCTGCCTCCAAAATGGGAAATCCCACCCTCCCTTCAGTCCTCCGCCACACACTCCTCCCTGCTGACAAAAGCACTTGTGTGACTTCTCAGACAGAGGATTAGATTGAAAACTAGTCTTTGGTCTTCCAGGGTTTGATTTCAACCAGACGGATTCCCAGACTCAGCTGACCGCAGGAACATTTTTGCCAGCACAAGGCGGAAAGAGACTGCTGTGAAGCAAATTAACCTGCGCTGAAATGTCCGGTGAAACTTTCTTTTGCAAAATTAGTTTTCTGCAGATCTACTTCTTTCAACTAATACACCATAAACCAGATGCATGCTAGTACCCAGGGCAAGAGAAAGGTCAGGAACGTTTATGCAGGACCACAGAAACTCAGATCTGCTTAAACTGATGTTGAAATCACATCCTTACACTGCAAGAGGCAAGCAATGTCCATCAAAATGGTTTAAAAACCAAAAAGTTTTCACTAAGTTGGCTGTACCAAGTCAAACCATTGCAGCCATTTAAAAAATAATGACATCTTTCCTAGCTTGAAATTACTGTCTCCATACAAAAGAATGCTCTTCTTTCTCAGGTTAAGAGTTGTTTTTATGTTCTAAAAATAAATGAAACAGCATAAATACCCTGTTATGAATACAATGTGCTGATGATTCAGGTTTTTAACACTTACTCCAAAAGCCCAGATTTGGAATACCATTTCAGAACAGTTTCTTCTGCTGTTCTTCCAAACCCTTCATTTAACCGACAGATGATCAAAACACTTGTAAGACTACATTGTATCAGTGAAGTGCTTGAAAATTTGACTGGCACATACAGTACACAGTCCGTGTTCTTTTAATTACAGCAGCAGCATACATTAGTAAGGTCCAAGTATGAAAAAAATCCTAGGTCCTCTGCATGCTACAAGGAAATTATGCATCTGGTAAAGCCACACAGTAATGCCACAAACTGATTACAAGTTTAGTCTTGCCAGCACAGCTAGGTATAACCTCATTTGAAAGGCATTAGTTCTCACAATCTCCAACTCTAGCATCTTGAAACTTTTTCCAAAAGCCAACAATTTTATTATTTAGACAAATAATATAAAGTGTATGGAGTATCGTGAGACTATTCACAATGGAAAAGGATTTAATGTGTTGCATAGAGTAGAACATTGTTGAAAATGTTATTTTTAACCCAAAATGTCTCTGTCAGAGGAGGTAATTGTAGTGTTTTTCTACTAAGTATGTCAAGTAGCAAGGAGGAGTATATTTTTGGTGTTGTAAATCCTTTAAAAGCTGGCAGATTGCCCTACCATGGTGCCTAAGCATGTATCACAAGGGAGGAGCGGTAGTCAGCTGACTTCAGGGTAGGGAAAAAACCAAACTGAGGAGAAAACAAGGCAGAACTTTAAGCACAAGTGTAATTCAGCTGGTTTAAATAAAACAATTTGCTTATAAAGATTTAAAAGGTAATGCTGAATACTTAATGTTTTCTCTGCATAGTTTTCATCTCTGGTCTGTCACTATTTTGCTTTGTGTATCTTAATGCATGCAAAACTGTGAACATTGTCTGATTTTTTAAACTCAAATATTCAGAAGTTAGAAAACATGAATTTTATGGTAGTACATGCAATTTAAAATTCTTTCCCCTTCTTCATCAAACTTGAGAAAGGCAAAGACCTTAAGGGTAGGGAGGGAAGCATGATAATGTAATTACAGTCTTATACAACTATCGTATCATGGTAAAACTTTGCAATACAAATCACATTCTTTTAAACATCACTTTCAGCATTTAATTCAGTTCATATTTTCAGTGCATTTAAAGTCACTGAATCATTCCAATTTACCCACTTCTTTTAAAAGTATTACACCCATAAATTTTATCTAATTAAATATCTTCTCATTCAAATAATCTTATTTCAATTTCCAATTATTAGGTTTTGATTATGCCTTTCTGTGCTACGCTTGGCGCTTGATTTTTTTGTCTCTACTTTTCCAGCTTTTTTTGCTATTTTCATGGTTCCTCTAAACGCTTTCAAGCAAATGTGCTCATCTCTTAAGGATCTAAGTACAAAGGATGTCCTCCAGGTTCTGAATTATTTTCATGGACTCCTCGATTTTTGAAGTGCCAAATCAATAATATACCATTAATATGCAAACAAGACAATCAACCTTTCCTCTTAACAGTTGACTTCAACGGTTTTCTATTTTTCTAAACCAGACCATCACACTAAGATAGGAACTTGTGAGGATGTATTTGCCTCATACGAACCCATATGCTTTCCAGAAACAGTTTCCAAGATACAGTAGCCCAAGAATAGATATTTAATTATTCATTTAATTATTCATTTTTCTCTCCAAACAGGATGGGCTAAGCAAGAATTCTTTATTGTGACCCATTTGGCCTGTCCCAGTAATTGTAATTTACTATTTGGATTTTTGCCATATACAAGCATTATCAGGCAGGATTTATATATTTATTTTCTAATAATTGACAAAAATACAGAGCATACTACAGTAGTTCCAATTCCTACAGCATTTCCTAAGGAAGACACTAGTCAGTAATAAATCTTGTTATTGAAAACTACTTTGGAGTTCTACTATTTCTTAACCCACTCAATAAAAACTTCTGGGTTGAATTCTGAATACTGTAGCATTTTCTGAACATTTTACAAGCATCTTTTATGCAACGACAGCATATCCAGTTATGCAAATATGCAATGGTTTGTGCAATTCTGATTGATGAAGCCAACAGCCACCCTCTAAAGTTAAATCAAAGGGTTAAACATTGTTTTGCATAGAAATAAATTAGCTAGTATTAACTACTGTACTTTGAGACATACAAACCTCCCCATTTTGAAAAGTACTTGCAAAAGAGCGTTCGTCAGTACCCATCCTTTTCAGAAAGCTTGTACAAAGCCAGAAAAGCGCAGGTGGAAGCTGGCACTCCAGGGGGGAGAGGCCATGATAGCAGATCAGGCTCTGGTAAACTCCTCTTGCACTCATCAGGCTTTCATCAGCGATACTAGTTATATGCACCACAGGTGGGGAATGATGTACTTATTGCCTTGCCTTTTAGCTCACATGTATTTTTCAAATATATAAAAGAAGTGAAATCTACTGTATCAATGGAATTTTGAATCAGTTTTTTCTTTATTTTGTCCAAGTTTGCAATTTGAATTGACAACGCACAGTTACTTGCGTTGGCAAGTTACTGTTCCTTACATTTTGGTAAAGTAACATTTTTTCCCCATCTTTTTAGAAATACCCAGTATTTCAACACTTGTTAAAAAGGCTTATCCGTATACAAAAGGTCTTCCAAGGAAGATTTAAGAATTCCTGAATTTAAACCAGGACAGGGCCTGATTTAAAATATTTATTGTTAACAAGAAAAGTTGAATTATTTTTCATTCCTTAAGTAGAATAGAATATTTCAGTTGGAAGGGACCTACAATGATCATCTAGTCCAACTACCTGACTCCTTCAGGGCTGACCAAAAGTTAAAGCATGTTGTTAAAGGCATTGTCCAAATGCCTCTCAAACATTGACAGGCTTGGAAGTAAATAAGGAATGTGTTTATAGGCTTGTAGAGGGGAGAAGGGAAATGCATTGTCAGCAATAGTTTGACGGTCTCCATTTAGCATCAAACCCTACTATTAGAACATTTTTTCTCTACTATATTAAAAGCTGTATTATTCTGAACTCTGATAATTACAGATACAAAGATATGAAGGCAAAAAAGGACTTCCTATATTAATTTCTGTGCCCAACTCCATCATGTAAAGCTACTTAGCTACCTTTTAGATCACTATATATTCCTGGTATTGTTTGTATGATGACATTGATGTAAGTCCTGGAGAATGTTTACTCATTTAATTCTGGCACGCTGACAATAGCAAAAATAGCATAAGTGTGACCATACACACCTCCACTCAATCTTAAGAAATACTGAAGGAGAAGGATAAAAACTTTTTCAGCTCCAAAAACTTCCCCCTTACAGGTCTTTGAGATTCATTGCAAGCGACAGAGGAGAATATTCTCCAAAAGCAGCAGCACAAATTGTTATGTCAAAGAAAAGACAACTAAATGGAGAGAACTTTTCACTATTTCTGAGCAAATTAGTAAGAGGGCAATAATACAGATGTAATTTTTAAAATATGTATTATTTATGAAAGCAACAAATATTTCACTAGAGACGATTCATACCTTAAGAGATCAGATAACGTCATTGGTTCTCTCAACCAGAGTAACGCCATGTAACAAAATGAAAGGGTCATTGGCATTGTCATCCTCAGTTTCTCCTTTCGGTTCTTCATTAAATACAAGCTACCATCTACCGATCCAGAGCACACAGAGGTGCTTTCTTGGGTTTATGTTAAAAACAGAAAAGAAAAAAAAATTGATTGATATGACATACATGCACACAATCCATGCAATACAGAAAACAAGATAAAGGAACATACAGGGACCTTTGTTCAGCAACTAGTAATATTCTGAAATGATTACTTTGAGTAATGATTTACTTTGAGTAGTTAGGTAGTTTGTGTACTTTTCTACTAAACAGCTTAACTGTAATTTATTAATCTACTATGATATGAGATGACAACCTGTTTCATAAACTGCTTCTTCACTTGACTAAGACACTGGATCACATGAAGAGACAAAACTCACTCTAGCACCATCAAAACAGACTTTTTGTTGGAAACTACACTTAAACCTGGAGTTCTAGAAGGACGTTAACTCCTATACAACATAAAACTAACAGTACTTACAAGCTGGAAACACTATTTTCCATTTGAGAGATAAGGGAAGAGTGGCAAAACAAGGGAAAATTTGATGTGCTTAAAACAATGCCTCGGAGTTGCGCATTAAAATACAATTTTAAACTTCACAGTCCGGACTTTCAACGAGAACATGATTTACACTGCAGAAATTTTAGCAAGGTTAAGGTATGTAACCATCTGCCATATAATCTCTAACTGTGGAAACATAAGTATTCTTTTAAAACAACATATCTACATTCAATGAAAAAGAAAATAACTTTAGAACAAAAATACAGCACATGGTAAAGAAGGTACCAAAAAAAACCACCAACCAACAACAAACAAACCAACCTCCTTACTTCCTTTCTGAGATGAATCACTGAAAACTAAGAGAAGCAGCAATGAGAAATTTCATTTAGGGGAGTGATTTATGAGTTAGGAACCTTTTCAGCAGTGGAACCTGGGAGTTCAGGGAAGGAGGAAGAGAAAAACTTCCCTACACCCTGACCCAGCTAGGATGAATGAAAATGTTTTGTATTTAAAGCACACCAGAACAAAATATCAGCATCGATTCCGTAGAGATTTTCTCAATGTGTTTCCCCACCGACTGTTCACCTGTTTGGACAGAACAGTGAGGGCTGGATCCACAGCTCCCCAGCTGGGAGCTGCAGGGCCATGGCGAGCAGCCTGCAAAAAAACAGCTCAAAACTTCAGAGAGCTTGGCAGCTCCATGGTTGTGCTGGCAGGTGATAGCCAACCCTGTAAAGTGACAGCAGTCAGCAGTCGAGGTCCAGCGCCCACCGACAGACAGTATGAAGACAGACACTACAAATACCGTGTTCCTGAGCCAGAATTGGTCTTTGATGCCACCTACCGGCTCCTAAAACGGCGGCCGGTAGCACTAGCGACACAGCAACTAAAAGAACCAGCTCAAACATACACCTCGTACAGACTAAGACAAGGTCTAGATGACAGCATCCTACGAGGTCTATCACGTATAGGTGCGTTGCAGAACAAAAGCAGGAACACCAGTTAATCCCTTTAGTCAACAGTTTCACCTTTTACATGGATACTTGTGCTTAAAGGCAGCTTCACAACTGAAGCTTCATTATTAATTTCACATTCAACTCAATTTAAAATAATCCTCATTATATCTGTGGCCTTAATGATGGCACACAATTTCCTTTTATTTCTTCCAGCTTATGCAAGGCATGACAACACACAGTTACACACATATAATAATTTAAGAGTTTAATAGGCTTCTCTAACAACATCTCAGTGCTATACTCAGTGGAATTTGCTATTATCCCTACACAAAAATAACAAAAGAAAAATGCCTGCACATTGGGCAAGCCCCTTCAGAAAAAGAGGGTGTTGAGGTTTCCAGTCTGCAGCAATAACAGCTCAGTAAAAATGGCACTGAAAAGGAAACTTACGAATCTTCACAAGAATTTATAATTGACTAGAACACATCTAGTATTACTTGTGTTGAATTTCAATACACAAAACAATTCCTATGTTTGTCTAATTTTACCAAAATGTACTTTTAGTGTAGCTGAACTCTTAGTCCATTCCAAGTGCTTTTAGTGAAATTGGTATGACTGCTTAAAGCTGAATTCAACCTCTGAAACAGCAGACCAAGAACACATTAAATCATAGCCTATCTTAAGACTATCTAGCTGTTCTAAACTGCTAAGAAACATAACTATAAAAGGCACAAGTACCAAGGAAGAAGGAGTTCCTCCAGACATCAAAAAGGGGAAGAAAATTCAATGGAATATTTTCACTAGATAGTTCTCTCTCAATTCTTTCCTCTTCATATAATATATGTCTGTATAACACTCAAGATCTGCAACATGTACAAACATACAGCAACTCTTTACCTGAAAATTTTGCATTTTAATATATAAGGATGAAAGGTACTCGCATTGTATTCACAAAAAATTTGTCACGACTTTTGCACCTTTTTTCCCCTCTCTAATTCTGTTTGGATTTTTAAAATTTCTTGTCTTTTTTTCCTTTTTTTTTTTTTAATTACTTCAGATCAAGTTTCTCATTCTATTACCATTTCTGAACTTTACAAAATAAAGAGAAAAACATGAATGAACAAAATTGCATTCTTCTGAGGGTAGACAGGCAATATCACAGAAGAACAGAAATGGGACATAAAGAGGAGAGTACATAACAGGGGAAAAAGAAACAGTGAAACAGACAAAGAAGGTATGGCAAGCAAAGAATAAAGCAAAAAAAAGACAGACTATCAGAAGTTTAAAATGCAAAAAAAAAAGCTTTCAAACGTGCCTTGAAATGTATTTCCAGTATCAGACATTGCAGCGTTGTCTGGCATTGCACTTGCGCAGTAGCACCAAACACTCAAATTTTCTGTAACATTTTAATTACAGAATGCTAAACATTTTAAGTATTTTCACATTAATATTGTGAACAGAAAATGCTGAAACATTTTTGACAGAAGGGGTTATAAAGAAAGAAGTAAAAAGAATGCAGAGACAAAAGATACAGAACTACCAAAAATACTACAAGGAAAAAAATTAGAAAGCTAAATATGACAGAAAAAAAAAAACAACCAAACAACAAAACACACAACACAAAACCCCAAAAGAACAAACTCATCTTTTTTAACATCAAAGTCACAACTGACAGCTCTGCTATTAGCTAAACAAGTGCTTATTCTTTAAAGCTGCCATGTTTGTGAACATCTAGCTTTGCAAATACAACAGCAATTTTTTCCCACTCCAAACAGGAGGCGTGGAGCAAACCTGTTATAAAATAGAACTTCCTTCTGCATTTCCCGTTGTATTTCCAGGTCCTGTTCCATTTTCATGTCTTTGGGTAGGGGCTGGGGAGGAAAGTTTTCTATTTCTCGTAGAACATAAAGTACTCTATTAGCAAACAGGACTGAAAACTTTACACTTTCCGACCAGTTCCTCCAATTCATTGTACATGAATACACTTTATATATATTTTTTAATATAAAAAACTATACAAAAATGGTTTCCAGATAGCTCGGTTCATTGTTCCTACCTGAGACCTTGCTAATTGATGAGGCAAAGCTGCAATCGGTCTGTAGGTCCCCCTCACTTTCAGAGAGAGACAACAAGTGAAGAAGGCTAGGTCTCTCTGGTTCACTGTCCACATCAGTACTGCTATCGCATACCTGTTTTTTGTAAATAAGTCATTGTATTACCTACTGTTAGTTACTGTTTCAATCAGAAGAAACCAAATAAAGCATGATAGATGCAAGATCAACAGTAAATTAAGTTTAAACCCAAACTGTTCACATTTTCACTTTCTCTATGAATCACGAGTACGTAAGAAAACCCTGCAAAAAAAGTATTTTTAAAAGATTCCTCAAAATAAAATTACTTCTAGTGATTATATTACATTTCAATCTGCTACAATGACCAATACATAGAATAAAAGCTTGATGAAATAAGTGACTTCAAGAGAGCAGGCAGGGAAGGATGGTAGCTGATGATACATTTTGTATTGTAATTTCTGCTCTATCTACTAACCTTCTATGCCAAGACAAAGCAATATTTTTAAGTAAGCAGTTTTTCATACTCGGAGAAGTATTTGTCTCTCGAAACAGGAAAAAAAAATGAACAGCAAAATGGACATGTGGAACCCTGTTTAGAAGACATCCTTCATACTGAAGTGACATTAATACAAGGTAGATATATAGCTTGAACAAAGGAGGTTTCTGTTGCTGCTTTTTAAAAAGATACTAAACATCTCATGGCATTTGAGCTTTTCACTTACTGATAATGCTTTAACAGTTTCCCCAGCTGGTCTGTTGCAATATGCCTGTTTGGTCTTCTGAAGGTAACGCCTCCAAAAATTGCACAGAATTTCATCCTGATAAATACAAATGCATAGAGATTAGCACAAAGTTAACAAGATCGTTAATTGCTGAGAGAACAGAGCGTAATTGCTAACTCAGGAATCTAAATAATGTTCCAGCTCTACTTTTATTAACTGTGACTTACAAACTATGTTTCAAAATTACCAGAGAAACTAAAGTTTGTTTTCATATGCTCCATGTTTTCAGATGGGGAGTTATTCCATTCACTTTAAAAATTACAATCTTTTAAAAACACATCCTGTAAAACACACACAGCGTATATAACTCGCACAGACATCTACATACCTTCATTTGTGGACATACTCCTAATGCTTCTAAAGCTTCAGCTTGTTTCTTGAGTACAAGCTGAAAGCCTTCACAAACATACCATTCACAGCCTCCATCTAAGTAAAAAAAAAAAAAGTATGGGTTTTTTTTGTTTGTACTGGTTAAGTTTGGTTTTTTTTTTAACTTTATGCACACTTATTTCCACTTAATATTCTGTTCTCTTGGTAACAGGACAGAGACATGTCTGTCTATTAAATAATTTTAGATCCTAGAGCATAGGCCAGCTACACTGAACCCTGCATTAACTTCCATTTATTCACATAATCAAGAAGAAAAGCTACTGAACAAGCACTTTTCTCCACACATTTCCCAAGAATAATATATTTCACTATAATTTCTCATGTGGCATTTGTAATCAAGTGGAAAGTTGTTAAGTGACCAGTTTTAAAATAACTGCAAACCTGTCATTAAAAAATGAAATGTGATAATTTCTTTCCCATCCCCAGCACAGAAAACTGGAACACATTATGGTGGTGAGTCAGGCAAAAAACAACCAATATCACCACGTTCTTCACCATTCTCTCCCACAGAATCATACACATTTAAATGAAACTTTCTCAGATATTCAGAGCTTCTAGCAAATCTCAGCACATGAATTTCATAAGGAATTGGCCTTCTCCAATCTATTCATTATTCCCTCAGACTGTTACATTTACTTTTCACCCTTACCTTTCTATATTTACAACTCCTTTCTCCTTTTCTGCAGGCTTTTGGTCTTAGAAATTTTCTCTGCATTTCTCAACTTCCTTTTCATTCCCTCCCCACCTGTTCTTCACTATTTTTCCTTCCAATCACACGTCACATCTCACCATCTCAGAAGTTATCTGCCCAAAGCTTCTGTCCTGCTTTAACTGTTAACCACAGATACAGCTTAGTCCTATAAACGCATGAAAATAAGCTGCCATAGTATAATGTAACTGTGCTCACAGAAGGGACTGCATGAAACCAAGGATTTCTTTCTTAAGAAGTTTGATTAATGAAAAAGATGGCTAATGACTTCCCTAACAGGAGAAGTAAAAAGCATGAAGTGGTACACAGCTCAGACTCTAGGAGCAACACAGGATAAAGACAAGTAGAGGTGTTAAGGTTGTTCCCCTTTTCATTCCTTCCTTCGCTTCCCCACAATTGTTCTTTTCAAAGGAATGTAGCATTCCACTGCCACCACAGCGGAGGGAAGATAGGTCAGGAGGGAAGATAGGTCAGCGTATCAGAGACAAAGCTAACCCCATGCTTCACTTAGCATTATAATGCATTTTTGCTTTTTGAAAGCAGCCACAACAGTAAAACATCTATCCAGCCATCACAGAACACATATATAGCTCCAGCAGCAGCCTCACCTCTTACGGCATACATCATCATATGTAATGACTACTATTCTTCTGAATCACAAAATTAAAAGTATAGAAGTGACTCTGGATGAAAGATATAACATTGGGTTAGCTATTGTAACTGCACAAAATCTCTTCCATGTAGGTTTGTGTGTAAGTTACAGGGCCAAGTACCTGTAATGCAAGCCAGACTGATATTCTAAGAGCTGGACCACCATCATCTCTCACTTACAAAGAGACAACTTTTCTGGGTTTGCGATAGCCATCACCAGGAAGGAACAAGGGGATCACCACATCTGAATGTATGCCACCAGTATCTTCAGTGAGTATTGGCTTCCACAAATCAAAGTGGCAATAAGTAACACATAGTTCTGTTCAATGCAAAAAGAACCACCACCAGGCTCACAGAGGTCACCTGTGGCTCAGGAAGTCACCAAAGGTGACCACTGAAGGTTCTAACAGCATTTGGGGGCATATTTTGTTCTTGTTCTTACAGTCTTTCCTAACTATCTGCCTTTGGCCACTGTCAAAGACATGACAGGCTAGGTGAACCCTGGCTGAACAGGCACTCATACAAATATACAGAGGGAAACTCATACATACCAGTTTTTTCCTGCTTTCTTAAACCTTTGGAGATTGTCTGGATTCTTGTATTAGAAATAAAATCAGTGTTTACAACTTCTCTAGTTCTCTGCAAAACAGGAACATATCTTAGCAAGAAAAAAGGCAGGCCTAACTTACACAGATTGCCCGAAGATAAAACATAATGGAGAAACTTGTTCAAATTTCCTAAACTAAAGGGAGACTTTTCATTCAGAAATTGTGAAAATAGAGAATTACTATCCTGGACATAGAGGCAATACGCATCAGAGTTTGCCCACATCGGTACTGTACTGAAGCATGGCAATACCCAGGCAATACCTCTAAGGCACCTCGACAGCATGCCGGCACTACAGCCACAGCAACACAGCATCTTAAGATGGCTCATTTTACATTTTGTGATTTCAAGGAACATTAGTTTTATACAGTGACAAGTCAAGCATGAAAAAGGAAGAATCACAACACTGGCCTCAATTCCTAATGCCAAGGAGGAATTCTAACATTTTCTTAATATAAAACCAAGAAACAATCAAAAGAAACCTTTTCCAAGGCCAGCAGTTTGGCTTTTTACCTCAGTAACATTGTGACAAGATCTGCAATAAAATCTGCCTCCATCAGTGAGACCCCAGTTCACTTCTGAACACTGGGCACAGCGTTCATTAAAATCTCTCTAAAAGGGAAAGAAAAAATAAAATGGTTTCACATGTGTTCAAGCAAAACAAATGGCACTATTACTAGACTTCTGCACAGCTTCTGAGATTACTCATAGAGGATAATATTTATGCCCTTTGCGTTAGCTCTGGTTGATAACAAGTAATCATTGCATTCACTATCAGTCATAGATAACTGTGAACAAATAATTTTAGCGGGCAAGCATCAGCTCTTGTATATGAGCACATTACTACAAGGGGAATAACAATACAGTTAGCACATGTGACATGGCTTAAAAAAACCCACCCATCAGAAATGGCAGCAGAAGCAAGAAGTAGAGAGCGGGAGATGAAAGTAAAAATAAATTTCTACAACTGTGAAGAAAGATATGCGGTGGAAGAAGGCCTGCACAAGGCGTTGAAAGGGACGTGCCAGGAGAAAGGGGGACTTCCCAGAGAAACCGGCAGAGGCAGGAGAAAAGAGGGAAACCCACACATTTTAAATACAGTGTTTTTCAGCAGCACCCCACACGACCGTGCTGGGGACGGGCAGCTGCCCTCGGGCCCGGGGGGGGGAGGTCGGCCGGTGGCTCACCCGCGGCCCCTCATCGGCCCCCGGCGGGGACGAAGCACCCGACCNCCTCCGCCGCGGCCGCCGCGCTCCGCCAGCTCCCTCCGGCCCAGCGAAACCAGCCGCCCCCACCGGTTCCCTGCGCCGCGGAACCGCCCGACCCCCACCGTGGCCTCCTCGTCCATGCCGGCAGCAGCCCCGGGGCCCACACCATGGCAACCGCGCCGAGCGCCGGCACTGCGGGCCGGCCTGGAAACGGCAGCCCTGGCACTTGCGTTCCGGGCCCGCCGCGGCGCCGGGTACCCCCGCTCTGGCTGCCTCTGCCCCCGGCTGAGGGACCGCCATCTCCCGCCCGCTGCGGGCGCCCCTGGGTCCCGGCCCGGCACCCCATCTCCCCTCGCGGGAGAGCTCTTGGCGGCGCGGCTGGAAGGCGCTGAGGGACCCCGCGCCTCCTGGGATGGCGACAGAGGGCCCTCACGGGGCCCGGGGGGAGAGCAGGGCACCGAGGGGGCCCGGGGCCCTTCTCCTCTGAGGGGACATGGGAGCGTCCCCGCCGGGGTGGCATGGGATGCATCACCTCTGAGGGGACGTGGGGCGCTTCACTGAGGGGACATGGGTGCCTCACTTCTGAGGGGACATTGTGAACTTCACTGAGGGGACATGGGTGCTTCAATGGAACATGGAGTGCTTCACCTCAGAGGGGACATTGTGAACTTCACTGAGGCGACATGGGTGCTTCAAGGGGAGATGTGGCCCTTCACTGAGGGAACTTCACCTCAGAGGAGACATGGGGTGCTTCGTCTTGGAGGGGACATTGGGCACATCACTGAGGGACATGAGTGCTTCAAGGGGACGTGGGGCACTTCACTGAGGGGACATGGGTGCTTCACCTCAGAGGGGACATTGTGAACTTCACTGAGGCGACATGGGTGCATCAAGGGGAGATGTGGCCCTTCACTGAGGGAACTTCACCTCAGAGGGGACACGGGGTACTTCAGTGAGGGGACATGGGTACTTCACCTCAGAGGGGACATTGGGCATGTCATTGAGGGGACATGGGTGCTCCAAGGGGACACGGGGCACTTCACTGAGAGGACATGGGTGCTTCATCTCTGAGGGGACATGGGATGCTTCTCCACAGCAGGGTCCCGGGGACCAGAGGGGACACATGCCCCTCCACCCCCAGCCCACTGCCATGCCTTTGCACTGAGCTCCTGCGTCCTCGCCCTCGTGTTGCCCTGGCCGGGTACACATGGCGGGCAGCCGCTGAGGCTGTGCTGAAGCTGTTGGAAGGGGGATTGCTGCTGCCTGTACAAAAGGAGGCCACAAGAACTCATTTAACTATGTAAAGTGTTTGGACATCCTTGAATGAGGGAAACTATGATTTGAAATTCGCTTTCAATTAAAAAAAAACCCCAAACCTCCAGATCTTGATGTAGGTCTCTAATTTCTTGCACACTAATAATAATGTTTAAAGATGTCTAAACACTGAGATCTGTTATTGCAATGAATTTACCCACAAAATTGGAGAACAGGTTTAGGCCCCTTAAAAAAAAAAAAGTCCACTAAGTGAAAGCATGGGAAAAAATTAAAGCTAAAATATACATAGAAAGAGGTGAGGCTGCCTTGACAGCTGTGGTTACATTGATGTTGGAGGATATGTACAGAGCTAGAGGGGAACTGTTTATGTTCAAGAAAAAAAGTTATTACTCATACCAACTGTGATCTTTTTTCAGTGTGGGATGAACATTTGTAACACCCATTAAAGAGAATTACGCATATAATTCCTGACATGTTAAAAAGGTGATTGTCAGCCTCACAGAAATGCAGCTAATACTTTGATGAAACAGATCCTACTTGTGATTTTAATTTCCATATTTTTTGTTTGTGGAAATACTGTTCTGGGAAAGCAAGGCCATTTCGTGTGACGGAAAGAGTTTGATCTTTTTGTAATGAATTTCTAAGATGAAATACTACCTTGAAAAAAAAATATCAGGGTAGCTATATCTGTCATAAAACAGGAAGGGTGGAGTTCCAGTTCAGAAGATATGGCATTGCTCCTGCTGAGAGCGGTGCTGGTGTGTGACTCGACGCTGTGAGCCGGCAGTGGGCCTGCTCCGTGGGTCTAACTAAATTGAAGAACTTGTGTAAATTAAGCATGGAAGTGACTGCTTTGATGAGGCAGGACCTTGGAGTTAGGACTTCAGTTTTCTAATTACAGCTGGTCAAAAAAAATGTTAAAGAAAGCATAATCACAGGACTCTGCCAATTTATCAAAACCAGAACACTTCATATTCAATGGCAGCAGTTGAAGATAAGCACAACAAGAAGAAAAGGGTGGGTGACTGCGCGGGGAACTATATTGGTGTAATTCTGGGCATAGTGGTGTAATGTGCCAGTAAAGTTTTTGAACAGGCAAGCACTTACTCTCTGCTTTTGGACAACCCACGCTTCTTTTCTGAGCTGCGTTTTCCGTGCAGGTGAAACAGAGATACGGAAAGCTACAAAACTTTGGAAGGGAAGTTGTACAAAGACTAATACTGATACTACTAGTTACTTATTAGTATCCAGGCTCTATATAATTGCAAAGCTTCTATCGGTATTTCTTAAGACCATCAACTAATAAGTGCAGACTGGTAATCTAGCAGTAAAAAATCAAAGCATAATAGGGGTAGCAAGTCTTATATCTATTTCTTAAATATTTTTTGAAATGACACGTATAAAACCGGTTTTTCAGCATATAAAATTATGTGTAACCTTTGTCCCTAATTACAAGTTACCCAAGCATACTGATAGGGGTATGATAATTTCAAAGTCAGGAGACAGACTGTCTTCCTGCTTCGGCTCACTTTTCTAATTAAGATCATTATGCATAGTAGTCAGATTGATTCAAGGCTTAGATAAATAATACGTCCTGTTGTTTCCATTGATTTGAATTTTTAATGAACTGGGTTCCATTGCTGATATCACATTTCTGGCTCTTGACTGCAGACTTTCTACATGTGAAAACGTAAAAACTACACATCGGACTGAAAGACATGTCCTGTGGCCTATCCTTTGGGATGTTGCTCATGAAATTGTGCTGGCTCCAGGACACGAACTTCTGTAGCAGAGATTCTCCCCAGTCTTTAACCATTGTCAGACACCTACTACAAAGAGTTAGAGCAGAAGGACAACCTCAACTGCTCTAAAGATTGTGCAGATCAAAACAGGGCAGATCTACCAGATTCAAGTTTATAGAAATTATACATCGCTATTAGCACCCACAAATTGTTTTTTTGCACCATCTCTCCATGAAAGAACTCTTGTTTAAAACCAGACAGAAAACAAAAAGGGAAATTAGGAAAACAAGAAGCAGATGGCTTCAGTCTAAGCGATGTTTAAAAGAGACCACACTATAGAAAGAGTCAAGGGGAAAAGCTGTGCCAAGCAGAAGTGTCATGGAGGCAAAGGCGCAGAGAGACAGTTGTGCAAGGAGCCGGCAGGAGAAGGGACAAAGGTGGGAACAGCAGTGAAGCGTAGGGGTTGCAGCAAGCTCGGTAGGGGAGGATAACCAGGGAGGGGCTGAGCTCAGTGCAGCTTTGAAGGAAGCGACAAGAAGAATGAATTTAATGTTACAGCTTAGGCACACCCAGCATTGCCTTGTGATAGTGTTTGTTATACAGCTTCAGCTCTCAAATTTTGGTTGTGTTTGTTTTGTTTTTTTTTTAAATGGCCCTGGAAAACCTGAAAATACGACCTCAAAACATCCAGAACAACAGAAAGCAGATAGCTTCCCCCACCACCATCCCTCCCCAAGTTTACTCTGGTTTTCTTAAGCTGTTGAGCAGCACGAGGTTGAAGTTTTGACTACCAAAAGTGGCAATATTGCACCCAGGAGGGAGGGCAGACTTATCCCATCTTACACACCGAGTTTGGGGTTTGCACCATAAGCTTCTGCTTTGCATATATGCTGCAGCCCAGCCCGTCTCACAGAGGTACATTGTGGTGCCACAGTCTCGCTCCAGTTTCACATGTGACTCTCCATGCCACAGAGAGCTGGTGATCATCTGTGATTATCTAACCAGAGGTGTTTGGAGACACAGACCACAAGGGAGGACCTCACATTCAGATGAGCTGCTCTAGGAGGTATAACTCTTTATGAACCTCCTCGTGTGATCTGAAACCATGTGGTCAGCAACAAAGTGATTTTGGGAGGTCTGCCTGGGGATGCTGAAGTCCTGGCTGAAGTCAAGTAAAGACTTCATTGTGGGTCCTGGCATTCAAAGGCAGGATTTGTTTCCTGAGGAGCACCAAGCTGTTTTTTTTTTATCAGAGTTAGCTCCCCCCAGTACTATCTTAACCTGATCCTACAGGGCTTCAGAATAGACAAAGGACGCTTCTAGGAGAAAAGGTGATTTTCGCAGCCACAAAGGAATAGAGCAGGAAGTGGGTGTTTCAATGTCCCCTTTCTCATTCCAGGCATCTATAATGCCTTTATTTTCCCATTTTTCAGATTTTATTGAGCAGCTAACATAAAACATTCCTTCAGATTGTAGTACTTTAATAGTGTCAGACTGTCTAGTTTCCAGCTTTACTGAAAGAAAAATACACAACATACTGAAGGGGATCTTGGGTTCCACTATAGCCTTGTGTGTCTGTAGAGCCCTGAAGAGCATTCTCAAGATCATTCTCGGATGTGTTTAATCAACAAAGTGGTATTTTTAAAGGAATCGAGAGCCACCTTGTGGAGCTGAGATTCATGAAGGGGCTCCAAACAATACTGCTGGGAACTGCTAGGAATTCAGATCCAACGGGATGCTGGAGGTTGTTAATCTGGTAAACATGCATATGTCTGCTCATATTCAGTGAGTACACAGTGCATCATACAGCTCCTCTGCTGAAAACTGGGCAGCAAAGAAATACACCTGTGGGCAGTGGCAGGCAGGAATGTAAGCCTGTCAGAAAAATGCAGAAAGCAGCAGAATCAGGGAAGCNGGGGGGGGGGGGGGGGGAGGGAGCAGTGTTGTTCACAGGGCATTTTTAACCGTATAATTAATTAAGTCCTCCAAAGTGCTGATAAGTTTTGGAGTTATTATATGCTCCATAGCCAGAGAAATAGCAAAGATGGGGTCACTGATGGACATAATCCATAACTGGAAGTATTCACCAGTCATTGTTCCTGCATAGAAGAAGTAGTCTTGGTTCTGAGGTTGCAATAGGGGCTATGAAATGGTTCTTTTACTGTTTCTCTCCCATCATTTCTCATTATGAACTCTGAGCTGCTTGTCAGTACCAGTATGTGGATACCAGCACATGGTCTTAACAAAACAAAAGGAGAGGTCTTTGATATTTTTCAGTACCTTAATGCTGCAGCAATTTATCTTCAGCACGTATTGTCATTGGATGATGTCTTAAAAATGTATTTTGTATAAGCACAAATTTTAAAAGTCTCTCTAAGTGGTAGACCTTAAATATCTAAAGAACCTCACACAAAAAGGAAGGGACTGTGATGCTGGAGTCATTCTCCAGGTGCTAGAGAAGCCTTTGCTGAGGTAAATGGCTGGTAATCAGTCTGGCTATTGAATCATGACACAACCGAGTCCAGCGCAGGACTTGAACACTGGTTTTACATGCTTTTACACATCTTCTAGTGAGCTAAGTTTCAGCTCCAGAACCTTTTTTAATTAGTTACACACTAGCAGAGCTCTAATTTAAATTAAATTTCAAAAAAGATACCACTTTCAAAATCCTTGTTAACCAAACCATCATTAATATCCCAAAACATACTACAAAGCAAGTAGCGTGTGAAAGCAATCTGAAAAGTCATTCTTTTCAGGTCAAGTCTTAACAAACAAGCCCAACATATCCTTTATGTTTAATAGAGTTTAGTTTCCCCTTTTGTTCCAACATTGTTTTGGTAAACAGGAGAGATATCTATTGGTATCCCTAATGGTCTCTTCAGACTGGTTTAATTTTCCACACAGTAATTTAAATGTAACCACATATAAGATGACATGTTGTAGTAGGGGAAGATTCATAAAAAGACACAACCAGGCTATGGCAGGGAGCCAACAACTTCTATTCTGGTTTCACAAATATGGAAATCTCCAAAAAAAAAGCACCTTTTCCTATCATACTTCATTCTGTCATGCTTCCAAGAGGCCATTACGCATGGATCCATAGACCACTGGGAGCAGGTGTCCAATGTTTATTCTGTGAGAGATGATTCTACATTAGAATACAGAGAGGTAAAGGAGAGCCAAATCTAGAAGAAGAATTGAGCAGAACGGAAACTCCGATTTTCAGAACATTCCCAAGCTTTGGACTCAAATCTGCACTTCCCAAGTTGTCTCTGTCAAGAGGATAATGCAGCAGCGTTCAGGAGAATCCAGAAGAACCAGTAAGATCACCATAGCCAAGATGCTGTACTCTTCAAAACCAACACGTGTGTTCAAGGTTACAAAGGATGTTTGATAAATGCCGTTCTAAACTAGACATGGTCCTGGCGAAGTGAATGTTCTGCAAAGAAAATTAAACCAAAAATAGTATTTAATATACCCTTAAAATAAAGAAAAAACTATCTTTCTCAATTTCTATTCCCCACCCACGATACACAGCTTTTACGATAGTTTTTATTGTGAATACTTATGCAGAATTGTGGAGTTTAAAAGGAGAGTTTAGAAACATATATTTTCTGTTCTAACTACAACATTTAAAAAAATTGCCATTATATTTCTAGGACCCCCTGCAATTTATGAACTATTTTTTAAATGGGGGGCTATAAAAAGTAGTTGTGTTTGCTATTATAATAATAAAAATGAAAATATAGTAAAATAGAGGCATAGGTTTGCTTTGACTTACAATCTAATTTCCCCAGTGATTTTTGCCCTCCTTTTCTCACCATCTATTTCTCTGTCCTTTCTTTCTGAAGAAAGAAAAGGTCACCATCCCTATTCAAAACTTGATTAAGCCTGTGACTTACAGCCTGCAATGGGACTTAGACAGCTCCACACCAGCGTGAATATATTGTGCCTCAGCAAGGTTCAGTGCTGTTTCGAGCTCACCTGCGCACTGGAGCATTTGTGGTGGTGGTGGTACTAAATAGGCAAGGGGACAGAGCCTTGACGGTTCCTTTTTGCCTCACCCCTACGTAATATCCTTATTTCTGGAGGTACACAGAAAGGTCACGGAGGAAAGCTTTGTTCCTGCAGTGCTGAAGACTGCGCGCCTCGTTGATTCAGGTATCAATGATACGATGGAAATACCAAAAGCGCAGAAAGGCGCTGGTCAGGACTGAGATGTGCCTGAGACTCCATGAGGATCTGTTTGAGTATAGCAAATTGAATTGCAGCCCTGTTCTATCAGCACAGTTCTAGCAAGTTTTTGGCTTAAGAGGATGCATTTAGCAGTGACAAAGGGATCAAGCGTTATAACCAGGAGAAAAACACTGAAACCAATTTTTAAGAGCTTTTGTGCAATGAGGATGAGAAGACGAAAGCTAGGGATGACTCATGCTTTTTTCAGCTTATTGATATGTTCCATCTTAAGACTTTTAGCTTTTAAACAATATAGTCTCTATTTGAAGACTGATTTATTACCATTGAAGACTGTCCATCTGGTAGCCTTTTAATGCCGTTAACAGTATTCATTGTGTTCCTGCACTAGTCGTTTTCCTGGTTTTAAATATAAAACTATTTGGTTGCTCATTAAAGTATAAACTTCAAGACCCCATCCAAAGCCCATTAAAGACAGTGGAAAAAAATTCACTCCTTTCAATGGATTTTGGATCATGCCCTCTTGGACACTGACTTGGACTAGGTGTATGTACGCATATTGTAGTAATTATCACAGATGAATGTATTTAGCCTTAGCTCACCCTTGAGAAACAGAAGTATCGCTGTCACCACTTGCAGATGGATCTGTAGATCTGCACACCATGAGTTCTCTTAGTCAGATCAGCGCATAATCCTGCAGCACGTAATTCTGGAGCGATAGCTTACGATTGCATCAGGGATTTCTTTCCCTGCCGTGTCTTTGTTATTTATTTATTTATACCATCTTTTCTGTTCCTGGCACGTGAAGAACTTAAAAGTAATTAATTTTCCTACAGCCCCCACTTCTTGGGTCAGTCTGCACCCAGAAAATGTTTCACGTTGGCTATAGAGGTTTAAAAAAATAGTAGTTGTTTTTACCTGTCCCAGCTGCCTACCTAGATCACCTCTTTAAATGAGCTCTCCTCAGAGGAGACTTTGAAACTGGGAAGGTGGGATGCAAATCCCCAGCACATGGAGCACTCCGGGAATCCCACCCTCGCCCCGAGGAAAATCCAGCACATACTTGTGTAATAAAGTCACCTTTGCTTAGTGGTCTGATCACACTCTGAAGGAAGCGTGTGAAATCATGTGGGCTCACAGAGTAGGGATTTGGGGCTTGATTTTACTCAGGGATTTTTTTCGATGGTACCCAAATAGATGCTTGCTTTCTCACATGAATATGTTGTGTGGTAAAAAGGCCACGTGCCCAAATTACTGGTGCCTTCACAATCTTTATTCCATTTCTTCTTTTTATCCACGCACATAAGACACTATGTACTAATTCAAGATAGGAAAGGGATAATTTGCTGATTTAAAAATTCTAATGTACTCTAAGTATCCTTCACAATTGTTGGAAAGGAAGAAAAAGGAGATCTGAAAGTCAGACCAGGAATCTTATTTTCATCTTATCCCTGTCCATATGACAAGGGCAAGCAAACCCAAACAAAGGCATAAACAGCATACACCCATCCCCAGAATTGCTCACACCATTTAGGCAATTTAGAGCAGTAAACAAAGATAAGCGATCTGCATAGAAGCAGCTTTAGGTGACCACAAATGGATACCGCTGTTTAATTCAACCCTCTCTCACCTAAACAAGTTTGTTTTCTCAGCGGTGTTTATTTGTAATAGGGAGTGCTAGGGAAAAAATTCCATCCTCCTCCAGATTATCTGCTTCAATGTTGTGAAAATTCAGTATTTCCCCAGCCTGACAATATATTCCTCCTACAGACACGCTGTGTGTTTTGTGGTCTTGCCAACATTTGTTGGTTGGTTGGTTTTTTCCCTGTAACACATAGCATTTTGCTGGGACTGGAGCTGATCTCCTAAATGGGAGAAGCCCTACAAAGTTCAGTCTGGAAGGGAAACCCCATCTGATCAGCATTTCTGTCTCAAGAGGCAGGGAAGTGGGGAAAGGAGAGATAAGGCATAAGAAATATGTGAAGGTTTGGAAAAATACATTGGGGGATGGTAGCAGGGGAATGCTTTTCCCCTTTTTCTGATACTGAAAAACGGAAATGTCAAGGAAAAACTTAAGCAAAACTTGTGTGAAATATTTTTTAAAATCACAGAATCATAGAATCATAGAACGGTTGGAGTTGGACGGGACCTTAAAGATCATCTGGTTCCAACTCCCCTGCCATAGGCAGGGACATCTTCCACTAGACCAGGTTGCTCAATGCCCCATTCAACCAGGCCTTGATGAAATCCACAGTCCACAATGAAATGGTTAGGCTAAAAAGTTGACAATTACATACACTTCAAGTTGTCAAAATGTTTTTCTGTAGCTCATATGCATTTCAATCTTTTCCACTTTCCTGTGAAAACATACACTATTAGGCAATGGCACATCCCTTGTGCTACTGCTGGTCTGGATACTGAAGACCATGCTCACTCTCAGTCCTTACTGAGCCGTGACTTCGTTAAACTCTCAGGTAGAGGAATTCAGGAGTAGGAAGAGCTCATCCATTCAGGGTAGCCTTAATCTGTCTTCCTTCTTGTCTTTCTGTGCAACCTTCTGGGAAGGTGGAACAAAGGAGCCTGCGGTGTTTTCCCCTCTGTCTGAAGTTTAATGGACTCCCTGAGTAGGCAGAGGAGCACACCTGGGGATGGATGGGTGCACAGAGGAGGGCTGGTGTACGGGCTGGAAATGGAAAGGGGAAACAGATGTAGGATGAGAACTTCTGCATCAGGGACTACGTTCCAGAAATGTGGGGGATACCACAGTTCTTCTCTATCTACAGCCAAGGACAAGAAAGTCTTGGAAATATCAAGAGACAGATTAAAATCCACAACTTCTTCTCCAAAGAAACTGGGGCTAGTTGCCTGCTACTTAGGGTCTGATGCATGAGCTTGGAACTTTCAGGGTCACAGTCCTTGAGGTATCTCAAGCTTTGGCAAGGTAGCGAGAAATGGTCTATATTTGCCTCTCTACTGCATTCTTTCGCCTGGCAAACAAAAGGTCTACATGTACAGGGCAAATACATGAAGTTGGTGCAGAATTAACATCTGAAGTGAAAATCTGTCCACTTTCCACCCTTATTCATTCACAAACCCATGAGAAAAACCGACACATGGTTTATTAGTTAACTTTGTGATTTCTAAACTTGCAGGAAGGTTCTTTCAACCAGTTTATATAATAAAGTATGTTAAAATAATCCATTCACAAAGCAAGTCTGAAGTAACTTTGAAGCACAGGCTGACAACAACAGAAAGTACTCGTATGTGACCCTTAGCTTCAAAAGAGTTAAGAAGGTGCTGGCAAAGGCACAGAGATTATCTCCACCCACACAGGAAAACATACATGGCTGAGAAGCTCTGTAGCAGCACACAGGGAAACAAAACAGTCTAGCCCAGAATTATCCTTCTGAAGGAAAAAGTGCTCTCTGCTGGGTAGCAGAGAATTTCCAACCTGGCAAACACATCAGAGACCTGCAATCAGGTCTGAATCCTCTGTCCTTGCGTCTTCATCACTCTTTGGATAGGGTGTAACCATCAAGAGAAAGAATGGCTAAAACAAATACACATTCTGGCTATAAAAAAAAAGATGGGAAATATGATCCAGGTTTTTACAGCTTCCCCTGATGTCGACGGTCTGGGTGCCCCATGCAGATGCTGATCAGCTGCTGCAGAGCACACACTAACATCTGGGGAGATGGCGCTGGCGTGTGCGGGGCTGGCAGGGCTGTGGCATTGCTGCTCCCTGGGTTTGCCAGGCGCTTTCCAGACAAATGCTGTTATGTACTCCTTGCTCCAAAGACTTCATCATTAAGGAAGCTAAAGTAATACGTGAGGAGGCTGAGCAGAAGCAAATAACTATTTTTATATATATGTATATTTAATAGGTAGCTGCAATTCTCACAGCTCCCCACTTAACCATCACTTTCTGGGAGTGTCTTGTATTAAGAAGCAGGGCTTGAGGATGGGTTAACACACAGCTTAAATATTCCCTGTGCCTAGCTTGGAAAAGTATCATGAAGAACATTCCCACTGGAAGCAGAAAATGCAGAACATTTTTCTAAGTCTTTGACTGAGGCAAAAATATATAGAAAAAATCATGTTTGCTACTTTTTTTTTGCAACTGTCAGTTCCTGAATCATGAAATGATTTTCAGCATCATCACTGAACCCCAGGGGTTCATTCTGTTTGGGATGCTTATCATGAGGAGAGGAGGTGAGATTCTGAGCCTGAGGTTCATTAGAGATGTGGTTGCTGTGGTCGGTACACAGCGATCAGGCAGGAACCTGTCACTTGTGGCACACATATGCTGAACTGGGTCTTCTTTTCTGTTCACCTTCCTGACCCTCCTCAGAGAAGGGTGCTCACTCCTGCTCTCTCTCCTGGTCACTTTTATCAGTAGTATAGTTAATTCTGCTTTTCCCTAGTCTCCTCACTTTTAACCCCAAAGACACAAAGTGAAGCACCTGACGGAGACAATTTCTTAACTTTCAGGATTTTCACTACAGGACCTTCTGGGAGCAGCTGACAACCCTTTGCAAAGTTTCCTATTTAGTCTTATCACTTGCCTTCTTTTCCCAGGTATTACTGCATGGAAAACCCATCCATGGCTAAAAAGCGGTGGTGACAGCCACCAGTGTCCCAGTTCTGGAGAAGACCTGGTGGCATGCTCTGGCAGGAGACTGCTGAAGCAGGAAACCTTCTGGCTGGCTGCATTCAAGTGCCAGGTGTATCTAGGATCTCACTGATAATGGCTCCATCCAAATTCACTTGTACTGGGCTGCTATTGGGTTTCTGCGGTGTAGGCTCTTGGTGTTGCCAACAGCACCCTCACTCAGAAAGTGCACCCCAGTCCTCTCATTTCAACTTATCAGGAATGTCTATAATAAAGTCAAGCTCCTAATTTCAATCATTTGGATCATATTTGGGTTAGATGCCTAAAGTAGTCAGTGTGATAAACATGCCTTTCTCCCAAAGTGCTAAGAGCTGCTGAAATAATAAACTGGTATTTCCATAATTGCATGTTTTCATGCTTATACTGAAGGGCATATGATAGTTTAAAAAAGAATGTATTTCTCAGTTTCCTGTCTGAGAAAGTTGAAAAGATTTTCGTATCTGTTCCCATTTCCTTTTCTAAGCACCCTTAATGCCGGCTAGAGGAGACTGGGGTTTTGTGGAGGTTTTGTTCCTTCATCTAGCACACAGTGTTGCTGCTGTAGCTCCCTGTCTGCTTTGCTGCAGTGACTGCTCTCACACCTTTCCCAAGGAAACCCCCTTCCTCCCTTCCTATCTACATTGGTAGTTTCTCTTTGTATATTACTGTTTCTAAAACGGCAGTATGGATATGCACTGTACACTCTTCAACCACTTTTCAATGCCTCTCAAGAAAAAACAACTAGGCAGCTTTCTATGCTGTGACAGAAGTTTGGTTTGGCTGCTGTATTGCACCAAGGCTGGTATCATTAAGTCACAGATTGCCTTACAATACAGTTTATACTCCTACACATTTATATGTTTGATTGCCAAATTAGAAACAAGTAAATACGGTCAAACAAATACAAACAGTGCAAAGGAGTTTTCAGACTTTCAAATGTAGCCCCGGTTTGCACGAGTCGTGCAGCTGTGCCCAGCCCTGGAGCGGAGCTGCAAGGCTGGCTGTTGGCCATCAGCTGCTGCAGAGCCGTCGATACAACTGGTGTTTTCCGAGTCCTTTATAAATAACAACCATAGGAAATTTTGTAATGACATTCTTGAAGCAAAACCTTAATAGAGAGATCAGAGGGCTTGCCTTAAAAAAGAAAAGAAAAAAGAAAAATAACTAATTCAGAGAATGGGAAGCAGTAAAGAAGTGTCTATATATAGTGTGCACCTACTTCTAGGTTCACTTCTACAAGCAAAATAAAGCAATAAAATCATTCTCGCTGTGCTGGAAAAAAAAGGTGCAGCCTCAGGACTAATAGCAGTGATGGCATCTATGACTTAAGCATTCTAGCACTATGCAGAAACACACATCTTGCTAAAATATTGATGGGAGTAACTAAGCCATGTGTACACAACAGCTCCTACACTTACTGCTGGTCATGGAGCTTTGCCCTCTTGCGTGGATCCAGTTTGTAGACAGGCTCATTTGTGTTATGGTGAGGCAGTGAATTAGGTACAAAATCACAGTGTCTCGTTACGGCAAGATTCCGGCATTTCAGCTGGGGAAGGTCAGATGATGGGCAGAAGTAGTGTTTGGAGAAGATGTGTAAGATGTGCATCAGGAGGAGACCTTCAGTTCTTCTCTTCCCACCTTCCTTTGGTTGATTCAGGTGGTAAGGATGGCAAACAAAACCAGGGTGCTCAGAATGGGCTACAGTTCCTTTCAAGTTCTTGCCAACTCCTTCCCAGTATCTTAGCTGACTGGAATGGAAAAGGCCACCTCCTTCTGCTAGGAGAGTCACCTTCTTAGAGAGAGCCTAGGACACTGCCTTTTGGGCATTATTCTCAAAAGAGAACCTCTCCTGGAGATGGGAGCAGCACCTGTAAGAGAGCTGCAGGTTGAGGTCTCCTAACACACTCCTCAATATACAATGATACCATGTTACTTCCAAGCAATACAAATAAAGATACTTATGGCATAGAATCGCTTAGGTTGGAAAAAAAAATTTAAGATCATCAAGTCCAACTGTTGACCTAACACTGCCAAGTCCACCGCTAAATCATGTCCCTCAGCACCACATCTACATGTCTTTTCAATACCTCCAAGGATGGTGACTCAACCACTCCTCTGGGCAGCCTGTTCCAATGCTTCACAACCCTTTTGGTGAAGCAATTTTTCATATTATCCAATCTAAACCTCCCCTGGTGCAACTTGAGGCCATTTCCTCTCGTCCTATTGCTTGTTACTTGGGAAAAGACACCCACCACCACCTCGCTACAACCTCCTTTCAGGTAGTTGTAGAGAGTAATAAGGTCTCCCTGGAGCCTCCTTTTCTTCAGGCTAAACAATCTCAGTTCCCTCAGCTGCTCCTCATAGGACTTGTGCTCTAGACTCCTCATTAGTTTTGTTGCCCTTCTCTGGACACGCTCCAGCACCTCAATGTCTTTCTTGTAGTGAGGGGCCCAGAACTGAACACAGTACTTGAGGTGGGGCCTCACCAGTGTCAAGTACAGGGGGATGATCACCTCCCTAGTCCTGGTCACCACACTATTCCTGATACACACCAGGATGCTGTTGGCCTTCTTGGCCACCTGGGCACACTGCTGGCTCATATTCAGCCAACTGTCAACCAACACCCACAGGTCCTTTTCTTCCAGGCAGCTTTCCAGGCACTCTTCCCCAAGCCTGCAGCACTGCATGGGGTTGTTGAGACCCAAGTGCAGGACCCGGTCTTTGGCCTTGTTGAACCTCATACAGTTGGCCTCAGCCCATCGAGGCAGCCTGTCCAGATCACTATGTAGACCCATCCTACCCTCAAGCAGATCAACACTCCTGCCCAACTTGGTGTCATCTGCAAACTTACTGAGGGTGCACTCAATCCCCTCGTCCAGATCATTGGTAAAGATATTAACTAGAACTGGCCCCAGTACTGAGCCCTGGGGAGCACCGCATGTGACTGGCTGCCAACTGGATTTAACTCCATTCACCACAACTCTTTGGCCCCTGCCATCCAAGCCATGAGCAGCCAGTTTCTCCAGGAGAATGCTGTGGGAAATGGTGCCAAAGGCTTTACTAAAGTCCAGGTAATCAACATCCGCAGCCTTTCCCTCGTCCATTAAGCGAGATCTCCTTGTCATAGAAAGAGATCAGGTTAGTCAAGCAGGACCTGCCTTTCATAAACCCATGCTGACTGGGCCTGATCACCTGGTTGTCCTGTACATGCCATGTATTGTTTTTAGAAATATACTTTTTCCATCTCAAATTGTACACCTAAGAGATCACAAAGTACTAGTGCATTCTTCAAAGCTTTTGTGTAATAATTCTGCTTTTTAATCTGAGGCAGTTAAACCATCTAATAAACAAATTCTTGTACTTCCAATAAATGTACATATCCGGATGCCTCCCAGTAAAAAATCATGGAATCACATTAATATAATATATTGCATTATACAGGTTAATTTATCCTTTAATAGACCATTAAATATATATTGATTTTAAATGACATCATTTATACCCACTGAAGTTCTGCTGATAAACCATATATAGCAGAAACAGCTGTATAAATATTTATTAATTGAGCCCCTAAGCAAATGGCTACAGTAATAAATCATTTGTCATGCATCCAAATAATAAAATTGGGTGAATTCCTAACTGATGCAATGCCACCATCATCAAAGCACCCCGTTTAGCTCGTTGTCCTTCGATAATTTGTTACCTGCACTTGACAAAACATTTTAAAATTCTCTTGAGGTGTACGTACAGCTTCACATCCAGTTCTGGAAAATCTTGTGGCTTGTCCTTAACAAAGACCTTTCTGTAGGAAGGGTTTCAAATTATGCGTTTCTAAGGGTTCACTTATTTCGGCTTTCTGGTATATAAATAGCTCAGGGGCCTGCTGGAGTGCAGGTAGCTATCCCGGTTGTTGATGAATGAAGTATGAATGGAAATGTAATCCTTGATCTTTTTTCTTTATTTGAATCCCAATATTGTTTTCACACCAGTGTCCCGTTAAACGTATCATTGATTTATCTGGATTGTACTACAGAGACTGACAGTAGATAATTCATCACACATTTTAAATACTGTGGGCTTGTATCTGCTGCTTCAATGCTGAGTTATAAGCAGCCACATCTTTAATACATTTGGCTTCCCAGAGTTTTTATCAGTCTGGGATTTCCACTTCTTCTAATTTTATCCATTTACTTTGCAAGTTTGGAAATGTTATGATTTTTGACCGTTTCCAGTTTACATGTAGTTTTCTTGTGGCAATCATCAAGGAGGGGTCATCATCATTCTCGTAGGGAAAAAACCTTTGCAAAACTGGGTAGATTTGGAGGACTTCTTTCCAAGCAGGCCTCAGAGAGAGAGACAAAGAGTATTACTCTCACGTCTGGCCAGAATTACAAACTGTTACTGTTTGAGCAGATTTAATAATCCTGTTATCAATCTGGGAGCTCGGTGTGATTTAGCTGCCAGTGGGCACTGGGACAAGCGTGGCCAGCATCCCGACAGCCAGCCCGGGGGTCCCTGGGGGAGGTTTGCCTGGCACGGTGCTGAACACGGCTCTTCTCCTGGCCTGTTCCTGAATTCAGGCTCTGCTGACAGCTGGGTCCAGACACGATAAATCCCACGGATCAGGGAACTGTGCCGACCGTGAGTCAGATAGGGAGCTATGAGCTACACAGCCTCCACATTTATTTCATATTTCTGAATTTACTGCTTGTAAAACTGCAACGGAGGAGCCCAGCCCAAAAACTCTGGTCCGCTAGCACCAATCTGGATTAACCCTCAGTCAAGCCCCAGAGCCGGGATTGCAGAGGCTGCTCTTTTGTATGTCTTCCAGGGCTTTTTTTCCTTTCTGGTCAACTTTCCCTGAACCCAGGAGGAGCAGAATTGCTTTACACGTGTGGTATGATTGACTGCAGGAGCTGCCTCGGTGGCTGTGCTTTCTTTTTCAATAATGCCATTCTCAAAGCGTCTTCTGGAGTTTGGGTAGTTTATCTATTGATTCAATGAATTGCTGCCTTTGCCAGCTATTTGTCATCTCCGGCTACCATTTGAAATATAGGAATACATTTCAGAGAGGGAGCTCGTTTTATTTTTATTTTTGGCAGCTTGGTGTAGTCTTTTATTGCAGTAGCAACACGGAGCTGTGCTTGATATGTTACAGTTACCTCTAAGCTTTAAAACTGGGGATGTAAAGATGTTCTTGGCTCAGCGTACAGTATCACTGCATATGGAAAACATAAATGGTCACAAAAGCTTCTTGATTTAAAAGGTGGGATTTATTTCCTTTTTACTAAAGTTCTCTAATTTCCTGAGTGTCATATATTTGCTGTGATGAGCCCTGCTTGGCTTCTTATTGCAATGGAGCAACCCATGGCAGGGGATTGAAATTCTCAGGTCAATAAAGGGTTTTCATGGTGGGATTTGTCATAGCAGGTTGAATAGCGCACCGTAAAGGTGAAGAATCATTTATAGCTGTGGAAAATAGATCCCTTTCTTTGCTCCAAAGCTTTATGCTTAGAATGACTAAAATTTTCCCTGGCTTTACACACTGTGCAATCCTGATAACTGTTCTGTCATTAATATTATTTTGGACAAGTTTTACATATAGAAATAATGGTTTAATTTTATTTTTATCCTTAGTACATTGGCTCAGTACAATGCACAGGACTACATTTTCCTACGTGGATAATTCATGAACTCAGTGGCTTCCATCCCCTTTTTTGACTGTGAAGCTTCTCAATTTCTTGCCAAGAATTTCAGTGCTTACCTAACAAAACTCATGCCAGGATTCAACAGCTCATGTAAACTGCAAGATCCTATCAAAAGTCATTAAGGCATAATGCTACTAAAGCCAGTTAGCAGATATATATGCTTAAACCTATAGCTGCCTGCCTTTTGCTGCAGTGCCTTTCCAATCTGCTCTCACATTTGGGGAGTGAAAGTGACAAGGAAGGGGCTCCATTTTTTTCTGTCCCACCTGGCAGGGTCCACCTGAAGCGTCATCTTCTGAGAGATGAAGGGGCTCTGACTGGGGAAACACAAAAAAGGGAAGGTTCCTTGGTTTTTTTCAGTGTTGCCAGGTTGAAAAAGATTTTTCAGAAGTCTGAGAGAGGCTTCACATTAACTGCTGGACTGCTGTTGGAAGTGTCCCGCATGGAAAAGAAAGAGCTCTTCCAAAAGTTCCTTTAAAAACCTTTAAAATGTAAAATATTAGGTAACCTAAGTCTCCTTCTCATTAACACTCTTCTTGCAATATGTTATATATTAGGTCTAGCTGATGTGAAAAGGCAAGGCCTGGACAGGGTCTAACTAAGCTGCCGAAGATGTGAGGATTTTAGTTGCTCTGAGAATCAAACCATTCTAAAAGATTTATGCAATCTTTTCTAGTATATCTTTTAATCTGTAATTTTTTATAGTACAGCTAAATCATCTACAAATATTCAGATTTTTTACAAAATCTCTACTGAAAAGTAAAATATATGTAAGTATAACAGATATATGCACCATAGAATGCTGCACTTTAGCCAAGAGCAATACCCTAGAAATGTTTTTGTCTCTGTCTGTATATGCGTCAAGGTTAAGAGTTGCCATGCAAGGTGGCTGTTTAAGAAGCATGACTATAAAAAACTCCTTCAGTCTATGGAGCACAATATGTTTAGTGCACGAAAATAAATACTCATGTAAAATTGATTGGGAAAAAAATTAAAATAGGATAATTATAGTTATAAATCCACTGGAACAGTGGGATGCGAACAGCACGGTTTGATTAGATGATTTGCAAGTTGATTAGTGATCCTTATCTTTTCCTCCAGCATTTAATTGCCCCTGTTGGTCTTACTTGGCCTGATGAGTGATCGCAAGGCAGAATTTATCACCTAATCACACAACACGCGGGCAGGTGCTTGGAGAGAAAACTGTATCACAGCAATGGGAATCCAACCTCTTCTCAATGCTCTCTTTACAAGGGATTTTCACCATGCCAGGGGAGTTTGGGCCAGGATAACTTTATTTCCCAAGACTCTGTGGTATATGCTGAACAGTTTTTCCATCTTCTCAGTCTGGTAGCTGTGGCTGACTTGCAGTCAGCAAATTACTGCTTTCCAGTCCTGGGGGTTTGTTCCTCATGCATAAATCTACTCCTGGAAACTAAATTTTTTGTGCAGTAGTGCCCATACCTTCCCTCTGGGTAGCTCCTGAGTCTTTGCTGATGGCAGAGGAGGGTGATGCACCTCACTTTTTCCTGCAACCCAAACTGACCTCCCAGCACCCAGTGGGCCCTATTGCTGGGGGATGGGGGAGGCTGGTGGCACCCCCATTTTGCATCCTCTTTCCTTTGGTTTTCTTAGGAAAAAGCAATAAACCAAGGGAAAGAGGATGCAAAATAAAGAACCTCTTTTTTCATGCTCTGGAGTTATTTTCACCCTCTACTGTCAACAGAAATGACCCTATTAGGGGCAGGGGGAATCACTGTTTCTATACCTGACCGTGAACATGTCCTGTAGAGCATGAAGACCTGTACAGCATGCATGCATGTGTATATTTACACTCACTTCTAACAGGCAGATGGATAACTCCTGCTAATCATGGCAGGCACAGGAAAATAATATATTTCACTTAATCATTCTAGCTGAACAGGGGAAATACAGCCGCACAATCCAACAGCTGGATGATGCTACCGAAACACATTTTTATCTCCTAGCAACAGCTTGTGTTTGGGTGACAAATGCACAGAGAAGAATAATAAAACAAAACCAAGAGCAGAAAGAGAGAGTTTTGCTGGAATTTCGCATTGGTCTCATACAGAAATCTGAGGGGAAAATTCAAAAATCAACAAAATAGCAAATAGCAAATTTAGGGTTAACTCTAGTCATCAATAAAGTCCAGCAGTTATTGGTAAGCCACAGTCTTGTGTTGCATTTCTGCCTGTCAGTTCAGAGGCAGGATGATCCCTCTGGAGACAACTGCCTGGGACGTATTTGAGAGCATCTGTGCTGTGTGTCGGACCCACCTCCTTGGGCTTCCAGCTGAGTCCAGTACCTTCATCTCTGCAATACAGCAATCCACAAGGATCACTGATTGCATAAAAATACGACCCCAAACCTTTGGACTTCTGGTGATGTAATTTTAAGTGTTTGCGGAGCGTTCGGCAGCTATTCATGGCATGAATCAGTGCAATCATACTTACCTAGTAAGCGTTATTGTAGGAAGGCCTCCACCCACAGCAACACTTTGCTGGGGCTGAGCTCACCACCTCTACCAGTTTCAAAAGGCAGACTGCAAAAGCGTTTCAAAGACATGGTTGAGACACTCAGTCCTTTCAAAAATAATTGAAACTTTAGGTGTCTGACTTCTATAGCCTTGCTTACCTCCCATGAACTGCTTCAAGTAAAAGTCAGCAGCACCACATAGGCAGAAATACAGCGTAAAGCAGGGCTTTCATGCAAAATGTTTCTCAGGGAGGTTCATCTAATCTAATTTCAGACATTCAAACTTTGTTGTCTAAGTTTAAGGTAAGTCCCAGACACAGGTCAGTCATCTCATTTTAAAATAGGAAGTCACGGTGTCCTATTTCTTTCCACTGACTATAGAGGAAACCTAAGGTTGCAAACGCCAAGTTTACCTTTTACTTTGCAGTACCTGGCTTAAAGGTACCAGTGGCCACCTAATCCTCTCAGGTCTTTTGCCTGTCAACAGTATAATTCCAAGCTTATGGCAAAACAAAAAAAAATTTTTAATGCATGACCCTGTCCTTAAATGTCCATCCTTTTCTTATTCTTGTAATCCTCAAAGTCCTTCATGTTTTTCTGAACTGCATTCTGATTATTTTGGATTTGTCGGTGACAAATGTCATTAACATTGGCATGATTTTTATGTCAAGCTCACTAATAAAAATAGTAAGTTGATTCCATGATCAGTTTTCTAGTAGCTCCTTAAATAGTCTTCTTCTACCCCAATATTTTATTTCACTACCATTTCCATTTTAGCCAGTTCTTCACTTGCCTTGGATATGTTCCTCATGTAGTTGTTTCTAAAATGCCATCATATGAAACACTTTACTGAAAACAAGATGAGAAAAAAAAGGGGGATTTTTCCTGCTAAGAATGAATTAAGCTTATCAGAGAAAGATAGCAGGGTAGTGTTGTGTGACATACCTTGGATCAAGCTGTGCTAAACTATACTCTTTTGTCTACCTCTGCTGACTGTTGAAACCAAATTAACAGCTGTTTTTTAGCTAGATCAAAATTTACATGCTTTCTAAAATATAGAAGCTACTCTTGTTCTTCTCCCAGCATCCATTCCTGAGTTAATATATCAATTTACTAGTTTTGACAGGTTCCTGTGTTGGTCCTTTCAGGGTTTTGGGTAGAGATGGGACTGCTGCCTTCATCTGAAAATATTAAGTCCTTAGATTTTTGTTTCTGCTCCAGATGCTCTCTCATTCCCATGAGTCACACTGTCTTTGCCCCACATGTCACCATGCTTACTAAACACTGAAGCAAAGTTTTCATTTCGTTTTTGGCCCATGCTTAGGCGATCTTTAACCCCCACCCCCAATCTTTACTACATAGCAGCCTCAGATTCCTCTTTTTGCTCTCTATTTGTTTATATGACTAAAGAACATTTTACAACGTGTTTCTAATTTCCTTTGCATGTCTAACACAGTCCAGCTTTTGGCAGATCTCACTTTCTCCCCAAGCTTTCTGACTTGCAAGATGCAGTTTTCCATGTTAGTCAGCCCCTTTTTTTCCATTTCTTGCAGGCCCTTTGCCTACTCCTCATATCCTTTTCCAGGTGGATTGTCATCAGTTGGGTCTGGAGTTCCTCTCCGTGATTTTTTTCTCCTTCCCGAAATGCAGACTCAATTATATATCTTTGACTTCAGGAATCTCCTTTGCAGTCAGGTATCCAGGTTCCTCAGTTCAATGACTTCACTGCTTTGAGATTAAAAAAAGCCAAACTGAAAACCCAGAAAAACATAGATTTGTTTATCTTTCCATTCAGTTTAATCAAATCTTTTATGATCTGCTTGATCGGGGCTATTTTCTACAGCCACCTCTTGTGTAACATCCTCACTATGTCTAAATTAGCACTACCTCCTGTGGGCTCAATAAATATCTTGTTGAAAAAAAAGTCTGCCAGCAGTCCAGATACAGGAACATCTGAGCTCTGTCATCACCCATAGCCTCAGTTTTATCACTGATATCATTCTGCTCTTATCTATCTCTTGGAACAGGAAGTCTCCCACAGGTCCTGTTGACTGTTTAATACTATTCCACTATTCCATAGCCACAGTCAGATTTTATCTAGAGGATCTTTAGTGGATCTGTGCTACCGCTGTAATAACATGTAGTTTTACAGTGCTTTTCAAGAAGGCAATGGACCTTGATTAGTTTTATTGTATCATGCTTTTCCTTCTTTACACGCTACCGCATCAATAGTGTACAGTGCAGCTCTCTCAGCCCTGCCTCCCTCTCCATCTGTCCTGAATACTGCCTGCCTCTCAATGCCTGTACTCCAGTCAGAAGGGGCATCCCACCACGTTTCTGTCAGCCTTGGGAATGCCTGGTTGTAGGTCCTACACCAGAAGAATTGGTTCCTGCATGGGCTCCTTACGCAGTGTCCAAGCAATCAGCTCTTGCGCCCCGACCTCTCTCAGTTTCCAAGCAAGCAAAGTTGTTCCACTGCCTTTTGCTTACCTGGCCACCCGTCTTGTGAATATAACTTTGTGTTTTCTCCTTGCTTTGCAGATTCATATCTTCGCTATTCTGTTTTTTTTTCCTTCTTCCTCTCTTATTCCATTTTGCTTTTCCTACGTGTTAACCTAGGGTGAGATAACTTGAGTCTCTTCCAACCTTAACCCCAGCACTTTGATACTCCAAATACAAATGCAGTTCAGCCACTGAAGACAATTTTCTTCCTGTGAAAGCTTTCCAGTAATTGAATGTGCTGAAACCATCCTTTCTAGCTCTGTCCTCGAGCTATTTGTTGGTTTTGTTAGCTTGACATGCTCTCGCCTTTTCTTGCTGGGAGCTCTGAGACTTGAACTGCAGAACACTTAAGCCCTCATCTCTTTAGCAGACAGAAGTCGTCACTTCACAAAAAACATTGCTGATTGATTCCCCCCACCCAGTCTTCTCTTGCAGCATAAATAGATCTAAAAATGCAGATACATATAATTTTCACCAGAGCAGCAAATAATAAAAAAAGATTCAGCAAAAATTAAAACCAATCTTTGTAATACTTAAAAAAAATTTTTTTTCTCTGTTTCTGAAGCTTTGCACATGCAATTCTGTGTAGCTGCTTTGTGTTACTGATAACTTCCCGTCTGACATACTACATCAAAGGAGCTGTTCCCTTGTACAGTTCTTAATGTGACATATACTCTTAAAATGTTAAAGAGATGAAACTTACACTTTAAACGACTGCCTAAAATGGCATGTGCTTCATTAAATATATATTTGGAAATGAGGAGGTTGCTCTAAATGAGTATATACTGTCAAATATTGAAGATAGAATCAATACAGTCAGTCTTCCTAGGTTTCATATTAAGCAATAAAAAAATATTAAATGAACGGTTTGTAGCACAGTTTCCTACACAAGGCTTTCCAAGAGTCAGCACTTAGTGCCTTCTTTGATACATGTACATTAATTTAATATGTATGCTTTGCCTAAGAACATGAATAAGTCATTCCTTTTAATGTTTTCATTTGCATGTTTAATTTGAGTATGGGAATCAGTGGAAACACACTTAAATGCTTATGCTAGTTTATTCACTTTGTTTTGAAAATTGGTGCGTGCAGCATGGGCGAGAAAGAAGTAATCCAGTTTGAAGCAGAGTTGATGGGAAAGTAGGTTATAATTTACTCACACGTTGTCTGTGTAGTGGACAAGCGGTCAAATCTGCAGGGAAATCAGTATTTTCTAATGCATTAGAATGGGATTAAAAAAAAGGTCAACGTGATCAGAACCAGTTCCTATAAAAACATAAGTTAATTAGCTAAATTTCCTAAGTTATATATTTCCTGGCCCAACCCTGCTGTAAGGACTATCACACCTGCTTCCACCCAAGTTCAGAGAAATCACACCATTTGTAGAGGCAGAACTGAGGGTTTTGTGAGCATCTGTGAGCATTTTGACTTTTAATTACAAGCTCATGATTTCTTTTTTCCGTAATTCGATGGAAGTGCCCATTCCACAGGAACTTCAGGATTTCTTTAAAAGTTAATTGAAGAAGCTACAGAATTTTTGTAGTAATTTCTGTAGAACATTTCTGGAGTTGGTATTTTTGAACAAGCCTGTTATAGCAGGTTGTGTCAGAAGGAGAGTATTTCTTCCTGTTAAATTATAAAACATGATCAGAAACCAGAAGGAAGGCCTATCTTTTTTTATGATATCAAGGAAGGTTTGTGGATTGCAGATTATGGGAAAAGGAGATGAGGGTGTGCTATTATTTCCGTGGCAGCATCCCAGGGATGTTTTAATGCATTTTTTCTGAAAAGCTTCATGGGGCTCTTACAACTCTGCACAGGTCCCCGTCTCTCACATGGAAATCTCCTAGTAAAGGATGCGGTCTGGCAAAGAGGGGATTTGTGTGCCAGGGGCTCCTGAGCATGCTGCAGTGTCATGGAGCCCACCAAGCCATCTTGTGGCTCATCCCTTCTTAGAGGGGGAGATCTGGGGCTCACAGCCTACCACTAAAAAAAGAGAGATGCCCCACTCCTTTTCTGTACAAGCTACGAGTGCTGGGGAGCTCCCATGCTGTCCCACCATCCTCTGCCCTTGTGGGAGCTAGAGCTCTTCACGCTGATCCCAGTCCCGCAACTATTCCTCCTTACTCCATAGCCTGAGACTTCTTTGGGTTTGGTCTTTCCCTTCTCCACCTCCTCACCCAGGGGACCTGGGCTTCCTCTTTGCTTCACGCCCCCCATCACACTCCTCCCTGCCCCTCTCTTCCTGCAAGGGATTGAGCTCTCCTTGAGCACTCCCTGCCTAGCACATGCCCCAAAACTCTTCTGTTCAAAATGAGACCTTTAGCAGCTACCATCACCCTCAGTCTGCAGGAAGGCAACTTCTTGCCCCAGAATAAAATTATCCGTGAACTCTCGCATTCATATTTTCAGTGGATTTCTCTTTTGTGGGCCCTGAATGGGGCCTGCAGGCTTCAGCCCAAAAATCCTCACTGGACCCAAGAAGGATCCTTCGGAATTAGAGCTATTTTGTTCATTGCTTTTAGCTACTTTACAAAGAAATGCCCCAGAGATCTGACATCCCCAGGCCTGCATCTCAGCAAGCTTTTTCTACAGCAGGCAAAGAAGCCACCCCACGTACCATGGGGTACCACGCATCATCTTGTCTGAGCCAAAGAGGTGACGGACAACAGGGAAGGGACAAAGTTAAGGAAGACCAGAAGATCTCACAAGTACTCGGTTTTAGGCTATGTGCTTCCAGTGGGTTTGCACATTTGTTTCATAGTTGTTTGACAGGTAAAATGGACCCACACTTTGTAGACATCCCTGAAGAAGGGAATGTTGAGCAGAGATGTAAATGCTACATAGGAAAAGGCTTCCTTTGGATGTTCTGTCTTTCTTGTTTAATCAATGAGTTCAATGATGCAGAACTGGTTATGTACCACCAAATTTATGGGTCTTTAGGCTTTTAAGTCTCTTCTCTTTATTATAACAAAGCAGCCCCAAATGCTTATATTTTCCCTATTACATTAAACAGCATAGCACAATTTCCATATGACTTTGGGAAAACCTATAAAAGCTTGGGGTTTTTTGTTCTGCTGGACACATGATCCCAATTATTAGAAAGCAAAGGATGATTTACTGCATAACATTGAACTTTCTCCTCTTTTGGAAGTGAATGCTCCTGCCATTATACTAGTTAAAGCTAATTTGCTGAAGAGACAATTGCAGAATCCCAGGTCATCTGCTTTCTGCTACTTATTAAACGAAGTATCATACTGCAGAAGAACTCAGGCTGGGTCTTCTCCTGCTTTTTTGCCCCATAAATAAGCATACAGAAATAAAGAAACAAAATCAACAATATTTTTACTGAGACCAAACTGTAAAATAACACATAACAAATGGCATTTTCCCATAAAGTACAAAATGCTGGGAATACAATTCAGTTGGAAGGTCATGTTTTACGGCACTGGAAAGGTAAGTATCACTATAAATTTAACAGTGGGTCACTGGTATGAGGGGACTAAGTGAGCACCGTGTATAGACAAATGCCAGAATTACTTTTACGTATTGCAGAACTGCTCTGCCCCTTCTGCTGATAACCTCCCAGGTCTCTGGCTCTCTGCAGCCCAGCTGCAGGTCACCTCAAAACACCAAGAAATGGTACAAGTCAGCTCCACACCTTGGGGAGTCCCCCTGCAAAAGGACTCTTCTGTTTCTTGGACCTGCAAATGTTCACAAGTCTGTAAGTGCTTCATCAGCTACACCACACAACCAAATATCAACTGTTTCACACTCCACCTCAGGACTCGGTTACTGCTCAAAACCCAAGCCATGTGTTATACAGTGAAAAACCTGTCACTGGTGAGCAGGGACTGTGCTCGTGTCACTCGCTTGTTAACACGTCCAGGTACCTACAGTCCCCCCTGTTCTGCTTTACCTTCTGACAACATGGAAAGAGCTATTTCTCACCCCCGGTTCTACACACTTTGGCATGCAAAAGTCAATCAAAGCATTGGCACTTACAAGCTAGGGTAGGATGCATTTTGCTTGTTTTCAACCGGCTAAAATTGCAAAAGGAGTTTCTTTCCCTTGCTCAGATGGCTGTTTTAAGATGGGGCAAATGCTCCCTCTGGAGGTGCTCGACTCTGCAGTGCACACAGAGGCAGCCCTGGCCACGCATGCTCTGCTGCTTGCAGAAGTCACCAGAAATTCCCAGAAATTCCCAGAAATTCTCTAAATGGGGAAGATGACCAGGAGAGGAGGGGAAAGGCTGGGGTTTCTAAACCAACCAGCCAGTTTTGGTCACAAAATAAGACAGTGGCAGAGACCTCAAAGCTATACAAGTCCCTCCTGCAAGTCCCTACTTGTAGTCCTTCAGCACGGGAAAAAGATATGGGAGGTGGTTGCGATCGGAGGGCACGGAGATTGAAGACCTGAAGCTGCAGGAAGCGGGGTTTCGCCTGTGCTGTTGCTTGCTGAACATCTTTCGAAGACGACGCCAACCCACATGTGCTGCAGGCAGGTCGAGTGCGAGTTCTTCGCCCTGTGTATCACGCCATCTGCCCGGCAGCCTTTGTGCTGGATACAGTGAATTACAGCACATCTGTCCCAAATTTGGCATGAATTAACCCATCTTGCCACAGGCACACAGAAAAACACAGTCCCAGGTGTATGGAAAGTCAGCCTGTTGATTTTTGCACCATCGGAGGTGAAAAGCTTGGCTGAAAAGCCAACCAAATTTGGCCTAATGTTAATATGGGACAGAAAGATCATAAGCACATCAGGCATGTCTGTGTCTGTACTTGTGTGGCCAGACACTTTATAAGCAAGAAAGTATATGTTGTGCCGAGCGGATTTGAAAGAGAAACTTATCCTAACAAACCCAGCATTTAGAGACAGAGAGAAATAAATAAGATGAAAGTGTGTTTCTACCCGCTACAGCTCTGTTGTGGTTTACAAAATTAGCCTAAAGCACTTTCCAAAATTATTTTCAACACTCCTGAACACTTGCAAATTATTTGTTTTGTTTGGTCTGGGGTTGTTTGGGTTTTTTAATTTAGACAAAAAAATTACATCCTTTCTTCTGGATTTTCTGAAATATAAAAACAAGAGCTATGATGCATTTTTCTGCTTAGTAGCACATGACATTGTGGACTCTTCCTAAATGCTGCCTGTACTTTCACTGGGGAGTGAGACCAACTGAGACCAAGTAGTCCATGCAGTGTCACTCTTCAGATCCAGAGACGTTGTGGCAGCATCTAGCGCAAAAGGAAACTAAAATCGTGGCTATTTCCAATGTAAATTCTCTACCTCTGGAGAAGAAAGATAAAACCTGAGTAAAATTGCCTTTGGTTTGCTATAAATCACTGTGGTGCTTGTGATTACACGGAAAAGACAGTGCATTATTTTTGGCTACTCTTTTATCACAAGTTTGTCTGCTTTCTGATTATTGGGACTGGCCTTTCCCTTATCTGTGCTCTTTTTTAGCTGCGTGTGTAGCCATCAGCCACCAGCCTGTCACCCACAGTGCCTCAAGACTGCTCTGTCTGACAGAGGCAGCAGGACAGAGCTCATAATTAAACCTGGAAGCCATTACATCTGTAAAAGGATTCATAATAAACGTTCCAGTGACCATGTTGGTCCTCTTAATCCATCAACAGCAAGAGTATTTTATTATTTATGTTATAGATGTCTGTATTATTTGTTAATATTCTATTATTATCAATATTATTAATAATATGAATATATTTATGTTCTATATGTCTATATTTGCTCCTTTGGGGGAATTGAAGAATTCTGTGTTAAAGATGCACCAAAGCAGGCAGCTGGGCCAGGAGCAAATAACGACCTGAAAGTCTCTGTGGAACGGTCCAAGGAAATCGAAGCGCCTCCAGCGCATGGCTCATCCCAGTGCACAAGTGCTCTGCCGCCGCCTCAAACCAAGCAGCCTCGGAGAGTCACCCACCAAGGCAGCAACGTGAGAAAGCTCTGGGTCAGAAATACCTTTGAAGCTGAAAACCCTGGGCCTTGTTCTCACGTCTGGCCAATTCGTGTTTGTCCCAGAAATGGCAGGGAAATGCGGCGGTTGCTTTTGGGATGGGGGATTCAGGCAGAGGGATGCTAAGGCTGGTTTTAGCCTGGGTTTTATTATTGACTTGGAGATGGCTGGGTGCTCAGCCCCGGTTTTCGTGCAGACCAGCCCATGCCAGGATCTCCTACGGCTGCTCTGCGCCAGCAGTTACCTCCTTACCTGGGGTTAACGCCATCCGCTCTTAGTTTTTGTTATTCCCAGCATAAGGATATTTGTCAGGAGATAAGTTGGTCTTTTTATAGTCAAGCCTGGAGTTTCCATGGTGAAATTAGCCAACAGGAGTTTCCTCTGCAAAGCAGAACATATCCTTTACTGGCAAAAACACGGTACTCCGTTGGTTGTAAGGAAGTGTCATTGTCCGAGATCTATTCTGGTTTTTAAGGGCTCCATATCCTCAAAGAAATATTTTTAACCTGAAAGGAATATTTATACTGTCCAGTGAGAGCAGTTCACCGGGTTATTTTTAGTTCTGCTTGTGTTTTTGCTTTATCTGTGCCTCACTTGTTCCCTATTGATCTTTTTTCTACAAACATTTATTAGAAAATGAAAGCAAAGGTAAGAGATTAAAGTAATTCCTGGAACTGATCCACTGACGAGGCCAAAGTAACACCGGGGATTAATTTGATCTGCCACAGTCAGTGTGTATCATAACCAACAGGGATGTTTTCAATACAATATTTTCTAAAAATTTCAGAAGCCTTTGAAGATGCCCAGAGCCAGTGTGTGGGCTGGACCTCAGCTCTTTGTACCAGGCATCAAGCAGAAAACCACCTCTTGTCCTTTGGATATTTGATGTGCCAGGCTAGAAAATGAAAAATCATCTTATTTTCAACTAGGCACCTTGAAGCAGGAATTAATAAAAAGCTGATTATGAAACCGTATGCAAAAGCTCCGGTGTTGGCACTGAGCTCAGTTCGTGGGCTAACCCTGATCTCGCCCGCAGTGAATGAGGACCAGCCCCATTAAAACCCACAGGCTTACGACACTGTAAGCCTGGTGTGAGACCACAGTCACAACCAAAAGGCATCAGGAGATTATACATGTAATAAGTTAAAGAAATTTGTGTATTTTTTCCCTTGGGCCTGGTTATCTTAATAAATTGGCATTTTGCTGAGGCTGAGTATCTAAGGCCATGATTTTTTTTCACCACCTGCTGAAGTTGGCACGACTGAAATGCCCGTATTTCAGTGTTTTGCAGAATCGGGGCCTTACAGTGCTTATCTGCTCCAGCATCCTCGTCTGCCTCTCCTTGATGCTTCCCTGAGGGAGTGAAGTGACTGTGATGGATGTATTTTACATAGCTAACAGTCAGTTTGAGCTACCTGCTACCCCCTGATGGAACAGCTCTGGTTCTGCCACAGAATAATGAGAATTAATGACTCATCTGCTAATTACGCTTTCATTGTATACATTTGTGCTTATTTTCTGCAGGGACTGAGCACCCTTGACTCTTACTGATGGCAAGGTGTGAAGCATCTTTGAAAATCAGAGTACGGGATGATATATAAGCATCGGCATGAAAACATGCTGGAGTCGTGGTGCATTGATCTCATCTGCGTTGCTGAGGTGGTCGGGGCAGATCTGCCTTCTACAAAGGGAGGTTTGCTACTGGCAGTTCAGAAATATCCCTCTAAAATACATCCATGGTTGTGACAAATGTCAGCAGTTCATTGATATTTTTATTTAAACATAAATGTGAAGGGAAAGTTTGGATAAAATCATTCCGGTTGGAAATTCCAAACATTCCATTCAAAACACACGGATAATAAATCTTACATCTTTTTCTTTTAAAACAAACAATTCACCTAAACAAAAATGTATGTGGTACAGAATATGATCTTGAATTTGTATATCTACATTAATCAAAAAGTTTGGGCTAAAAAGCATCAAACCCCAACTTTTCATCAAACACAACAGATAAATACCAGTAAAGGCATGGAGATGCTTTCAGAAAGAGAGAGGGTGCAAAACTCCCTCCTGGCAAGCTTTGGAAATAGGCTCCAACCTTATCTGATACTGTAAACCCAAACGCCAAATCCAAACCAGGATGCAAAATTTTGGGTTTGATTTGAACCTAGGCTTAATGATTGATTTGAATCAGGCTTAATGTCCTGATTCCCACATGCAATATTAATGATGCTATCAAGCAGTAGGATGGTTTTATTGTCACTTTAGTGTCCTTTATGTGACTTTAGGGTCACCTTGCTCCCAAGGGACAAAACTATGAGTAATGGCAGGTCGGTCCAAACAGTGCCATATAAAAAACTTATTGATGCTGTGCATTTTGCTTAACTTTTGTTAATTTTACATATATTTGAGAGTCCATGGTGTGTAAGGCCATGAAGAGGAAAGGCACGGGGTCAGAGGGTGCCAGCAGCATCAGTCCCAGCCCTCCACTGTCCCTCACTGTCTGTGGCCTGCAGTAACTCATTTAACCTCTCTCCTTCAGCTTCCTCAAAATAATTACTCTTAGCCCACAGGGGTGTTGAAACAGATTAATTAGCTAAGGTTTGTAGAGACCTTTGAAGATGTCAAGCACTGTAAGTGCTGCTTATTATGAATGTATATTATTGCACACTGCATGCACGGTGGGATTATGGAGTATGTGATATTGTGCAACTGGAGAGGAAAAAGAAATGAGGAACATCCTTAGGGAGCCTGACTGGTATGTATTTCTAAACACAGTTCTTTCCCCATCTCAATGTTATATTCCATTTAAATACCTTTCTCAAGGCCCTAATGATTTGTTGCAAAGTTATCAGATATACCTATGCAAACTTCTAAGAAAACATATAATTTGGAATTTAATATTTCCATTAATTCCTTAGCTTCATAACTGCAGTGGCCACAGCTGCCAAAACCATAGTAACTTTTAGCCAAAGTGAGTTAGTTTTGACTTTCAGCTGTTACTGGTTTCTTAACCCAGCTGTCGGTGTGGCCACACAGGTGCTAGTCCCAGGATGAAACAGGAATTCACCCTAGCAGGGCTCAGGGCTCAGCTCAGGGCTTTGAATTTGAATTTATTTATCCTTACAGCATCCTTGGGATAAAAGGAAGTGCAGTTATCATTAACCGAATAAATGGGTCTGCTCGCAAAGTACTACTACCACAGATAAAAGTGGTAGAAATTTGGTTTGGTGACTTCGGTCTGTTTGAAAGTCGCCTGATTCCCTCAGCAGTGATGGCAACATACAATTTCCTTCCTCTCTGATCAGCATCATTTGGAAATCCCTATAACCCTCCCTCTCTTCCCTCTGGCTATTAAGTGAACCTTGCCCAAGCACTGCAGTCTCTCTTTGAACGCAGAGATCCCATTCCCCTGAACAATTTCACTTTTCCATCTTTTTCTAGCACCTTTTAGAGATGAAGCAGAACAGACTGGAAAGTGTTCCCACCCCAAAATGTGCACTGTTTTCCATGTAATAGCTCTGCCTTCTTTTACTCATTGTGTGAAAAAGGTTAACTCACTGGTAATCATTGTGAAATATTATTTACAGTATTTGTGAAATATTACTTATCATAATATTTATGATATATTGTTATGCATAATAAAATAGTGTAATAGTATAAATATTTGTTAGCAATTTATTTATGACTGTTATAAACAGAGTAAATGTGAATTGTCTCAAGCTATTATAAACCTTCTATCTGATGACACTGTAACAGAGACAAAACTTGAAGGTTTTCTGTCACCCACATTGTGATGTCTTTGATCTTGGTTATACAGTGTCCAATCTGATGTCAGCCCCCTCTTACTGAAATCGTAACAAGACCTTCCACATTACTGCTCTCCTGCTGCAGACTGAGGGCAGCAGGGCCCACGTCCTTTAGAGAGCTGTGCGGCATCTCTGCCTTCACTCACATCTTGCTGGGAATCAGTCCTTCTGTGTGATCTTCATGTGCACCACTTGGAGAAATTACACTTTTTAATTTGCTGTAATTCCTGCTGTGGGAATTTGGCCATGTCTTCTCCATTTCCTCTCCTTGGCTTACAGAAGAACTCAGTTTGTGCCTTCTGCTGCATCAAAAATATTGTTAGCACTTAAAAACTAAGCCTTAGATGGCTGATCTGGTGGTACAGTGGCTGATTTTCCTTCCGGGCAGTTTCACCTTGCCAGAAGGATGTTCCCAAATGGGGAAGGTCTCTCAGAAAACACTGACCCACCCTGTCCCACCTTCCCATCCCTGGTAAGTCTGACAGGAGCACTTTTCAACAAAACGGCAGATTAGAGGCTGGGCACCTTGGCAGACATCTGAGTCACGGTTGAAGGCGTGTTTCTGACAAACCCAAGAGTCCCCAGCTTTCACCTCCAGTATCTCATGCTGGGTTGGTGAGAACTGGGTGAGGAGCAGCCCTTGCTGGGTATCACTGCCCGCTCCGGGGTCCTGCTTCCCAACACAAGCTGAAAAGCAGAAATCACCAGCTCGTTAGAAACAAGGCTGTGCAAGTTCACACATTATTAAAGAGGAGGGAAATGCTCTGCTTGAATGAAGATGATTTTCTGTGCCAAAACTCCATGTACTCATAAGCTTTTCCCGTCCATTCAGCTTTTTTTCCCTTCCCCTTGCATTTCTGCACCAGGTGGTGCCCAAACTTGAGAAGGCTGGATCAGTCAGACAGGCTGCCTTTCCAACCAGGAAATTAATATTCACAATAAAACCAGTTAGCAAAGCTGAAATATTCCAGTTTGCTGGTGCACTGCCAGCTGCAGATCCCATGCAGGAAGATGCCCATGATCTCCAGCTGATAGTCCACGTCCTACCAGAAGGGGAAGGTGCACAGGAGCACATTGGTCCTCAAGATACAACTCAACTACAAACTAATTTTACTCTTGCTGCATCTCTTCAGCGCATTCCCAGTTTAACTCTCTAGAGGCCAGAGATGAAAACATATGTGAGTGTTGCTGAGCGTAAGTTTACTTATCCCAGCTATAAAGTATTTATAAAGCAGGGAGATAATTTGGTTATTCCCCTCTTCCTTCTTTGTGGCACTCAGCCTCTCAGAGAGTTGTTTTGTTGAGAAGAATCCTTTCTGTTTGTCTCTGTAGGAGTCAGGGTGCCCAAATAACTAAACCACTATGAAAAACACAGATATAAGAGAAATTAGAGAGGAAATTACTGTTTTGCAGCACACTGCCCCTCTCCTTTCCAGGGCTGGATTCTTCTCTAGGTTGTGTTTTAGTGCTACCACATCCAGTTTTAAATGTCCCGAGTGACAACATTTCTGCTTTCCCCCCCTGAGGTATTACTATATGAAAGAAGTCTCATTCCCCAAATAGGGAATCAACTCAGCTTGCTTTTAAAATCTGCCTAATCGCAGTATTTCCACTGGAACATAGGATACGAGAATGAAAAAAAGCCTTTTAGCTCCTTAAGTTGGTTCTGTTGAAGACAGCCATTCATTCATATATTTTTAAAGCTTCATCTTAAAACCAGTCACCCTCTGTGTCCCCCACCCCCAAAGGTTTCTGATAAAAATGGTTTCATTACTCAAACTATGCACTGGGGTTTTGTATCTCACTTAAAGGTATGGTCGGTGTGGAGAGTCCTAAAAGATTTCACTCTGAAACCTCTGGTCTGGGTCAAAGTTTGTGTGAACTGTTGGTGATTTCAATTTATTGTTCAGGAGGTACACTGAAGGTGTATTTTGGTCTGACAGTGTCTGGTGTAGAAGGAAACTCACAGCACAGCAATATCCCCCCCACCTTTCCCTATGGTGGCAGGACCCACACGATGGTGACAGTACAGGATGGAGGTGGAAAGTTCTTGTCACACATTTCATGGGAGTGAAAAAAATTTGTTCTTTCTGCCTCTTCCCCACCTTCTTCAAGTCAGTGACACTGAAAAGGAGAAGAGAAAATAACTGAGCACAAGCTAAGAGAAAGAAGAAAAGGGTTTAGATGGAAAAACAGTTGATGTTCTCCTACGTGTTCTCCTGTCCTTGCTCTTGTCCTGTCAGCTGAAGCCTTAGAAGGTTTTTATCTGATCTCAGCCTCTGAGCTGGATGTGCTCCAAGTTACATGACAGAGTTACTGGTGTGGACAGTGCCTCTTGGTCACCGTGTTTCTCGAAGCTACAGAAAAGCAGCAATAGCATTTCCCCTCCCTGCAGGGAGCTGAGCTCTTGAAAGGCAGCCCTGGCAGAGGACTAAGAGCAGCAAAGGGTGGAAGATAGCTTCAGCAGGAAAACAAACTATTTGAATGTTTGTAGGCCTAAATTAAGCTTTTCAGGTAAGCTGATGCGATTGTTATGGTCATGAATTATTTAGAATTTGCATATAAACACTTTTGCATAAAAACAATAACACTTTGTGTTTTCAGATATGTAACATAGTTTTAGATACTGTGTACTATGTAGACTTCTTGCAAATTTTCACTGAAAGCAAAAATCGGACTTCTGGTGTGCTGCCTTTTCTTCAATACCCCCTGCTACTTGGATGAGCATCCACCTACGCTTCTAAGTTATCAAGGAGAACATAGAAATCATCAGTGCACTGAAGAGCACAAAGTCACAAGCCCCTTAGAAATTACAAGATGTGCTGCAATGAGTTGAAACCTGTGGGAAAGCGATCAATAACCAACCAGCAGATTTGATGAAGGCAACTTGTACCTGATGAAGTGATGAATGGTCACAGATGAGTTATCTTGGTGGAGGGATTCCTCTTGTTCTGCAGCAGTAGAAGTGGTTCATACACCAGCCAGCAGAACTTCATCCCCCAGTGGCGTTAAACCCTCCCCAAGTGGTGGCACCCAACATAACAAGGGGACAGACTGCCGCTTGGGAGGTTTGGACTGGACAAAAGAAAACCTCTTTTACCGGGAGGGTGCCAAAGAGCTGCGACAGGCATCCAGACAAGGATGAGTCTCTGTCCTTGGAGGTTTCCAGCTCAGCTAGGGAATCACGGAATCATGGAATCACGGAATCACGGAATCACGGAATCACGGAATTTTCAGAGTTGGAAGGGACCTCTAGAGATCATCTAGTCCAACTCCCCTGCCAAAGCAGGATTGCCTAGAGCACATTACTCAGGACTGCATCCAGGCGGGTCTTGAAAATCGCCAGAGAAGGGGACTCCACAACCTCCCTGGGCAGCCTGTGCCAGTGCTCTGTCACCCTAACTGTAAAGAAGTTTTTCCGTGTATTTGAACAGAACTTCCTAAGGTGGTGGCTGGCTTGCTCTACCATTTTGAGCAGCAGGTTGGAGTAGAGACCCCCCACAACCAACCCAACTTTTGATGCTACAGTAATTGTGCAAAATCACACAGAGTTTAGGGAACGTCTTTAGGAAATCTCAGGTTATTTCAAACTGAGGTTTTCTTGAAGCAGTTGCAGAAACTAAAGTTTGAGGCTCATAACCCCAAATCTCCAGACCAAACCACCAAAGCAGACAATCTTATCTGGCTTTCTGGCCAGTGCATCTGACTCTGGAGAAAGAGACAAGACAAGCAGGTGCCACAGTGGTGGATGGGTCCAGACACCTTGTCTTGCAACCCTTCCTCGAGGAAGGGGAAACAGTAGCCAACATGGGAGACTGCCCCTCCAGGGCCCCTTGGCTGTACATCCCCATCCAACCTTCAGTCACCCCTGCAGCATCAGGATCTCCTAACTATAATCTCCATTGCTTTGTAATCTTCAAAGCAGACAACATTCCCTTGGGAACAGGACCTGATTTCTTTATGTCAAGGGCTTGGCAATGAAGGCTGTGCTTGGACAAAGCCCTTACAGAAGGTAAGAGCTGTAATAAGTGCTTGTCCATGTGCAAAGGTTGCACCATCTTCTTTTCTGAACAGTCAAATCAAACCAGTACTGGAGGGCTCCATAAGCATGTGGTCAAATACAAACCCTGAAAGGAGGATTTTGGTTGTAAAATCAGTACCTAAGTGTGGGAAGGGAGAAGCAGTCATCTTAATTGTCCTCTTAACCTTCTCCTAAAACATTTTGTTTTATTCTGTTTTCTCCTTCTGTTCCACTTAAGCAGTGTTTAACATCATTTACACTCTGCGTGCTGTTTAGCTATGTCTGTCCTCACCTTCACATAAGGGTGAACTTCCCATTGAACTTATATCCACTATTCCTGTTAAGAAACGTGCTTGAGCCCAAAGCTGAAAGTTACTGAACATCTTTCCAGTGCTGCAAAGCCTCAGCTTTCATTTACTTCAAGATAAGTGGCTGACATGCTGCACATCGTAGGATGTTCTCCTGCTGGGTCTATGCAAAGAAGAGCTCAGGTAATTATTAAAATCTTAATTTCAGCTGTCAGTAATAATTTCATTTCTGCCTGTCAAAAAGGGTTGGAGCCACGTCTCTGACAACAGGCTTTGGGCCCCGGATACCTTTGCATTTAAAGTCATCTCATGCACAAAACCAACATTTTGCAATACTGGTGCTTTAGCCTTTCCTGACTACAAACAGGGCATTTGGCCACTCATTCATTGCCTGGATTTAATTGCAACTTCAGACTGCAGGCAAACTGCACTTTTGAGACCAACACTAGTAATCCTCATGCTTGGTCCCCAAAGCCTCTGCCTGTCCTTCACATGCACCCTTTCCCTTTGTGCTCTTCTCTTTCCAAAATGCATATAGTTGGCCACTGGAGAACAAGAAGAGATCTATATATTTAGTATTCAGGAGCAAGCAGTCCACAGCCATTGCCTGTTGGGGATCCAGACCCTTCCATACTGATGGCCAAAGCAGTGTGGGGAAGAGCAGATGAGATTCAATACTGAAAACCCTCAGGACTGCTGATGGGCTACAGAGGTGCTGATGGGAAACAATGAGGTCCTGCTACCCTCTGGGAGAAAATGGCAGCAATTCCTCATATTTATCATAGAATCATCGAATGGTTTGGGTCGGAAGGTACCTTGGAGATCATCTACTTCCAACCCCCTACCATGGGCAGGGACACCTCCCACTAGACCAGGTTGCTCAAAGCCCCGTCCAACCTGGCCTTGAACACTTCCAGGGATGGGGCATCCACAGCTTCCCTGGACAACCTGTTCCAGTGCCTCACCACCCTCAGAGTGAAAAATTTCTTCCTGGTATCTAATCTAAATCTACCCTCTTCCAGTTTAAAGCCATTACCCGTTGTCCTATCACTACATGCCCTTGCAAAAAGTCCCTCTCCAGCTTTCTTGTAGGTCCCCTTCAGATACTGGAAGGCCGCTATAAGGTCTCCCCAGAGCCTTCTCTTCTCCAGGCTGAACAGCCCCAACTCTCTCAGCCTGTCTTCATAGAAGAGGTGGTCCAGCCCTCTCATCATCTTCATGGCCCTCATCTGGACTTGCTGCAACAATTCCATGTCCTTCTTGTGCTGAGGACTCCAGAGCTGGATGCAGTACTTGAGGTGGGGTCTCACAAGAGTGGAGTAGAGGGGCAGAATCACCTCCCTCGCCCTGCTGGCCATGCATCTTTTGATGCAGCCTGGGATATGGTTGTCCTTCTGGGCTGCAAGCATGCATTGCTGGCTCACGTTGAGCTTGTCACCAACCAACACCCTCAAGTCCTTCTCCTCAGGGCTGCTCTCAACCCTTTCTCCACCCAGCCTGTATTTGTGCTTGGGATTGTCGTGACCCAGGTGAATGACCTTGTATTCAGCCTTGTTGAACTTCATGAGGTTTGCACAGGCCCATCTCTCCAACCTGTCAAGGTCCCTCTTAATGGCATCCCTTCCCTCCAGTGTGTTGACCACACAACACAGCTTGGAGTCATCGACAAACTTGCTGAGGGTGCACTCAGTCCCACTGTCCATCTCGCTGACAAAGATGTTGAACAGCACTGGTCCCAATACTGACCCCTGAGGAATGCCACTCATCATTGGTTTCCACTTGGACATCGAGCTGTTGACCGCAATTGTTTGAGTATGACCATCCAGCCAGTTCCTTATCCACCGAGTGGTCCATCCATCAAATCTGTGTCTCTCCACTTTAGAGACCAGGATGTCGTGCAGGACAGTGCCACTTTGCATAAGTCCAGGTAGATTGGAGAGCTGCCCCAAGTGCATAGATCAAAAGACGGGTTTTTAAATCTGCTTTTAAACCTGCTTTAAAAAAATGTCTGTGTGTCGTGGTCTTCTTCGACTAATTTATTTCATATTGATCAGTCCTTCATCTTTGTTTTAAAGATAATATCCTAAATTTCTCAAGCACATAGTTTTGCCAATTGTTCGTTGTCATAAAGTCCCTGTTTTCATAAGAAAATATTTTTGTTATGCTAAAATCTAAATTACATTTCAGCCTCGAAGTTAGTTGTCTCTAATGGTGTAGCTACATGTTTTGTTTGTTTTTTTTAACTGAGATCATTTCACTAATCCCTGTGGTCCCACCTTTACAGCACAGCCCACAGGTGGTTGCATCAGTGGGGAAATACCCGTGCTGAGGGGGTAGCAGTGGGCTGGCCAAGCGATGGGAACTCTGCACACCAGCTTGGCCAGGACCAAAATGTTTATGCAACCACACAGTGATTTCAAGGTGAAGATAGACTGGTAGATACATTCTATATATACTTACAATCATCCTGCAATGAAGAAAATATTAATATAAATTTGTGTACCACTTAAAGCTACACAACTGCGTTATGCTTGATTAATATAAAAGACATCATGTTTTTTCTCGAGTTACAATATTAAATTCAAGCAGCAGAAGCACCATTTGTAAAGGGAGGACTTTTTTTCTTCCTAATATCACCCTGGCTGATCCAGCAGCCTCTGTGCACCGATAAAGAATCCCATGTAACCCTGCCAAAGCACTCCTCAGTTTCACAGAAACGTAGCAGTCTAGAATTCAATGGTGTATAACCTAATCTTTTATTATTATTTACATTTTTATAGCACACATATACAGATAATATGCATTGAGGTATTCAGAGTGAATAATACACTTTAAAATCTTAGTGAAAAAAACACCACAAAACAGTCTGGTTAGCAGATACTACCTAGGCATTCAAAGCTTAATTATCTTCTTAGTCAATTCGGATTTACATTTAAATTACAAATTACGTGTTGCTAGCATTAATTTACAATGCTACTTAAAAAATACATATTCCATGGTACATGAATAATAATTCAAAGCAGTCAGATCTCGTTGGATTGCTATGATCTCTTGATAGTGGGTGCTGAATATTAATAGTTCTGGAAAGTTTTCTCCATTTGAATATAACATTTCCTAATGTATAAGCCTTGCACATTTGAATTCAGCCAACCATCCGCGGTGCAGCCAGTTGCCATAGGATTTGCAGAATGAGCTGCCTGCACATGCATTTTTTAGAAGACTGCCGCATAGCTACGCGGAAAAATGCTCTAAACCGTGTAGGCTCGTTACTGGGCCAGAACAAGGAGCTTTCTATGAACCGCTTCCCGCTGTGACCATGTTAAATGTCAAGAACTGAGTAGGATCCATTGACATCAGTGTGTGGCTGGGAGGTTTTCGAGGAAGGCTCGAAAGTGAGCGGGAGAGTTCATCGGGGCCCCGGAGCAGGATGATCTCTGCTTCCCAGGATGAAGCTTTTGCTTCCACGGAGCTGTCCTGAGAGATTGCACTCTTCCACCCGTAGCTCATGGTCTCCTGTTGACTACAGATGTGTGTTTGTGATGCTCCTGGAGCACTTTTTGCTCTGATGGGTCATTGTTTCCATGAATCTCAGAGAAGCTGAGTTTTTAAAATCTCCTTTAATTGATTCCATTCCAATGCAGTGACAGGCATCTTCCTTTGGGTAAAAAAACCCCAAACTGGACATTTCCTTCTTATTGCAAATTCCCTTGGCATAGGTATGTGCTAGTACGGCTGTGCTGCCCCCAGCAAAGGCCAATTCTGGTGATTACATTGCGCATAGCCAGGACTGTTCTCGTTATTTCACCTGCAGATGATGTCCTTTAGCTCACGAGACTACGTGGAGCTCAAGTCGGTTGGAACGGGAGGTAGGCAGGGTTGTACAGCGTTAAATCCCCGTTTAATAAAACTTCAGTCTTGAGATTCAGAAACATTGAAGAGACATCCTTGGTAAAAAAAAAAAAAAAAAAGTAAAAAAAATCCATGCTCTTCTGTAAGGCAAAATGGAAAAAGGTTGTGAAAACAAAGTACAAAATAAAGCAGAAACAGTCACTCTCACTTACTCACAAACAACAGTAATGACAAATGACTAATAGGCATGACTGCTCATAAAGCTGAATTTATCTTTAATTTCCTCTCTCAAAAACTTTTTAAGAGCATGAGCAATATTATTTCAACTTTAGTTTCCCGGAAAGCTTCTTTTTCGATGAAAAAGGAGTTGCCTTGTAAATGCTGTAACAAATTCACCTGGATTGCATCACACTTAGGTTATTTCATTTCATCTCCCTGAGACACTTTGCTGTAGAAAGGACTCATTTGCAATGTCTGTTTTAAAAACTTCAAGGAAAACCTTCAAAACAGAAGGCCTAGCTACTTTTAAAATCCATTTCCATCCCAGTATAACTGGAGGAGAAGAATAAGTTAGCAGCTTTACAGAGAAAAACTAACATCAACAACAGCCTTGGAAGGAAGTTTGCCAAGAAGCTGGCTCCAAAATAAAGCAAATGTGGCTGAAATGATGGGAAAGGAGGCAGAGTCGGGATTGACCTTCCTTCAGAAATGTTTGATTTCTTGTTACTCCTCATGGCAGGGACCTGCCACGTAGGATGCTCCAGTGCGTTGAAAGCTGTGTCCCTCGCAGGGCAGAGAGCAGCTCCGGGAGGAGGGCAAGTACACAGTTTCAGTCTAACTTTTTTGTACTTTCAGTATAACTTTGTGTATACAATGTATTGTACTGTGAATTTACTAAGATGTTTAAACTGTTTAAATTAGACATCTATATAAATCTTCATTTTTCTCTTAAGCAACCACTTTTCCAGTAAAAGATTAACAACTTTCTTTGCAGAATAAGTTATATTGACTTTCAAAGGGTATGAATTGCATTCCCTTGAGCCCAATAAACTTTGTAGATGTAGTTCTCAAAATAGAATGACTTTTTCAAGCCTTTTTCAGCTTGTTAAAGCCCTGTTACTAACGGGCTAGTGTATATGGTCATCATCCCATGTTCCAGGATGGATGAAGGAGGAACTTCGCCTTTTGGTCCCTCTCTGGTAACTAGTAATCCTTTCACTTCGGTCTTGCTGTTCAGTCCTGTGAGTCAGGAGGAGGATCTAAGGTTACTCATCTATCACTAATGCAACGGTGCTAATGGTCGTAGCATGCAACATGATACTAATGTGAGGTCAGGGGGAGCAATGGATTAGTGTCCATGTTGTCACTGCTGATTGATGTCATCACTTCATTGCCTGGGAATGGGCAGTGAACAGCCCCCACGCTCCCTCCTTGTGGTTGTGCATCCCCGAGTAGCATGGTGGGAGCTTGGGGTCTGGCCTTGCTACTCCATTTTGGTGTCTCCAGTCTGTCCTCCACCCCATCCCTTATAGGCAGGAAGCACCATCCCCTGGCTCCATCCCTCACCCTAACCCTATGTGAGCCCCAGCACCCACAGCCAGTCCAGGCAGTGTGGGAGCAGAGATGTCCTCCTTCCTCACATGTGCTTACGGCCACTCCTGTCCACATCTGTGCCTCGGCAAACTTCAAGTGTTTACACCTAGTGTAAGTGCCATGAGGATTAACCACTTAGACCTTCGGAAGACCATCGGAAGCTGTCACAAGGGCCATACAGATGTTGATAGAGGATCCATAAAAGTGAGTCTCTGCACGTTGTAGTACAGCTGTGTCTCATGGGTCTGGACCCAGCAAAGTCCTCTACTTCTTTAGTCACAACCCAGGCAAAGACAGAAACATGGCAGGATCTCTTCAGGCTTGGACAGGCGGGCAGAAAACCCATTTACAGCTTCATTTTTCAAATAGAGCATCCTCTTGCAGAGACATGGTCCCACCATGTCCCCAAACATCAACTGTATTATGGGCGCTGAGCAACACACCTTCACCTTATGAGCTATGTTGTATTCACCTGTTGTGATTTCCAGCGTGTGAAGTTACCCTCTTCAGGTAGAGGGGAGGATGCTAGGTTGAATATTCATTTGTGTGTCCTCCTGGCTTGGCACTGCATGGAAGAGGAGAGAAACCAACCCACCAACTACGTCCCCACTGACATCTTCCCGTGGGCCTCTCCTGGTGGCGTGGGAGACCAACAAGCAGCTCCTGGAGGCTTGATCAGCTCATGTGCAGCAGCAGCTTCAGTAAGGCGCATGCATTCATTTATAAATGTCATCTTTATTCCTCCTACTAGTTGTGCTTTTATTTACTGTTCAATTTGTAGACTTCTTTGCTACTGTCTCTGTCGTCACCTGGATGCCGGCCTCCAGACGTGCGCCATTTCCAAACTGCGTGCTCACAGTTGTGGTGTTTTAGCACAAAAAAAGCCTTTTTAATGACCAAAACGCATCACATTTGACACCGCCTCATTTGTTCACCTCCTGGTGAGCCCATGTCCGGCATAGCTGGTATCCTGCGATCCCCCCCGTCTCTATCCTATTCCCTCAGAGGTGCTTTTTTCAGAGCGTGCACCTGTCTCCAAAGCAACTAACCACTTTTGCTGGGAGCGAAGCTGCTGTTCACTGCCGCCTACACATCATACCTCCCATCACGGCTGTTCTCCATCGCCATAGAAACCGCCCTCCCTCTGCGGTCCCATCCCGGCTGACCTGGTATTTGCTTTATCAATCTGTACGGTTTATTCCCAGTGCCGATGCCAGTTTCTAATAATAGAAACACCTTGTAGGTTATTTCCCACGCCAGGACCACGTTACTTCTCTTTTATGTGCGTGTGAGCGTGGAGGGGATGGGTTTGGTTTTGTTTCCATCAATTCTAGCAACAAAAAAAATAAGTTTGTATCTTGCCATCACTTGCTTGAAAAATGTTTGTTTCGCATTTGGTTTTAACAGCGTAATCCCTCAGGTAGAGACAAGGAACAGCAGTGACAGCTGAAGGTTATATTGCTTTTTCTTTCTCCTTCTCTAATTTCCTTCAAAGCAAGTTAGTTCCTGGGACAGGATAATACTACTTTTAAAAACCTCTCAAGGTTTGCAGGAGCCTGAGAAGGACCCCATTAACCACTCCAGAGCGCGCTTCCCACCAGCATCCCCGGCCGAGCAGCACAGGTTTGTTGTCTGCTGGAGACCTGGAGGAGATCTGGCATGTGCCAGGACCCTCCCCTCACCTCCAAGCCCTGGGAAAACTTCAAATTCAGGCCAGACCCTCCTCATGTGGAAGGCAAGAGAGGATGCAGGCAGGTGAGAATCCCTGTCAGACCCACCTCGTTCCAAAGCTCAGAAGGTGAAAATGGAGTCTCTTTCTTGTTCGCAAGGTTTTACACTCTTGAGTGGCACCTACTCAGTATATAACAACTTATGTGCAAAGTGTGGTGGCTGTAATTGCACATCAGACATTGAAGTCAAATGAATTTATGAAAATTTCATCCCAGCTCTGTCTTCTACTTCTTCCTGTTACATTACTTGGGTTTATATGAGAGACAGATGGGAAAATATAAGGAAACAAGGAGGCAATATTGGTTATAGAGCCTTTTTAGTATGCACTGCATTCTGCCTAGAAAAGTATCTTTACACCCTAATCACTTCACCTCTCATTCTCTCTTTTTATCACAAACTAAGCAGGCTGAACTGCTCATGTGTAAGGACACCTTTCCAAGGCTTCAAATAATTTTTCTGGCTCTTCTCTTCACCCCTTCCGAATTTTGAGGATCAATTTCAGCCATTCAACCTGAGGGTCCTTGGCTTAAGATTTTCTTTTGCGTCATGTCCCAGTTTGCTAAATTTCAGCCCAAAGGTTCCCACTTTTTCTATGTTGTCTCTGGGATGAAAAGCTTCTCATGATGATGGGTGAAATTACAGGGCACCACTTCCCTTTAGAGTGACTGTGCTGATCTTCACCCTTCGCTTGGTGTGAATCAGTCCTCCGGGAACCCTCTTCGTTGAGTGCTCTCCAGCGTGATTTGTGTTCACTTACTGCAACTGCATCTCAGCAGCCTCTGCACCTCGAGGGAGGGATGCAAATCCTCGGCAGGAGGTTTCAGGAATCCTGTTCTGCCGCTGCTGCGTTGAACGGTGTCCCACCCCATACAGAACAAAACTTTCTCATGTAAATACTCACACACACGAGTTTATTATCTGTTTTCTGCAGGCATTTTACTCTCACACTGAAGCCATCACAGGAGCGATGAACGAAATGGCGGGGACTCCAGCCAAACCCGTGTCTCCCTCTAATTCCAACGGGTAGTCAGAGAAATGCTCAGCAGCATTCAGCCAGCTCTATTTTTAATATTGTGTTTACATGTGTAATGACCATGTGTACATAATAGCTGTCCCCCTCCCTGCTCCACCCAGCACTTTCCAGTATTGCTCACTATAGCTTCAAGCAGATGTGCCTTATGGCCATTCCTGAATTTGCGATGGCATAATCCAGGGAAAGCACCCTGGCCATTACACATGCAAATGCACTAACTATCAAGTATATTATTTTAATAGATTTTTCGCAGATAGCTTCTCCTGTTTGTCCCACTCACGGTCCCAGAGACCCGTTCAGACTGGGATGCAGGGAAGGGGAGACACCAAGAGGGAGGTGGGGATCCAGCAGTCAGCGTGTTTTACACCGCCGGTGCTCCGCCAGCCCGTCGCAGCTCGGAGCTTCGCAGGCGGAGAGGAGAATCCCGGCCACCACTGGCAGGTGGCTTTGCTATGGGATAAAACACCTGGAATCACGGCTGGGCCGGCCCCAACCCGAGCACAGGGGGTCCGAGTGCTTTAGCTCGTGGTCAGTCAAAACTTCCCCTGATTGCTGCCGGCCTGGAGCAGCAGTCAGCTCGTACGGCCGGCCTCCCCTCCCAGACACTTCCACTTCTGCAGCCATCTTTTCAGGCCTGCTCCTGCAGCGATCTTGCAGAGGCGGCTTTCAGCACAAACACAATACATGCTCCTTTAGCAGCAGCAGAAAATTATACGTGAGCGACGATCAAAACCGTGGGGTCCTGTGCAGTACAGAGCTTCCACTGAAAAGCAGTCAGAGCATGATGAAAAGCAGGATTTAGCATCGCTAAGGACGTCTGTGGAAATGACGCTTTCCAAACCTGTAGCTGCAAACTGTGCCGGCAACGTTATTCGTTAAGCTGTCATCAGCGCAGGAAATAAATTTTGGACATCTTAATAGAAGAAAACATTTACTCTGTTTGCTTCTTAACGATGTCTCCTGGGATTCAAGCGTACATTTGGCTCCCCATGGCAGGAGGGGTAGCACAGTGCCTATCCTGCTGCAATCTGCCGGACCTTATCCCACTGGAAATAATCAGGATTCTCCTGTATCGTGGATGCTGCCACCAGGGCCAGAGAGGCTAAGGGTACAACAATGCCGCTGAGTTGGGCTGCAGAGGTGGGAAAAGCAGTGGGGACACACACCCCACTGACCAGGCACATTGCGTTGGGCCACTGAGTATGGGACCCCTGACCTGTGTGTGAGCCATACCAACCCTGCACGGCACTTGCACATCGCAAATACTCCATTAAAAGCATAAAGGCAACCATTTTCACTCCAAAAGAGGCACGTCCTTTGCTGTAACCCATGCTGCTGCCCATGCAGCCATGAACACGCAGCACCCCAATACTGCCTTATTCTGTGGTAGGCTAAGCTGTTATGACTAAAATCAGTTTTAAGCTCTTGATGCATCATTCATATCCTTATGTATTATTAACCTGCACTCTAATTACCAGTGCACCAGGCTGAAAGTGAGTAGGCATTGGTGAGAACCTACAGCCAACATTTGTGTTTATTTTTCCCACAAGAGGGGAAATGTCCCAGCCATTCTCCTGAATTAAAAATTGGGTTTGTGGTTCCTGCTGAGCTGGAATAATATAATGGAAGGATGAAGCAGTGGAGTAGAAAACACCAAACTGTTATCCTGTAGCCATGGGAGAGTTTCTTCATTATCTTGTTGTGCAGAGCCTGGCTGTGAGGACCGCTGGCCTGTATTTACGATGGCCTCAGCATCACAGCGACGGGAAATGGCACGGGAGGAAGGAGAACAAGAGAACAGCTAAAGTGACCACACTCGTTCTGTTCGTCATGACCACGGCCTGCTGTCTTCCACCTGCTGGCTATGTGTTTATAATATGATTGCTCTGGGAGGTGATGTCTTCAGAGAATGAATTCCAGTTTCCATAACAGATTCAGCCCTTGAGAAGTGTGATGCTCGTCTAGAGAACTCTATAAACAATAGCTGTCTCACTGACCAGTTACACTCTACACAGCCCTATTTTATCACCAGATGGCTGATGGAGAATATGATCCTATTTTTATCTGTTCTGCATTGCCCATGAAAACTTGTTGTTTACCCCGTACTCCCCTTTCCAAGTACTTCTTCACAAAAGGAGACATTCTGTGAGTGGGATTGTTCACGTAACCATTGTTAATGGAGAAGAGTAGAGGGTTTCCCAGTCTTTATGGAAGCAAATGGAAGGAAAGATGGCATGGCAGCTATCTGCTACCAAGCCACTGCTCATGAGCACTTCCAAAGAGCTGCCTCACTAGAGCGAGGCCTGAATTGTTGAGTGCCAAGAGATATTGCTGACGCCATGATTTTCTAGAAATTTTTGCAGTTAGCTCCTATTGTTGTGTCGCTAAAGGTATTCAGGAACATTTTGATATGGCCTAACCTGTTATTATCCTCCTAGGGCAGGGTACAGGAAATGAAAATGGCAATTACCCACTATTTAATTACACTGTCCATTTGTTAAGCCTTTTTTTCCCATGCTTCCCGCTTCACCCAAGATGAATCCCGGCTCTACACCTTCATGGAAGTGTGAAAGTGGCCAACAGCTTGAGTAGCTCCAGGCAGGCATCCTGACATCTGCCTGTGGACCCCAGCAAACAACCTCAAGCTGCGCTACCTGCTCCTGGGCAATGCAAAGCTCCTTACTCCTCCTATCAGCTCATCCCACACCTCTGCACGTGGGTGGAGTGAGACAAGGCAGGGGTTCAAGCAGAATGCAGTGGGATGGAGCAATTGACCTCAGAGGTTTCACTTCTTTGAGGAGGTCACCAGCAGACATCTCTTCACTCAAGAGGGTCTGTGCTCGGACGGCACCATCAGAACTTGTGCCAAAGCACTGCAGCATTTCACACTGGGGGAAAAGGTGGCTTTGATTTTTTTTTCCAAACAGACAGACTTAGGAAAAAGTGGAGACTCAAAGTGTGCTCATTCCTCCCCCTAGAACTTTAAAATAATAACAAGACTGCATTTTTGTGGGCAAACAATAAGAGCTGCCTCAATGCAAAGAGCATGGAAGAGCGTGAGTCAGGAGACCTGGACCAGATCCTTTGATGTGCTGTGCTCTAAAGGAGCCAGGAGAGCTCTGGGTAGCTTCATGCTACCCAAGCCACAAAGCAGATTCAGAGGGGACCAAAGAATCCTAACCCTAAATCTTTTTGCAATTAAGCTGGAAGCTTTTCCATTTCTTCTTCATGTATTCATATATGGCAAGAGGCACGTCCTCTGATTCAGCCGTTAAAAATGTGGGTACCTCATCTTTTGGAGAGGGAGAAACAGGATGAAGACTTTAGCTATGATTTAAGAATATAAATTAACGTGTGGGCACTGTGGATTGTGAGGGCTTTGGGTCTGCTGCCATGACCCACGTGGAGCAGGGACGTTAATGCGTATCCGGGACAACCATATCATTTCAAACCAATGTACCTTTGGCCAAAATGGGCACTGCCAAAACAGTGCTGCCATAAATTTTTAAGAATTTTTTTTTTTGCTTGCTGCACTAAAAATTTTGAAAGAAAATCCTGACTTTGCTCTTTGAGAGAGGCCCTTAGAGAATTGGATTTTGCCATGTCTTCTGTGGGCTTTACTATGCAAACTCTCTCACTCAAAGGGCCATTTATGAAGAAAGGCAACAGAATTGTGCTTTTCATTTAGACGGAGACAAGGCGTCCTCTACATTGTAAGGGAAATATGATTTGCAGCCCAGTGAAAGTATCTCTTTGTAAACCCTCAGAGCCCAAAACAATTAAATTAAAAACTTACATCCTGAATATAAAATCCCAAAACACTTTCTTAGCTAATAAAACCTCTAAAACAAAATAGATTTGAAAGGAGCATCCTGTTAACCATTGTAACATCGCTAGATGAAAGGCTGTTTCTTTTTTTCCCCTTACGTTTTCTCTTGAGTCAGGTTAAGCATTTCGCAACAATTTAAAATATAATTAAAATTTAGAGTCCTCGGGATGGGATGGAATTATTATAATTACTTATTGTGAAAATGGGCGTGGAAAAAAGATCTTATGACTTGTTCTTAATAATCCGACTTGCACTTCATTACAGTGCCTGCAATACTTAATTTGTGAAACCAGTGTGATTGTATTTGCAAGATGTTTTATCGTGATGGTGTGAGGAAAACAAGCAGCCTGCGAGGCTGGACGGGGAGCGCGCTGCCCAGCCTCCCGCCCTGCCTGCAGTGAAATCGCCAGCAAAGCAAAATAAATTGCTTTTGCTTTAGCAGGAACAGCACTCTGATCTCACCCTCCACATAGGGAATTTCCTGCTCCCGCTGCTCTGACTCAGCAGCTTGCTCAGAGCAACAGGAAGAAAACAAAGAGGAAGAGGTCAGGGAGGAAGGCAGAGGTGGGAGCCCGGCGCTCGCCCGTCCTCTCCTGCCGGTCCTCCTGCCGCAGCCTCGCACGTCCCGCTGTGGTGCTGGGGGATGGAGCTGGGTCACCACGACAGAGTCCACCCATAACCCCGGCGTGTTTTCCCGCACAGCCGCAGCCCTCCCTCCCTCCTGCCTCTCCCCAGGGCCACCCAGCATGGTCTTTACTGGAAGGGTCCCTACGACACCCAAATATTTGGGTGTGGATAGAAGGATCCTATGTGATTTTACATAAGCACCATCCACAACTCTAGAAGTAAAAGACACTAGGAATTCAGCGTGGCTCCTCTAAGCCCATCTCCTTCCCAGTGACACACTAAACCTCCTCATTAAGATAGATAAAAGGATGGCACTAAAGGCACGGCAAGCTACGCCGTGGCTATTCCCTTCCAGAACAGCTATGCAAGCCCAGCCTGCAAATAGCAAGGCAATGAATCAGCCCGCTAAGCTAGATGTGGCTCTCTCATCACTTTTATGCTGATGCCATGGACGCTAGTGAGGTTCCTCCTGATTTACAGCAGCCTGAGATGAACAGGAGGACCATGCGAAGCTCAGGAAACAGAGCCGTGCAATTGCAGTGCAGCCTCCCGAAAAGCAAGGCATGGAGGTGAAGATGTGACTGGGAACAGTGTAGCAGAGCCCTCAAGATCCTGGTTGGCATTGGACAGAAGCTGGACTAGAACAAACAAGTCTGAGCAAAGACCACATGCTAATTTGTATTTGTCCAAGGAACCAAATGACTACACTGCTGGTGGTACTAAAAGACTACCTGCAGGCTGACCTGCAGCTCGTGATGCCAGGCTTCTCCCCGGCGGTACACTGGCACTCAGGACGATCAAAGCAGTAGTGGTAGGTCCCACACCAAAACCTTCCCAGCTGAGCAGTTCACTCAAATAGTTATTTGTGGAGTGACTCACAGAAAAACAAATAAGAAGGGAAGGGAATTAAGTGTTCTCAGTTCTTCTGCAATTGAGTCAGTAACCCACAGGGCGAGAAATCCAGGCACTGAGCTCCAGCACTCTGCAGTGAGAGAGGGGCTGTCCCCGCAGGCAGGCAGCGTAAGGCTGGTTTGCCCCACAGCTCCTGTACTGAGTGGACTATGCAGATGGATATCCTAAAATAGCAGTCCCGGCTTTTTCCCCAAGCCCCTAGAAATGTCTCTGTGCTGGTACATTAACTAGGGCCAGAGCCCTGGCCCAAATACTGGCAGGCAGGTGTCCACATGCTGGTGCGATCATGGCAAGGAGCCACAGTCCCTCGGAGGCAGCCTGGAAGGGACCTTGTCCCTTGACCACCTGTCCTTACCACCCTTAAAGTGAAAAATTTCTTCCTAATATTTAATCTAAATCTACCCTCTTCCAGTTTAAAGCCATTCCCCCTCGTCCTATCACTACATGCCCTTGTAAAAAGTCCTTCCCCAGCTCTCCTGTAGGCCCCCTTTAGGTACTGGAAGACTGCAATAAGGTCTCCCTGGAGCCTTCTCTTCTCCAGGCTGAACAGCCCCAACTCTCTCAGCCTCTCCTCATAGGAGAGGTGCTCCAGCCCTCTGATCATCTTTGTGGCCCTCCTCTGGACCTGCTCCAGCAGGTCCATGTCCTTCTTATGTAGGGGGCTCCAGAGCTGGACGCAGCATCCAGGTGGGGTCTCACAAGAGTGGAGTAGAGGGGCAGAATCACCTCCCTCGACCTGCTGGCAATAGAAAAATCAATATTTATATATCTAGATAGATATATTTAACTACCTAGATAGATTATGTGAGTCACTATGATGGCATTGTTAACCCACAATGTCATCATCTACTGCACCTACCCTATCTACCGTATCCCTCCCAGTCCTGGACTTTGCTCTTGGGAAATTCTGCGCCTCATACAGGTTGTTTGCCCATGCAATAAGGAAGCAGCATTACAATTTTGTTTTCCTACTTTTCCTTTTTTTTTTCAGGAGCCCCATGTAATGGGGTTGACAAGATTGTATCTGATGTAAAATTTCCAGAAGTTTCATTCTGCTCTGGAGTGCATGTGTGTAGGAGATCTGAATTGTGTTTATCACTCAGTTACATGGTTACCGGGATAATAATCTAGTGGATCTTATTGCTTAAACTATGGATATGGAAAAAAAACCTTTTTCTGTGTGTGTGTGGCCATTTTCTGTCACGCCTAGATCCAACTGTATGCAATCCAAATATATTCTCTTATTAAAATCACTTTGCCTGATAATGTATTTGTAGACTTAACACTTGTACCCAGCGCAGAACTGAGCAGCCTGCTTTTTTTCACAGGCGGGGTGTTTGGCAGAAGTTTGGCAGCTGCCTCCAGCTGTGGAGCTCTTTCTCTCACCAGGTGCAGATGGCAGCAAATCTCCTTCCTCCAAGCTAAAATGCAAATTCCAGCCCTTTCCGAGCTAGCGCGCTGGAGAGTAACCGCTCTCTTTCGTAATAAAACTCGAATGCGCTGCCAAGCGCATCCTCGGGAAAGGGCAGAGGGAAGAGAAGAGTGCGAGACAGAGGTGCATCCATCCTGTAGGAGAGAGGGCAAGGGAGAAAACTTGGGCACTGGCGCAGATCGTTAAAAATGCAGTTAACCAGGGATCATGGGGTCTGCAATAACTAGATTAAAGAGGGGTTGAACATGCCTTGAAAGGACACAATCAATAAGCAATGCTTTCCTTTTCTGATTTGAATGTCAACGTATGAGCAAGCAAAGTCTGAAAACACCTTCTAAGCGGCTGGGAGAGGGCTGTGGGATGCATGTGGGCCATCGTGGGGGCCAGGTGGAAGGAGCAAGCTGGGGACCACGTTGCTGAAATCTGTGAAGCAGTTCAGAGACAATTTCTATCAATAGCCCTACCATCAATATCCATGTCTGCATCAGGAAAGGAGCAGGCAGGAATGTACAGGCTTAACTCTATTTTCCAATGTGTTGTTTATTTGGGAGAAAAAAACATCACCCACCACACTAACACGCTCCCTTTTCTCTGCTGCCATCATGCACACAGATACACTGTTTGCTAATTGCAGATTGCTCGCAAACACCGGCCGCTAAATTTAGGTTGAAGTGGTGTTTCTTTGTTTGAAAACAAAACAAACAAAGCAAAATAATTACGGGAGTCTTGCAAGTGAATACAACAAAAAGTCAAAACAGAGGCAAAATAGCACTTTTCATTTCTGGAGCTCAGGCATCTCTGCAAAGCTGCTTCGGGGTTGGTGCCTCCTCCTTGCCAAAAGGAAAAGAAAGCACTCGGGTGCACTCAAGAACCCCTGGCAGAATTAGGAAAACCTTCTGGGTTTCTTACCTCTGCGGAGCCCATTGGAAAGATCTGAGACGGGGAACTCATTTTGAGACAGATTTTCCTCTCAGCATCATGCATTATGAAATACAATTCTCGATTTGCTTAAAAGCTCTCTCCATGCCAACCAAAGGCAGATAGAGAGCCAGACCTCAAATCCAACACCAAAAATCCATGACAGGGAAGACACATGTGACACGTCCCCCAGGACCGTGCCAGCCCTGCCACCCTGGTTCTTATCCACTACCGAGACATGTTTTTTCCCCACCTCGAGCTGGAGGGGATGCTGTGCAACCCCCCGACCTTTCCCAGCAACTGCAGCATAAGCTAACCATAACAGCACTACAGATGCTGAAATTTTGGTAAAGTGCTTCAGCCTTAAACCCAAATTGTATCCCCCAAACACATCAAAAGCCCAAATCCTTTTTCATCTTCTCCCCTAAACACCGAGGGGAGCACTACTTTGGGGGGATGCAGAAAATGAGCACCCACTGCCCCTCTGGCCTCTTCCCATGTGCTCCTCACATGTGTCCATGTGCCCCTCACCTTCATTAGTGACTGAAGTGCTACTGGGGAAAGAGGTTGGCTGAGATGGATGTGTTGGGAAGCCCACAGCAAACTCCTGCTAATGACAGCTGTGTGGCAAAAAAAGGCTGCAGAACGACTTTTTTAAGAAACATTTTAAGAAACAAGTGCAACACCATTAAAACTATTCTTTGTCCTCTAGCAACCAACTAAATTTGGGTAACTGTTAGGAGTGCAGACGGGAGCTCGCACGTTGGGCGTGAAGGAGCTACTTGGTGTTACTGCAGAATAATGCACCTGGAAAAATTTTTGTCTGAAGTCCCGGCTGGCCAGAAATGTGCAGGGGAGGCATGGCCTGACGTGACTGGAGCTGGATGCTTAGGAGCAGCACCGCCGGCCAGGGAAGCAAAGGAGTCAATTCTGGGAACACTGGATCTGGGTTAAAACTCAGTGAAATCACGTCCAGCCATAAGGACTTTCTCCTGAAGGTGATCTGGGTGTACAGGCCTTTTCCCTGGGAGCTCAGGGGTAGCAGCTCTGGGGAAATTGAGGTATGACCCCCTCAAACCACCCTGCCACTGGAGATTTAGGATTTTCCTAAATACCGCCAGGTATGGGGAGCATCCCACTAAACACAAAGCTCTGTCAGCTCTGGGTACCAGATCCTGCTCAGGATCCTCAGCTGATGCTCTGTGAACCAAAGAGATGCTCACAGCAGGGGCACGAGGCTGAGGGCTGAGGAATGGGATTCGCTGTGGTCCAGCACATAACAGAGTTTACTTTGTACAGAGCAAACCCCTATTTTCTTCCATAGCCTCCCTGGTCCAGGATCAGACACTCCAGGTGCAACCCTGGAGTTCCTCATTTTGCTTGCAGGCTATTTTTGGTCTGCTCTGGTTTTAAGTCTTCTAAAAATATCTTCACTTACACATGCCTTTTAAATTTATTTATTTCCTCTATTTTCTAATCAGCTACCAGGAGGCTATATTTAAACCTCAGATACGGCATTAGCTCTTTGGCAATATTTAAAATCTTATGGGACTTGTGTGGTCTGGAAAATGAAAAATTAGGTTAATCATTTGACCAATTCAATAAAGCAGAGTAGCATCTCTGCAATCTAAATTCAGACCTGCGTTATCTGACGGGGAGGGTGGTTTTTGTTTGTGTCACCTAGACAACTCTCCCTCAAACAGCACCGATGTAGCCCTTTGACATCAGTGCAGGTGCTATCTGCATTATTCCTCTGTTTGTGTGTCACCACCCTCTTGATCTCAAGGGCAGGAGCTGGCAGCCTGCCCGCTGCCATCGGTAGGTGCTCCTGCGTGGCAGGTGCGACTCCCAGTCCTTAAACGTCACCTCTGAATCAGCAGTGACCCCACGATTGAATGCTCCTTGGGAAAGGAGCATGTTGCACCATTCACTTCACATCAGTGGTTCCCAGATGACTCACGAGCGGCATGAGCTCGGTTGGCGAGTTTGGGAGCAGTAGGACCCTGTCCTGTCCTGCACACCCTGCTCCCGACCCGAGCTACGTAGGTTGTGCAGAGCAAGAGTTAAAGACAACCCTGAGCAGCGTAGGTCAGTCAGCAGCCCCACGGCACCAGCACACAAGGACACTTGCAGTCGTGCTGGGGTCCCACGAGAAGGCTGAGCCTGGGGTGCCCGTGGCCAGAGCCCCTCTGAGACCCGTCTCTCTTGGATGGGAAGTGAGCTCCATCAATTTTTCAAGTTTAAAAAAAAAATTCGAGTCACCTTCAAAGCCCAAGGGGAGAAAGCTCCTTGAATGAAGGGTGGGGAAAGCTAAAAAAAAAGCTCATGGTAGCAAAAATGATGAAGAAGAGAGACCAAGGGCGATGCACTGAGCGCAGGTAGGGGATGCAGACAGCCCAGTGCATGGGCAACGCGATGCCTGTCATCGCAATGGCAGCACACGCACCTGCACACCACCCCTGTAGCAAGAGAAACATAAACCAAAATGTAAAAGAAGAAACAACAAAATAAGACGCTTTGCCCTCGAACAACAGTGCTGGGCTTCTCTCCGATGGACACAAGCCCAGTGCATTGCTTCTGGCTGAACCACTCGGTGTAACCACTCCAAATAAAGCGGCTCCATCACTCGCTGGGAGCTGCAGACCATCCAGCACCGGCTTGTTTAACCAATGGTAGGATTTTCAGTTTCTAATTATAACCTCATTAACTAAGAAGAGCAACTAATACTTAGGCACAGTCTATAACTCCTGGGGTTAATAGGGAATTTGCAGACCTGGCACTTAGGCATTGCTGACCTGTTGGAGGAGGGGATCCACTGAGGAATTACCTTGCTAAGGCATCAATTACAGGGCCAGCATAATGATTTATTGCAATTTATTTTCTTGTCCTGATTTGCTCAACAATGATTTGATACATACCTGGGGTAAGAATCCTTAATGCAGGTTGCAGGAATAGCTCCAGACCTAGCTGGCTGGAGACAGCTTATTGTTTGGACCCTCTATTGTGTACCAGAGTTTCTTAGCCACTTGCAATAAAACCTTTCTCCAACAATGTCTCTTGCAGGTCCGCAGACCTTATATTTCCCAGCTTTGTTGCAGCACCAGTCAGCAGTTCCCACCTGTTTATTTTTCTCCTCATTCCTGAAGATGACACACGACTGATGCTGCAGGGGGGAAGCGGTGCCCCCATAGGCGCAGCCCTGCGCTCCGAGAGCCCTCTGCTCCGCTCTCCCTCTGCGTGACCCTGAGTCTGCCTGTAGGGATGCAAACTTGGTGCAGCTTCTGCCACCAGTGAATTTTACAGCACAGGAACTGGAACTGCCTGGGCAACTGACCTGTTGTGTTTTCTATCAATCAAAACTCCTATGCCCATCAAACCATGGGACACAGTTTGCTGGGAAGCACTGGCAGGAGCCTGCCTGGAGGTTGTCCTCGAACCCTTCTTGATGGGAAGAACACAATCCCCACTGCCCATTGGGTACCGATGGCTGCAAAGATGGTTGTGATATGGATGGGGAATGGTTTTTTGCACACTGAGACCCTGAGGGCAATGTCCACTCAACCCTCTGCCTCAGGGCACTGGCGATATTCCCTGCTGCTGTCGGTGCTCTGCTATTCCTGTGAGGAAGACTCACGGCTGTTACACTATAAAACTCCAGCCCGGCTAAGCCGGCGGCAGCCGTGTTTGTCAGCTCCGGCAGCCCCCGATGCTGCGGCCACACATCCAGCTGCACTCGCAGCCAAGCTCGCTCCGAGCTCTCTCCTCATTCAAAGTTGTTCATCATGGCGTGGGCGTTGTTCTGCACTTGCAGGGATTTTATTTTGTTTCCCAGAGCTCAGGGGAGCCCTTAGGATTGGCATTTTACTCAGTACATTGTGCTGCTACCAGCCACTCAGGCTTTGACAGACAAGCACTGGCAAATCTTGCACTGCTACTGCAAGACCCACTCCTGCTCTTCTCTATTATTATTATTACAGTAAATAACCAGAGACACCCTAATTTCTCTTAAGCAGCTTTAGGCTACAGCTTCTCAGCCTTTTGTCCCAATAGGAGTTGCCAATTAGTAGTCAGCAGCTGGCGGCAGGTTGAATTGCCCTTTCATTTGGCTGGAGATGCCGTTGGGCAACGTGAGTTTTGGAAGCCCTCAGAGGCTGAGCACAACTCGGCACAGCTAATACTGTCCAGCACTGGGCAGGCTGGCGGGCTGGGCCATGGGCACTCCAAAAGGCAAAGCCAACTGGTGCACATCCTCACTGCGGCCATTCCCCAGGGGCTTTGACCTCCTCCCAGGGATGCTTGGCAGAAGGAGGACACTACAAGGTGGACTGAGCCATCTCCCAATAAATATAAAGCAGCGTCAACCTGCCAAAATGCCACTTGAAGCTATCTATGAAAGCGCTGAGTGAAAGAAATATATGGTTAAAGAAACTGCCTTAACGAGTGATGGAAACTCTCTGGGTGGTGATGAAGGAAGCACACCCCACCAACATTTTGCTTGCTGGGGGTGTTCTGGGGAGGGCTTGCCTGGCTCCTCACAAGGGTGAGGGCTGCCCAAATTGGGCCCCCCAGGCTCTGGGCAAGAGCCTCCAAGGGTTTGCTTACTGGTGAGGCATGTGTGGGGTGTCTGGCAGCACTTTAGCCGTGTGTTGCACCACAGCAGGTAACACAGAGCTGATGTCCTGGGAATGCAATGCCCTAGGAAGCATAAGAAAAACCCTCCCTCCCATTTCAGTGATGGGATTTGGGAGAAATGATGGCATTGTTTGGACTCTCCCTCCACTTCCCACCAAATGCCGTCAAAACCTCCTTCTGCACATCCCCGTCCTTCTACAACCATCCTCCACCACAACCCACCAGCAACCAACCTTTGTCATGAATGGGCTCTTGCTTTCTTTCCTTCCTTTTCAATGCAAAGCTGGTGACACCCCGCTGTCTGAAAGGCAAACGGTGACTCCTAGCCCTTCCCACCTCCGCATCCAGGAGGGAGCTGCCCTCCCTTGCAGTAGCACTCTGCAAACAAACCATGTGAGATGGGGAGAGAGTCTGCTGTCCTATCGACTTGATGTCTTCCCAGGAGATTTAAGGCACCCAGCATTTTATAAAAATGGGCATTTTTATCAGCAAATTGGGTTGTCCTGGAAACAATTCTTTTCACCTGCCTCTTAACTCTCACTACATCAGCAAAGCCCCTGAGAAGCAAAATCATAGAATCATCGAATGGTTTATGTTGGGAGGGACCTTGAAGATCATCTAGTTCCAACCCCCTGCCATGGGCAGGGACACCTCCCACTACACCAGGTTGCTCAAAGCCCCGTCCAACCTGGCCTTGAACACTTCCAGGGATGGGGCATCCACAGCTTCCCTGGGCAACCTGTTCCAGTGCCTCACCACCCTCAGAGTGAAAAATTTCTTCCTGATATCTAATCTAAATCTACCCTCTTCCAGTTTAAAGCCATTACCCGTTGTCCTATCACTACATGCCCTTGCAAAAAGTCCCTCTTCAGCTTTCTCGTGGGTCCCCTTCAGATACTGGAAAGCCGCTATAAGGTCTCCCCTTCTCACCTTCTCTTCTCCAGGCTGAACAGCCCCAACTCTCTCAGCCTGTCTTCATAGGAGAGGTGCTCCAGCCCTCTCATCATCTTCGTGGCCCTCATCTGGACTTGCTGCAACAGTTCCATGTCCTTCTTGTGCTGAGGACTCCAAAACTGGATGCAGTACTTGAGGTGGGGTCTCACAAGAGTGGAGTAGAGGGGCAGAATCACCTCCCTCGACCTGCTGGCCACACTTTTGATGCAGCCTGGGATACGGTTGTCCTTCTGGGCTGCAAGCATGCATTGCCAGCTCATGTTGAGGTTCTCATCAACTGACATCATCATCAACTGCATCAAGATTCTTGGTGCCCTGGGCCAACACCTTCGCAGCCCGTGCTGCACCAGAGCTGCTGCAGCCTCTGCTTTCCTTTCCCCTTCCCCCTTTCCCCTTCTTTGTTTTCAGTCTGCCACCAGGCCTGCACTTGATTTTCAGACTACCAGAGACTTTCCCTGGGTGAAGGGCAGGGAAAGGCACCTCTGTCCTCAGAATGGGGGGGCCCTTTGTAAGATGTATAAATCAGGGGAGAGAGAAACAAGTGAATTCACACTGGGTGCTGTTATCCCTCTGACCACATCCTTGCTGGGGAAGGTAACACATGTGAGGACCCACAGCCCAAAAGATGTTGTACCACAAGACAGCTGAATCCCTGTGTGGGGAAAAGAGGTGGCAGAGAACACTTGGGGCAGCCTGATGTGATCAGCTAAGGCCATCCAAAAGGCTGACATTTTATTTCATTTTTATATATGTGTTATTGCCCACTTTTATTTCTCTGCTGCCAGTCGAAATCAAGATGCTATTTATTTCCTATGGAATTAGGACTCATTAGAGCACCAGCACCACGACAGCAGCAAGCATCTGGCCAAGGAGGGTTTCCTGAGGGATGCTGTCCTGCTGCGCTGCCCTGGCAGGCACAAATTCCCAGCTGGAGAAAACCAAAGGAACGTTTGCTTTGTGCTGTAGAGATCCCTGGGGCACAGGGAAACATGGGTGAGTCTGTGCATCTTCCACTTACACGTTACCTTCCTGCAGCTCCTCAGGAGAGAGGAAGGCAGAAGGCAAAGGCTCTTCTGCATTTACATTCTCGGTTATCAGAGGGAGACAGAGCACCTTTGATCCCAACTCTCTTTGGCTGTCACTTCACAGCTCCCTGCGCTCGCTGCCAAGGCTGGAGAGACGGATCCATCCTGCTCCAGGGACTGGGGAGGGGGAAGGACCAAAGCATCTGCTCCCTCCCCGCCACCGCACCACGGGTCCTCTGGTGCTCAGAAAGCACCAGGGACTGCGCTTGGGAAGTGCCTGTTGAGCCCCACGTCTTCCTTGCCTCTTGGTTAAGGCTGCGATGGGGGAATTAAATGAGGCAAGGGATCCTCTAAAGCATTTGTGTTGCATTTTGTCCCTCCGTATATGATGAACTGCATGTTTTGTAACAGGAGTTAGCATGCCAGATTGCTTTTCCAAATAATTATGCATGATACGCTCCTTCAGCCAACCCTCCGGTGACTCACCAGCAGGTAAAGCTTTGAATAGCGGGGGGGAGGAAAATCCTCCGGCACGTTTCCATGGACCCTGTGCAGCCACCAAACAAACATCAAGTCTAGCCTCTTTGTACTGCTGTCTGGCTGCTGAATCCTACGTCAGATGCAACCGAAAGGAGTTTCGTGTATACGAAAGCCTGCAGCAGAAGATGGTCTGCTTTGGAGAGAAGTGGGGATTTCAGTGGTTTTGGTGTTGTCTCCCATTCCTTGCTTTGCTTTGTTGTTCCGAGCCACCAGGTCTACCTATACAACCCACAGAGAAAGAAAATAATCTTCTTCAGGGTGGGGCAAAAATTTACAGCTGGGTTTGTGGTGTAATGTCGTGTACCAGGGATGGCCGTGCAGACAAAAAGCATCAGAAACGGTGACTTTCCTCCCCCGTGTCCCTCCCCACCTGCAAGTGAGGGGCTGGGAAGAGCCGAGACCCCGGTGAGTGCTGGGGGAATCCTGGCCGCGCTGCCGGAGCAGGGAGCCGGGCGCACGCCTGACTGTGTTTGCAAAGCGCAGTGATGCGTAGCAGGGGAGTTCAGACCCAGGCAGCCCACCTTTTGTTTTCACAGACTGTGGACTGGGGGCAGCGGGGTTAAAGTTTAATTAAGCAGTGCCTCAGAGAGGAACATCCCACCTAGAAACTTGCCGTCAGAGGTGGTTTCACAGGAGCCCGAGCACATGATCTCTTTTTAAGCATCCTTATTTTCGCACAGCTGACGGATGTGATGCTTCACTGAAAAGCAGATTCCCGCTGAGAGGGACTGCAATATAAAGCGTTTGCGGTGGTTGATGGCAGCGGTGCTGCAAAAGGGGGTGGCGGGGGCTCAGGCACCCAGAGCCAGCAGGTCACACCCTGCCTTGGGGTCATGGAGCCTGCTGGCCTCCATGGGGTAAGGTCAGGGCCATCAAGCCCCAGCCCCTACAGCCACCACATGCCCAGAAACATCCCCTGTCTGCCCTGTGTCCCTGTTGCCCACCAGACCCCAGCTGGCTGTGGTAGCACCTCCCAGATGCTGAGTGCTGGAGAAAGTGGCCACCATGTCTGGTGGCTGGACCAGGAGAATCTGCAGGCAGAGCGGCAGATTTCTGTAGGAAACCAGAGCAACAAATTGTTAGGAAAGCGAATGAGCCAAAGCAAGTCCTTCTCCTTCATTCAGTAATGTTACACAGGCACAGAACAACGATGGGGCCAAACCTCTCCATGTTGTTTGGGTGCATAATCCTTTTTCTTATTAATGACAGCAAAGTGTCTCATGGCTTTGAAAATCTGGGCTATGGTAGATCTGGTTACAAGACCCCATTCCCTCCATCTCCAGGAAAATCCAGTGCAGAAACCGAAATAAGGGAGGATCAAGAGCAAATTGAGAGATAGGAGACTTTGAGAAAAATGTGGAACTTGGAAGAAAAAAACCAAAACCTGTTTAATTAATTTTTTTTTTCTGATATGGAAAACTGAACACTTGTAGAAGAAATGTAGAAGAAACATTGTGGTAAATTAATTTTGCTCAGAGTGGACAGTGGAGCAAGGTTAGAGAGATGTTTAACATGACATTACTTCTGCTAATCTCAGCTCTCCAAAATGCTTTCTGTAACTAAAGTATTTCGAATGAAGGGTCTTTTATTTCAAAAATGAATGGTATTAAGCAATTAAAATGCTTACAGGATCTAGGCTTCAATACTGTGGACCTAATTTAATGCAGAGTTGTGTTAGCTACCTTGCAGAGAATATGGAGAGAGAGAACAAATGTTCATTTTTCAACCCTTTCTCTGTTCTGTTAAGTCACTGTTCATGTCCCATTGCTGAGCCATAGGATACAGCCTTCTTTCATGTTTGAAAGACAGCTAGATGGCGGCTTTTAATTTTCAGCATTTTATTTTTCCTCAAGTTAGAAATATATTATTGGGCAACACATGTGTAAGTAGTTCAGTGCGTAGTGATGACTTCATTGTCTGAAAGTAAAAAATTGGTACTCTGCTTTGTAAATGTATCCATCAGGTCCTTCGCTGTGCTAACTGCATAAAACATTTTTCACCCTTAAAGAATTAAAAAAAATCATTCTGATAAGCAGGATAACTATTGAAGTTATTTGCATTTTCCCAAATTTAACCTGCTGTGGGTGACCCTGCTCTGGCAGGGGGCTTGGACTAGATGATCTCCAGAGGTCCCTTCCAACCCTGACCATTCTGTGATTCTACGAAATTTGATGGGGTTTTGGAAAAACCCTTTTTTCCCCTAGGTCTTCAAAACTTCCAGAAATTTTCTGTCTCTAGGCAGAACAAGATTTCCCTCTCAGACCCCCAGCACCACGTATTTATGACACCTGCCAGATGTGACGTCTTTAGCACCAACAGCCCCAAACCAACCCTGCTCCTGAAGCCAGGTGAGTACTTCATCTGGTTGCCTTCCCCCAGCATCTCCTTGCCCCCTGGCCCTGCCATGCCCCTGCTCGCTTCACCACCACCTCCCTGCATCCCCAGGCACTTTGGGAAGGGATTTGCTGTCAGCGCAGGGTCCTGACTGCCCTCCTCTCCCATGAAATCCAGCTGGAAAACCCTGCTGAGAAATGTCATGTTGCATGGGAGGGTTAAAAGGGGCTCCCTCTCTCCAACCAACTGTACCGCAAGCTTTTTGGATAAAAAAAACAGTAGCCCTGGGGAGCTATTTTGCAAAATTTTAGTAGAAGAGACCGTATTGCAGTGAATGCCATGGCTTCCCCAGAAAAGGATGGGAAAGTCATCCTCGTTTCCATGGATACCATGTAACGGGAACTGAAAACGAAGCTGAAGTTGTACTTTCTGATATGGCTCCCCGAGCCTCCCCCGGTGTCCTTGTACACAGGGAAGGGACAAATAGCCCCTGCGGCATGAGAGGTCCCATGCCACAGCCTCGGACGCCCACGTCTAGCCTGGGAGGACTGCCATGAAAAAATACACATCTGTGGCTGAGCAAGACTGGAAACTATGTGGAGACACCTTCTCCTCATCACATGGAAACCCCAAGGGCCAGGGAGGCTGAGCAGCGCAGGGCTCTGCTTTCTCCCCTCCTGATTAAAGCTGGCCAAGTACGTGTTTTATATATGACCTTGACAAGCTGTTGGATCAAATAGAGTTTTATTTCATCTATCCATAAATGTCAACATTATGTGGCATGTTGAAAAAAAAACCCACAATAAACAGAAAACAATAGATAAGAAATTGTGGGCACTGCATAACTAGTGATGCTCTCTCTGTTGCCAGCGACATAAATCTCTGGCCTTTGGGCTCTGTGTGATCCATCATGGTGGCACCAGCTGTGGTGAATCGCGTTCCTCTGTTATGTTGCTGTAGGCACAATTGGGTACCTTTGCTTCGCAGCCCCACTGCTGCTGCTGCAGTGGGCGGGAGGGAAATCAGACTGGCCCCAAAGCACTTGTGAGTGCTGTGCAGCTCAGCTCTGAGCTCCTCCTTCCACCAAAGGTGCAAAAATCAGGCTCCTTGCCTGCTGGGAAAGGCCAGCATCCAACGTTCCCCTCTTTACTCGCTTGCAGTTCCTAAGCATGACCCGCACTTTTAAGAAGCCGTGTGCTGCCCTGTTGTTCTGCTTGTGACTCTCTTCTTTCTTCTTCAGGAAGATGCAGAACTTCAAGAAGATGCTCCACCTGCATTGCTCCAACCTCAATGCTGATGGGTACAACGAAGAGAGGGTTAGCTATTTTATGCTTCAGGGTCCTCATGCACTCTCCTTCCCACAGATATTTCTTGTGGTGGTGTTGCAAACCATTTCCCAAACAGGCATGCCTCACTATTCATTAATGCGTCTCTCGCGAAAAGTGTTTGGAGAATGGGAGAAGTCCTGGTTTCCCTTGTGCCAGCCACTGGCCAGCACAGAGCTAAACCTGCTATCACCCTGCTCTGAGAACATGCTGGTGGACACCCCTGTCTTCCCAGTACTGCTGTGCCCTGTCTTGGTCACCCATGATTTTATTTGCAGAATAAAATGGAAAAGAAGGGGTGCATTAATGTTAAAAAAAAGAGAGGTATGAATATTGATGCTAAGAGAGCACTTCTATAGTCCTTGGAAGCAGCTGTTTTGTTGGAAGGAGCTTTGATTATTCTGGTGTATGCAAAGAAGCTTTGTGAGGAGGTAGTAGGACCTGGTGGAACTTGAGCCCTTGTTCAAGCCAGGGTTTCTGCTCCTAGCCTGGCAGCTTGCCCTAGGGCTCTGCAGTCTTGGTCCTTCAGGCTGGGAGTCCTTTGGGAAACGCCCAACAAGGACCAGACCCACACCACAACCACCACACCACTGTTTTACCCCAGGGGAGGACCTGGACGTGCAAGGGGATGAAAACAGTTAATGAGCAGAAGTCAGTACGAGGGAGGGAAACAGACAGTTAACTAAATATTCAAGATAGCGTCAATATAAAGTGCGGCTTGCCGAGATTTTCTTTCAATATTATCTAGTGTCATTTAGTAATTGTATGTACACACACGCACGCATGAAATACGAAGTGGTGGGATGCAAAGTTTTCCTGGCATGGGCTTCGACAGATGCATTACGCATGGAAGGAAGAGGCACAAGTAAGCTGTTCGGATCATCCCTCACGAGTGCCAATAAAATCTTTATACCATGCCATTAAGCATTCACGATGCGCCATCTGGACTGCAGAAAAGCTAATTTTGGAACATTTTAAACACAGCAGTTTATAAACTCCGGAGCATTAGTTATGTAGTTACCTGGAGGGTAGTTTTGCAGAGAGAAACAGTAAAATGCACACGGGTGGAGCGCTGCAAAACAAACTGCATCCGCAACCATGCAGTTTCCGAGTCCTCTATCCTGGGCTCATGCAAAACCCCTAAGGGCTCTGTCATGCGCTGGAAAGCCACAGATTGTCCCATTCCCACGGGATAAGTGCTCCTTTTCCAGCCAAAACCTTGCATTCTTTTTTTTTTTCTTTTTTTTTTTTACACTTAGCTGATGTTGGGCAAATTTTACTGACTGGGAGCAGAGGAGAGGGAGGGCAGCAGCTCCCGAATGGCAGAGAGGAGGAGGAGGAGGAAGCAGCCAGCAGGTGAAAGGGGTTGTCTATGCAATGGGTGGCTCTTTGAACTGGTTTGGGGCTTGGCAGGCTCTGGCGAGTTGCTGGCTGCGGGCCAGCGCTGTGGTCAGGGTTATTTATTCCTTCGCAGTTGATTCTAATCACCGGGCGTGCAGCCCGCGCCGCCCTGCGCAGGCACCGCGGCTCACCCTCAGCCAAAACTCAGGGCTGGAAGGAGATTTTCCAGACAGGTGAGCAACCCATGTAAATAGGATATATTCTTCAAACCAAAAAAACAGGTATTTTTCCTTTTTGCCCCTTCTGAGCAGGAGGGAGCCCTGCGAGGAGCCCCATGGCTCCGCTCCCCTCCAGGGCCGCTCAGCCCTCTGCCCGCAGGCAGGTCCCCTCCGGCTCCTGCTCTGCTTTTGTAATCAGAAAAGCTCATCTTAATCCCCCTGATTCATCTCCGCTCCAGCTAGGTAGCCTAATGCCTTCATTAGGTCCTTGTCTGCAGCCGGTTTTAATACCTAAAGGCATTTGGCTGCTCTTTCTGCTGGCTTGGACCCATCCCTACCTTTAACAAGACCTGCAATTTTATGGACTTTTCCCTTCCCAGTGATGGTCATTAACACCTGCAGAGTAATAACTGTGCACATGCGCACTCACACATCTTTTTGGGAAAAAAAAAAAAATTGCTGAAAATACAGAATGCCCATGTAAAATTGCCATGCCTCCAGAGAAAAGGTGTTTATTTTCACATATTAAATGGGTTTACTAACCAATAACATTCTGAAGAATCGTTTTTTATATTTGAGTTTAGCAAAGCTTTTATATATTTTTATAGAAGCAGAAAGATTTTAATGAAGTAGAAATACTTCTCCATCTAAAATGCTATGCCTTTCTCTTTTCCTAGCTTCTTTGCAAGTCTATTTACCTTTTTTCCACTTCATACCTAAGGAAGCTCAGCTCTGGCTTTAGCCGAGGAAGGTTTGGGGGTTTTTTATCCAACTCTGAGCTGTTGTTTTGTGCTGACTTTTCCTTGGAAAGGAAACCTCCTTTCCACCTCAGAGACTTATTTCATTTTATAGGACTAGAAAAACATTGCAAGGCACTTGGCTGCTCTTGATGCCGCAGGACCTCACACGCCACAGGTCGTGTCCTCCTTGGCCCACTGGCTGGTGCAGAGGACAGGTCCATGGAGGCATCACTGGAGGGTCTGGAGTCCGTGTCAGCATCCTGCGAATCCACATAGGGCAGCCTACCCACGTCCCAGGCTTTTGGGGTGGTACCTGCCATACCAAAATCTGGCTGTGATGCTACAGTGAGCTGAGCCTCCTGTGTGCGTACATGTGGGTTAATATAAAAATAAACTGTCAGGAAAGATAATTGCCCAAGGTTTATAAGGAAGCAGCAATAAGAGGCAATAAGCGATCTCTTTTTAGTTCTGCTCCCATCCTGGAGTTATGATTAAGTCACGGATAAGTCAAAACCACCTCCTCATGAGATGTAATATCAGGCTTCATCTGTGGGTTCATTTTTTGCCTGCACAGACATTGATCCCCTTGGCTGGGTCTGTGGTGTTGGATGAGGATGCACAGCACACCAGCTCGGGCATGGACAGGTCCATGTCCAGGCTGGAGAGAGCTGGGGGCAAGTCCCATAGCAGGGGCTGGTTGGGAACACCATGGGATACTTCCAACTCAACAAGCCAGAAATTTCATGGCAGCATCCAGGGTCTGAGCCACCACCCCAGACCATGAGATGCTCTTCAAGAAAGGAGGTACAGCTTTATAATTTCAATGATGACAAAGATATGCCCCACTTTCCTCTTCCCTAGACCCCCATAAGTGCCCCAGATCTTTTCCACCTGCCCCAAAATGCTCTCACACACCCACTCACTCTCTACCCAGCACCAGTCACAGCCTTGCAGGTCTGTCATTTCCAGAGCTGAACATTTTAAGGGTCTCCCTGGTGCTTCCTCCACTTTTCCCTTCTTCTTGGAAATTGTGGAAATGGAAGCAAAACAAAGAAATTTGCAGCATTGCTAAAAAAATACCCTAACGAGGACCATCAGAGAATGAGATGTTTCCCACACCAGTAGCTGCAGACTACTGGGGAGAGCAATCTTTCTATCAGTCTTCTCAATGGTGAATGATGCCAGTCCTCAGGTGGTGTGGGCCAAGGTGCAGGGTCTCCCTGCCCTGAGACCTGCTGGAGCCCATGGCCACCGGATCACCCCGAGACTCTTCTCCCAAAAGCCAGATAGCTGCAAAACTTATCCAGCAGATGATAACCACAAAAGAAAAAGCAGGGAGAGATCCCTCTTTAAGGTTTGCCCCAAAGGGAAACCACGGATGAGTGTAGGGAGGGTGTTTCTAACCAGCCTCGGTGCGTTTTTTCCTGCACTGGCAAAAGGTGGGAGCAAAATTCTCTTTCTCACTGTTTCAAGAAGTTCTGCTTTTAGTTATTTTGTGGTGGTCCTCCTCCCATCCAGACTCCATCTTTTGCTGAGACAAGGTAGGGACAAATAGCTCTTTTGCAGCTGAGACTTTCCAGTGACACCCAGGGATGGTCTAACCTTGCCCAGCCTGAGAAGGGCAGATCTGGGCTTGTCTACACGAGAAACCACACTGCCTTAATCACCTCAGTGCAGTGAAAAGCATTCATCCTCCAAGAGTGGACATGCTTCCCCGAATGTGAAGGCACTCGAACAGCAGGAGAAGATGCAGAAGGGGGAATAGCGCCGCTAAAATAAATTACTTCTGTGTTTTATGCCTTGGGTGAGTAGAGGAGCCCTCAGCAGCTGCAACAGCTGGAAAAACTTGCCGATAAAAAGTGGAACAGAGACCTGGACCAGCTCACCGTGGGATCCCCATGCACCAGCATCCCTTGTTCATCTCTCCTTTTGAGCTATTGCCAGTGGTGGGGAATGCAAAGGCACTGTGCCTGCGCACAGACTGTGCCCTGTCCTGGCAAGGGGAGGCTGCGTTTCACAGTCATCCTGCTCCATTGACAGCCTTCCTCTGCTTTCACCGTCTGGGACCACAGGTATGGGGGAAGCAGACAACATAGGTCTTCAGGGTCAAGTAAACGGCTTAGGAGATGCTGGAGCAGAAGCTGACCAAGGCTGCAAGGTTCAGAGTGATCTTGCAAACGAAGGCATGACGATGGGTCAAAATTTCCAGTAAAGAAAGTGGTTCCTCTGTTTGTGGGTTTTTTTTCCTGGATGTGTAAATTCTTCCTAAGGAATGTGGAAGGTCTAGGGCAGAGCACTAGCACGTTGTCAGCCGAACCACACAATAAAACCTGCCACAGTGCAGCCAGAATAACCATTTATGGAGTGAGATGATGCTGAAAAAAAAATGTTGTTTACAGCTTAGCGTCTCCTCTGTCTGAAAATCACATAAAGAGAGAAAGGAACTGGGAGGGGATTCATTTGATTTAATGTTTAAACAGGAGCATGAAATGGGTATTTCTGTCTCTGATCAAGAGGATTCGGGATTTGATTCCTGCAACTCCCTGCAGCCACTGCTGGGGGATGAGCACATTGGTGGCACTGTGCCCCGGCTGTACCCCGAAATGGGTGCCAGCAAATGGGAAAAAGCTCATAGGAATGGGGTACCATCACACTTATAGTGGTAGTGGAGAGGGGGAGAGGGAAAACCACATTTTTAATGAATTATTTCAGCAGGACCATTTTATTAGCAACTCGATAAGGGATGTGAGTCCCTCCTGCTGATGGCTTTAAGAAGAATGGCCATTGTGGAAGGAGCAGAGCCCAGTTTTCATCTCCATTTCCAGCCCTCTGTAAATCCATGGACTTCTGGTCTGGGGTAGGGTGGTGGCAAGGTCACACCCATGCGACTGTACAGCTCTGGTGGCACTAACATGCCACCAGCCTGCCTTTTACATGGATTTTACCTGGATTTTATAGGTGGTGTTCTGAGCCTCCTCTAATTTAATCCCTGCAAAATCATCAGCTAAATCAATAGTCAAAGAAATCATCTCCTGTTTATTATGGTTAGTTGAAAGAAATTGGTGCCTTCTTCCAATTACTAGAGCTAATGATATTTAGTTCCTATATGAAGAAACATTCTCCGTTTCCCAAATATATTGCACGTTCAGGCTAATTAACCCTTGCAATGCCTTTGCAAGGTAAATAATTATGATCACTGCAGAATAACAGGAAGCACTTAAAGGCAAAAAAAATTATAATTAGGAATCACAGTTGTTGAAATAAGACTGTTGGGGCTCCCTATGCCACCCGCAGCACCATGACCTTCGCAGAAAAATTCCATATAGGTGCCCAAATCCTCTATACTTGTATCTACCCAAGCGCAAATCCATGTTTCTCAGCAAGCTATTTCCATTTAATATGCTCGTGTGCATCCTTGAGGTTGCATCTACACCAGGACACTAGCAGCCCCACGGACTGGTGGCCCCAGGAGGAATTAGGGCTATTGTGAAAGGCATGGAGGACTGTGCCGTCCCACAGCGCAGCAGTGCCCCAAAATGTTAGGCCATGCTGAGCCTGACTTTTGCCTGTCCCACCACCGCGTAGCAGTCTGCACAATATAAAATGAAATATTGTTGCTCTGATTAGCATATGCTTTCCACGTCTTTAGACTGGTGAAAACAGTTGCTTGATAAATCTGGCCCCGGGTTTTATCTGCTTTCCTATTTATTGTGCAGCCTGCTGTGTTACTTCCCTTCTGTGTTATGGTGGCTAGAATATATTATTTCAAAAGTATTTTTCCTTAAAGTGCTATTTTCAATGTCACAGGCAAGAGCAAGAGCAAGCGTGGTCTTGGGAGCCTTCATCCACAGCACCTGCTCTAATGCATGGCACGGCTGCTGAAATGCCACCTTCCGATCTGGAGCCATTATGGTCACTCAAGCAATTTCACCTAAGAAATGTGATAAGGTTGTTATGGACAGAGCACAGCCTGTACCTACCATCTCCTATTTCCCATATTGGTGCCACCAGACGTCTGAGTCCATTTTCTCCATCCTTGCTAGATCCGGGCACATATGTGGTATGTTGCAAAGACAGCTGCTGGCCAAGTGAGATGGCAGAAAGTGGACATAGCATGTCATCAGCCATCACTTTCTGTCCTCCCTGCTGCTCTCCTCCTCGCCCTCCCTTTATACCTCCAGCACCAGGCTGGAGGATGTCCACAGCCTTTGGCACCAGGGGATAGTTGTTCTGGACACCTCCTGAGGCAATTTTCTAGAAAGATCAGTACCAACATCGAAACCTGCCCAACTTTTTCCCATCTTCCTCAAGACAGAGCAGGGTTACTCAGATAAGCTTATTGCAAAAGTCTGCAGGAGGGCAATACTAGCATCACACACATGAAGAAACTCATTGCTGTATGGGAAAGTACCAACGTAATGATGGAAGCTCTTTGAGCTGCCCCACAGAATTCTTCAGTAGGGTGGGGGGTTTTTTGTTAACTTTCTAAAGACTTCCCTATGGTAGACATCAGCAGGATATTTTGCTGGATCATTACGCCAATATGAAACAAAAATAACAAGCAATTCAACCCATCCCACACAGGACTGAGTGCAGAACTGGGCATGATCCAGACCTCCGTATTGGGACTGCACGGCTGTGCTGGAGCAGCAGTGGCACCTGGGTGGGATAAGAACATACCTGGGGCAGCATGGATCAGGAAGAGGTAAAACAGTGTGTGGGAGGAGATGACCCGAAGACTGGAGGACGTGGTTGTTGGTTTCGGCCATGGGCAGTAGCACTTCCAGCAGAAGCCCTTTAATGTGGTACAAGACAGGTGCAGACCTAGATCTCCCTCCACTTCTGCTGAGGAGAGGTTGTTAGGCACCAAACAGAAGAAATTCAGTTAATTAATTCCAAAAATTTAATTAATACTATGGCTTCCTTGGAGTTTTCTGGGAGCACAAAAACAGCCACGTGCTCCATGCCGTGCTACCATTCTTCCTTGGCAAGATGACCTTTGCTGGCAACAGCAGACTTCATGTCCACCAATGGCTTTGTCCTCAAAGACGCGTCCTGAGCTCAGAAAAGCATTAGCTGACGTGGGCTTCAGGAGGGGGTCTCACAGACTATGGATGCTGCATTGAGCTGGAGGCACAAGCCTTCCCCATCCAGTCATGTGTGGACTCCCAGCGAGTCCCCGCAACGTCATTACACTCCTACGAGTGAGATAGACAGTTCTGCACATGATGGATTTCAAAAGCTCTGTGCACATCTGATTGCAAGGACCAGCCTGATAGCAGCTCTGAAGAGAGTGATTTATGAAACCCCCATAGGGACAGAGAGTATTTAGGAAACAGAAAGCTAAAAGCCATTATCTGTACACCTAATGCCTTTACTTAGAAGGCAGTTTCCTTTCTTCCGAAGCTATTAGCTCGCAGGTAACATTGGGAGGATGAGACCCCTTTTCAGATGGGGTAATTAATCAGAATAACCAAATAAGAATGTGAAAGCACACAAAGCATGAGAACAAAATTACCCCTCCTCCACACGCACCCTTGTTTTCTCCTTGCCCAGGAGGAAATGCCACCTTGGATCAGAGGGCAGATCAGGCAGTTATACCTAGATGTCTTTTCTTCATGAGCAAACTAATTTTTTTCTGCTTCTGTTTTTATCTTTACGGCTTCCTCTGCATTAACACAGAAACCACCTTTGCTTGCCTTTTGTTGGCAAGAGGTATGATGTGATGTATAGGAACAGCCTAGAATTGGCTGGTCTGGGGCAGGGGGGGAGACATGATATTTGAGTTAAAATTAATAAGGATGAATAAGTGACTAAAAGGCGCAGCCTGCATTGTAGCAGCTATTAGGTGGAGCATTTTGAGCCATGACTGGGGAGACAGCAGCATCCATCTCTTCAGCCTTCAGTCTCCCCAGTGACTTCACCAGCAGCGAAGTTGTCTTAGGATGCCCAACCCCAGCGCAGTGTATGCAGCCAGAAGAAAAACAGCTTTCCTTCAAAAGACTCAAATGTTTTGCTCTGGGGTTTCCACAAGTGGTTTTCTGTGGTTGTATTCACGTGTCCTCTGCAGGCTCCGCAGTTCACCCATGGGGAACTGTCCAGGCTCGGTTCTGCACCATCGCTGCTCCAGGGCACGGTGCTGGACTGCTGGTTGTGTCGCACATGTCCATGCCTAGAAGTATCTGCTTTTGGTCCCAGGCAACAAATCCTAAAGTGCAAGTAACCCCTGTGAGGCAAATAAAAACTGGTTGCAGGAAGACAGATAATTCACTAACCAGAGCAGTGGTGGTTTTACATTAATAAGTAATAGCACATTAGCTGGTGGAGGAACTCTCTTCTACTTTAATGGAATAATATTGGTGTTTTAATAGGTAGAAAGCCCCGCTTACCCCAGGGAGGCTGCAGATGGAGACTTCAGCTCCTTGCTTTCTCTCAGCTCAGAGGTCAGTTATCCCTGAGCTCCGTGGGAAGACATCACGACAGCATGAAAACACAAACACTGCAGAGATTGCACCCAGGAACTTGCACATCCTTTTGCCTACCCCCTAGCTGTAGTTTATTGAAAGACAGTGGCACTGTGCTTATGGGGGTCGAGAGGATGCCAAAACCTCACCTGCACACTTTAGGGCTGTAATTGGAAAAGCGTGAGGAAACTGCAAGCCAGCATCGTCTGACACCAGCAGTCCTGACTAGAAAACTGGGTTTGACACATAGCCATGCCAAAGCACTTGCAAGCATCACTTGGCATCCTCAGAAGCAGCACTGAACATTTCTACAGGACATGTGGCCAAAATTGCAAACGGAAGGAGTTTTCCACAGCACATTATCTGGGGTGGACAAAACCCCCCAGGTAGCCCAGTTGCCCACACCGCTCTCAGTGGGGTTTGTGTTTCTGCCTATATCAGTGGTACCCAATGGGACACGTGTGAGGACACACACAAGACACCAACCTCACCATCTCAACACACATAAACCACTAATAATACAAAATAAATTTAAAATGGCTGCCCGGGCCCTAATTTGTAAGAGGAAAAATGCCCCTTTTCAGGCTAAAGGGCTTTAAAAATTAGGGTGGATTTATCAAGGCAGTCCTTTTCCATGAGGGTCTGAGGATAATTGTAATGATCTTAATTCTTAATCCAGGTTTTAATAATAAGTATTTAATGGTCACTGGGAGCAGAAGGCTAACTAAAAATCATACGAATTGTGCCTGAAAAGTTATGGTACATGACTGAACAATCTGGTTCCACTGACTTACGCTATTTCTCGGGGGAGCAGTAGATACTAACACAAAAACCTGGTGGTTTAGTTCAATTTTATCTCTTAGACCAGACCACTAATTTTGATATCTATATTTATAAAGACTGTATCCCCTAAATCAAATGTATAAAAATAAAGAGAAGATTAACAGAAATTTAGTAAAGCTAAGACTTTTAGGGGAAATTACTTTTTTTGAATGCTAAAGTGTGTTATTGATGTTTTACCTGCTGCTGGAAGAACTACAAAGGGGAGGCAGGAGAGAGCTGCTCCTTCTCCACCCCCATGGCGTAACCGGGATTTGCCAACCACAGACCTCACTTGCACAGACACACTTTTGTAATTCATATAATGCACAATGGCAAAGCTGAGATTTACCTTCCCCTTTTAACATTTCACGTGGCACACAGGTACAGCAGCACTCCTGCGGTCGCTGTGCTGGGTGGTGCCGGGAGGACGGGCAGAGCCTTCTGAGGGTAAATATTATTAAAAAAACACATCTGATCTGCAATCTCTGCATCCAGAACTGAATCCAAACTTGCCAAAAGTTCAAGGATGCTCAGATCAGAGGTTTTGGTTCAGGCACATCCCCGGAGACCTTAGAAACCCGTTTACTCTGCGAAGAGAAAAACAGGAAGCAGAGACCATGTCAGCCCCCGGGGCCTTTCCTCCAGCTGAGCTGGCATGGTCCGGCAGAGATTATTTCGGTTGCAGGCGCAAACAGTTGGAACTTTCCTCCGCTGTTTCGTTAAGGCTTCGTATGTGGAGTATTTAACCCCCTGAAGGGAGTCGGTGCCTGCTAGCAGGATGTTTCCCAGCCAAGCTGTGGAAACCAAGGGGCTGGATCGATGGTGTCCCGGGCTCATTGGCACTGGGAGGGAGCTTGCTTGGAGCATCCTTTCTGCACTGAGATTATTACCTGTGCTAAGTGAACGACTGAGTGGTTTTTAAGAGGAGAACTGGGTCTTGGTTTGCCCTATGGCTGGCTCTTGCCTCTTGGTTTCTAAGCGGCTTTCATGTTCAGGTGGTTGGGGTTTACCAGCAGGAAAACTCGCAAAATAAGACAGCAAAATGCTTTTCAAAAGTGAATTTGTAAAATCCATACATTTGTCAAAATTGCGTGTGAAGTCTAGAAACCACAGCACGCAACTTGGGTAGCTAATCAGCAAAGCTGTAATTGCAAACCCTTGCATCAGGCAGCTGAGTCACGAGATAAAGTGGGAGAATTGGGGATGAACAGCAAGAAAATCCACATTCTTGGCTTGGAGAGACGCAGATCATTTCTGGTTCCCTCCCTGGCTGCTGTCAAGGCTTTGCAAGTAAATAATCAGCGTGAATAATCTATGCATTTCATGGACACTACTCACGTAGAGTAGTTTTAACGTGGAAAGGGTTTAAGGGATTTTGAGAAAAACTGCTCAGAGCAGTTTCAAGCAATTGTTAGATATTAATGTCACATTTGCAAGTCCTGGTGTTTCCCCGATTTTAGCAGAACAACATTTTCTGCTTACTAAGGTTTTAACTTCTTGCTGTAGCTGTAAAAATACCGGAGACAGACGCTAAATTGCAGGTAAATATTCTGCTGTGCTAGGAAATGGCCTTGTACAAGACATAATTGAGGCAAACACTTTAGAAAGCCAGGAGGCTAAAAATTTGTCATTCATTCAATCTGCTTAACAAAGGTTGGTGAATACAATTAAGGAAAATCAGAGCTGATTCACAGGCTATATACTGACCGGAAAAGAATTATATACGTGCTGAATAAATTTTATAATAACTAGTTCAACCAAGTTTAATTTCAGAATTGTTCACACCATGATGGTGTGCTTTTATTCTTGCTCTGCTTTCAAAATATCAAACAGGGGACTTAGTTCTTCTCCCACCCTCTCCAGATAATGCAGCAGGCACCGCTCATAATAACACATCTGCTCCATTTCCAGTGTGAACATCCCCACGTATGCAGAGCCCCGTGTGTCTTATGGTTTCACAATATCAGGATTACATGTTTCTGAGAAGCCTTTTTCAAACGTGCAATTTGAAGTGATGGTTTTAACCATTATTCTGTGTGTCTGAGCTGGTGGCCTGCGCTCTCCTGACAAATGGGGAGGCAACCTACTCAAAGAAAATGAAAACCTTGGTAGGGAAAGGAAGTTAAATCCTCTTTAAAGAACTTCAGAGAGAGGTTTCCCAGGGTAGGTCCAGAATAACTTGGGGCTGTGTAAGCAAGCTGTGTAAGACAAGCAGAGATTTAACTCCCATTTGTGTTTTCATTAGCACTGCTATGCTGAATCAGTATAATTAAGGATTGCAGCCCCTCCAAAAGGCTTTTTCATAGATCACCCGGTTTTATGGCATGAGGCAGAGAGCGCCTCTCTCCAGTGCTCTCCAGAAACCAGTGAGAAAGCAGTCTGGGTTAAATGCAGTAATAAACCACCCCACACCAAGCCAAAATTGCAAGTTTAGAGAAGTTTGGCTGACGGCCTTTGAGACACAGCTTCACAGCATCCTTTTGCCTTTGTCAATTTGAAAGGCCTCTTCTGTCTTCTGCTAGCAATACTTGAATCCGTAATGCAGCTGTGCTATGAAAGTCAAAGGACGGTGTTTATCACAACTGAGACAATCAATGGGCAGCACCAGAGCAGAGCTCAGCCTGCCCTGACCCTCATCGCCTCCACCATGTGCACATGCATGGGCACACACACTCCCATGCCCCAGGCAAGGGGTGGCATCATGAGACATAAGTGAAAAGCAAGCAGTGCAGCCACCTCTCCTCCTGGACAACGTTAGGTCCCAAAGGGTGTTCCCCACCAAAACCAACCTTGTTGTGATTCTCTGATGTTCCATATGAGACAAGTTTCCATCAAGTTTCGATGGCCTCTTCCTCATGGTGGGTGTTCATTCCCTTTTGGCTGCACTTTTTTTCAAGGTATCAAGTCTAGCAAAAGCATGTAGAACTGGTAGTCGCCAGGAAGAACCCAACAGTTCACAGCTGTCAGTCCATGAGTGAGGTTTTAAGGCAGACTAACACAGATTGGTGGTATCTCCTCTGCAAACCATCCAACCCCAGAATTTTTATCTGGGAATGTGGCCTCACCCCTTTGGGGCTTATTTGCCAGGAATTCCCGAGAAAGGGTTGTGCTGCTGCCGACATGCCTGGAAAATCCCATATTTGTTCATATTAGGAAATCAATCACTAAAGTGTGGAAAACTGAGCCCAGGCTAGAAGTAATTTTATAGTATGCTTAACAACTTTTTTTGAGAAGCAGCACGGCAGGATCTTTACATGACCCTTCCAACCTGCACCTCAAGAATTTCTGATTATGAAACAGTTCTTTTTTTCATTTTACAGGGGTTTTAAACTGCAAACCTCTTTCATTACTGAATGGACTGTGGTCTCCTGCAGGGCTTGGATCCAAGATCTTTCCAGAGCAATTATGGAGACCTTGCAATAGAGCTGTCAGGAGAACAATAGCCCAGACAAACTTTCCAATACAGACTTTCAGACTGGCTTCCCGGGGAATAGCCTAGGCTAGCTTTTACTGTCATTTTATAGACATGTTCTTTCTAATTTTCTCTCATTGCACTTGAATTCTGTGTGAACGGTTCGATTTAACCTCACAGTAAAAGCCAAGAGCTGTGTATGGTGCCCTCAGCTTCAGCAGGTTACCGTGATTTTCACCACAGAAACATCTGCCTTTGACTGTTGCAATCCCTGTCTTCCACCTCAGAAGTGCTTTGTCCCTAACCGTGTCCTCTGACCTACAACTTTGATGTCCTGAGAGCTTATGGGTGGAGGTAAGCCTATTGACATCAATGAGGTTATCTGGATTCACAGCATGAGGGCTGGCTCTGTCCTTGTTTGGTCTACAAAACTTCCCAGTTCAAGCAATGGGGCTGCCTCAGTTTTACTGTCTCGAAGCCAAACCTATTTAGTATATTAAGGAATTACCTTGGCATGAAACACAGGAGTGAGCTAATGACATTACAGACGAAGCAGTGCCTGCCCAGCAGAGCAACAGGTTGTCCTATGGGCATCCAAAGTGGACCAGGCTCAATGAAGGTCTCTGGGGATGATCGGGGCGAGGGGAAAGCCTGGCTGATGTGAGGAAACTAAGCTTGATTTAGCCTAGTAAAGCAGGGAAGAGTGGGGATGGTAGAGATATCCATTAGTGCAGCAAACATTAGGGATGAGGATGACAATTAAGGTAGATGATGGCAGGGCTGCTGTTAGCAGTTGCGCTGCAAGAGCTCTGCTCAGGAACGGCTTTGGAAGGAAAAGAAAAAGGTGATTCTGTCCCGTTAGAGCAGGGAGGGTCTGGAAAGGCTCCCCAGGGGAGCAGAGTGCAGAAAAATGCCTGTGAGTGAAGATGGGATTGGCTTTGATTGAGAGAGGGTGTGAGGGGGACGGTGAGTAGCAGTGAGGTCCCTGCCCACCCTCTGCATCTCACATGCCCCCTTGCACCCCCTGTCAGGGACTGCGCTGCCCACTGGGCCCTCACAGCCCTTTCCACGCAGTGTTCAGCTCTGTTAACAAAAATCCGGTCCATTCTGCTATTGGTTTGGCATTTAAACACTCTCCCACTGGCCACCGGGTTGGATGGAAGAACCACGTCTGGAGGCGTGTAGCACAAACTGGGTTCAGACCAGTAGCAGCGGAGTGAGTGGCCGTGTTGTGGTACCAGTGCCCTGCATCATCCATCTTCCACGAATCCACCTCCTTGTTCATCACTGTGAACCTAGGTTGGTACAGCTTCTGCATGAACAACCTCTTTTTTTCCTCTAGGTATAGTGCCTTTTCATTTATTACTATTAACTAATAAAAAATCTGAAGCTATGTATTAAACAGGTGTGCATCTAATTGAACTGGTAACAACAGATTATTTTTATTTTTTTCTTTCTTTAAATGAGAAAAGCCTCTTGTCAGTTCCTCCTAGAGCATAGGGAAGATAAGCTAAATAAAAGTTAAATCAATGTCAAGAAAACAAGCTCACAGATAATGGAGTCCATAAAGAGGTCTTGAGGAGGCAGCAGCACTTATCTCATAAGTCAGGTAGAGCTTGTGTTTCAACATTAAACTCTTAGCTGTATCAAAACCAACCCTTGTTTCCACTGAAGTCATTACTAGCTATTCCCAATTGATAAATACCTTATTGAAATGGGATGCTACTAAAATTATCTGCAGCAAAGCTCAAAGCACACAGATTTTCACTCAATAAATGCCTGGAAATATTTAGTATGTGTTTTTCTCTGCTTAACTACTTATAAAATTTGGATGTGTTACAAAGCAGGTTTACACTTAATATGACGCCAGTATCATCTGATACAGTCCTCCTCTAATTTGCGATAGACTGGGCAATCGCTATGATGAGATATTAGATGAGCAAGAGCTGCCCATAAGCAACTACACAATGTAAATCCAGCAGGTTGGGCTGAACAGACTACTGTGGTCTGGTGGATATGGTGCCGATGCCATGTTCTTATTAGCAGTATTACCAAGCATTACATGGGCATGTCAAGGAGGAAAGCGTCTTATTTCAACCTATGTTTTAAGTACAGAAGCAAGTGGAATTGCTTTGAATTTGGTCTTACTGTAGGAAATCTGGTTTGTAACTGAAAACAAGTGAGCACAGAGATGCTGAATGGTACAGTGATGCTCCTGGTGTATCACTCTGACATTAGCTAGGATGAGGAGGACAGTTGAGGTGACCTGCAGAACGTTCTGTTTCCTTCTGAGCCTAAGTATTTGGAGTCAGCTGAGGTAGGATCTCTTCCTGGCCTCTCATGCCTTCCCTCCCTACAGTACACAGGGCATACCAGTCTCCAGCCTGGCCAAAAATGTCATGGCACCGGCTCTTGTATCCTGCCATTTGTAGAAGTTGGACCATGCTGTTGTGGCACACGAAGCTGTGACTCCCTGAGAGCTCCTCCCGGGTGCTGGGATGATGCTGGAGGGAGGCTGGCAAGTACTCTTGTCCCTGGGAGGAGGCTGGAGGGAGGCTGGCACATGTCCTGGTCCATGGGAGGAGGCTGGAGGGAGGCTGGTGTGGTCAGCAAACCAGCCGGCTCCCTGTAGGCCAGCAGCTGCATGAGGGTTTTAGGTGGCGAGTCTCGCAGGTGAGACAGGCGGTGCTTTCTCTTGGCTGAAGATCTTCTCCTTCCTTCCCCTCTCCTTTCCTAAGAGATAAAAGTAGGTAAAATCCCAGGGCCTGTTCTTTGCTTGGGGGATCATTTCTGACTTGTTTGTGCTTCCAGATGCCCAGCCACACCCAATAGTCAAGATTTTGCTTTAAACATGTTAGGGGTTAATCATTCAGGATAATATTTCTGTTATGCCCAACACCCCTTACAGAGTCGCAGAGGATGAAGAAGCCCTTCAGCAGCAATGCCACTGTAGGAAAACTAAAGAACAGATGCTTGTTACCAATATTATCCAAAGAGTAACACAGACCAGAATATCCTGAGTTTGGTATAATCAGCGTAAACACAAGAGAGTGATTAGTGAGAACTACAGGAATCTGGACACAAATGTGTGTGAATCAACCTGCCTTCAAAAAACATAAGGAAATAGAAATTAACCCTTGGGAATCAATTCCTTCCTCAGGGTCACTTTTAATTGCCTGTGGACCCAGAGACGAATGTGGCCTGGGTATTTTTCAAAGGCCAGATTAACATGGGCACCAAAAATACAAACAACGGGTCTGGTGGCATTCAGTGCAGGTGAGAAATCTGCTTGATGAATCAAGAGGAGAAGAAACTTGCAAATGAAACCCAATGTCTTCCTCAGGTAGACGATGCTGTCGGTGCAGCGACGTGTGCCTGTTTTCTGGCGCTGTTATTTTTGGACGCAGCTGCCCTTCGCCCCTGGAACTGACTCACCTCTGCAGGAAAGCCTCTTCCCCCCCATGCAGTTGTCTGCGTTTTCCTTCCATGGCTCCTGATTTCCTTCTAGGGGTTTGCATCAAACCTCTCACACAAACAGTTTTAGAGCATGACCACTGCAACTGTTTTTACAAGGAGAAACCTGAGCCAAAGAAAACAATAAACGCTTGAACTCTGTCCCATTAATCAGATCTCAAAGGATGATTATAACAAATCTCATAGACCCCCACAAATGAATTCATCTTATCCTCACTGTGCACGCATGGAAGGTCAGGCATTGACAACTCAAATTATTTTCCCCAAATTCATGCTGTGTGGCAGGTCTAAGAATACGTTTTAGATCTAGAGATTCATAGGCAGCCTAAGCTGGAAAAGATGAGTTTTCAATCAACATCAGACCAGAAGCTGGTCTGAGATGTCGCTTCTCAGGGCTGTTACTTAGATTGTACCAGGAGATAAAGCAGGGCAGGAACCCTCTGAGCACAGAGGAGACACAAACCTTTCTCTCAGGAACACCGTAGTAACTCCTGCTCCAATGAAAAACTGTTCTTTCATGTAGAAAATGAAACCTGGTGATTCAGCAAGCAAGCAGACACCATGTTGCCCAGCCCAATGTGACCGGGCCTCCCTAAAACAGAGCCAAGTCAGAAGCTCCAGGAACCTTTTTCAGAAGATCCTTGAGGTGAATCTTTCCTTCAAATTCCCGCATAAATTGGTCTTAAAAATAACAGGCAACTGAAAAAGCAAGCATCTTAGTAATCATTTTAAGTCTTTAAAAAATAAGGGGAGGGTGAAGGTGTCTCATTAGAGCTCGGCAGTGTGGTGGACCTGCAGGTACCCAGGGCTATGTGTGTGGTGGCAAACCCTGCTGGAAGCAGGAGATACTGTTGTGCCCTGTCTTGGATTTTTTTTTGGGGGGGGTGGAGTTGTCTCTTTGCCTTCCTGTTGAGCATCCTCTCAGGTGATGCACGAATTTCTTGCACCTTTCAAAGGTTTACAGTGACCTGTCTTCTTGATAAATGTTTCATTTTAGCAGATTCATCTCCCCCAGCCCTGGGCACACTGTAGCATCCAAGAGGAAGGCCAAGTGCTCAGCATCCTTCCTCCCTGAGTAGCACCACCAGGTATCAGCCTGCCGTGGCCAGAAAAGCCTTCCCTATTTGATCAGAAATCATAATAGCAATGAAAACTACAATTTCCTGGCTAAAATTTGGATATGAAATTTACATGTAGACAAGGCCTTACAAGGTCATCTTATGCTCTGGGCTGATCATGTTTCTCTGCCCACTCTTTCTCATCTGAAGTTTTTAATGGCTTAAATATGGAAGTGTTTGGAGCAGTCACAGTTTGTATCTGTGTTTTAGAAGAAATAGGAAGTGAGAAGACTTGAGCAGCAGCGAGGTTGCCATAGCAATTGTTTGTTGGAGAAGAGAAATTGCAACAACAAAGCCCTGGAGAACATGTCACTGTGCCTCTACCTTTTGCATCGCGCCCGTCTGGACTTCAGAGAGGACGGTCTGCATGGGAGAAGGGAGCACCCTTGGTTTCCCAGCTGCTCTTCAGCCGGCGTTTCGGGGAACCTGCCTGGGGGCATAGCCAAGGCAGCGAACTCATCGGTTCAGCCTGAAATTTCGCCGAGTGACACACACGGGAACTTTGCGCACACGTTAAATCACGCATGAGTCATCAAGTGATCCCATCATTATATCAGTGCAAGTACTTACTTATAAATCATAGATGAATCACAAGGCATTAGTTTGACTCTTCAAACCATGGAGTATCAATCATATGTTTTGTCTCAGATTAAAGACTGCAATCACTTTGAAAACAAGCTGATCTCTGGTGTGGGAAGGTTATCTGCAGGGTGCTCTTGTGCTACTCAGCTGAACATTGATGGGCCACTACCCGGAGAAGCAGCTAAATGGAAAATAAATCCATGTGCAATTTGGGAGATTTACTTTCACTTGCATGAGAATATCTCTGAGAACCAAACACCAGATACATCAGCACAGCAATACTAGTACTGCTGTTATCTGAGCAATGCGATGATAAGTTGACAGCATTTGTAGAGAATTTTTCACTTGTGGCTTTACATTTGATGCTTTATGTATTTCATTTGCTTACACCTGGCACCAGCTTTTAATGGCTGACATGCATTATTATTCTCATCTTACAAAGGGAGGGACAGGGACAGAATGTAAATGGGGGCCAAGGTGAGATAGAAACAGCAGAGCTGGAAATAGATTTTGTTTCCAGGCTCTGTTGGACACAGACCTTGCCTAATAATATAAACTCATGGACGTTTTGCTGCCATTACAGCAGATGCTGCTGGCACCTCCTAGATGCGAGGGTCACACCATGTCTGAGCATCAGCGTTTCAGTGACAACATTCAGAGTCGCCCGTGGGACATTAATATTTGCATGTCAACATCACTGGCCCAGGAAATCATGTTTGCATAAATAGTTTAAAATTGCTGCCTGGAAAATCTCAACCACTGTAGGACACCCTTCTCTAAATTCAACAGCAAAGTGACCACTGTGCCTTAGGAAGAGGGATGGGGTGGCAGAGCAGTATCTCGCCAGTCCTGGGACCAGCAGCCATCTGTGCTGGGCTCAAAGAGCACTTGCAGAATGGCTCTGCCCTTCTCACCCACAGGCAGGACAGCTCAGACCAGCACGGTGCTTCCAGAGGAAGGATTTAAAAGGTCACTTCATGACTGCGTCTGTGCCTAAGCCGTACTCTCAAAATATACACGGGCAATGGCATATCCAAAACAGATCTGATTACCTTATTAAGCATAGATGGCCCCAGATGATCTTTTCTCTTGAAATATTTGCCAGCATTTTGTCAGGCAGAGCTGATCCTGTCTTGGAGCAGGAAGGTAGACCAGAAAGCATCCCAAAGTCAAGCTCTATTTTCTTGCGGTCTTTGTTCTGAATAAAATCAGATCCATAGCATCATTTTTGATCCCTGCTTTGAACTATTAAAGCTTATGAAGCAGAACAAACTGCTCTGCTACTTCTTCAAAGCAGGGAATTACCAGAGATCCAGTTGTGTCAGGTATTCACCAAAAGCTGTGGAAGAGCACCAAAACTGCTTTCCTACAACAAACCAATGAGCCATGCAATCTCGAAGCTGGTGTCCGACAGTGGTCGGTTATGCCAAAGTCACTTATGCAAAGTAGCACTTGGCATAAACTCATTCCCAGCATATCACACAGTGTTGACCATGAGTTAATATCATTTACTTTGAGAAAAAAAAAAAAAAAAAAAGGCAGCTGTAGGATAATTCACACCCACTTGCCCTATAGCTTCACATTGAACATGGCTTCCTCAGAACTGCCTGGTATTGGTAGCTGCCGAGCAAATTTTTCGTGCACAAAGATCTTCTTGCTGTTTAAAATAAAAACCAGCTTGTCATAAAGAAATGAAAATCTGGGACCTTTTAGATATTCCCTAGGCAGTTTCCAAGACGGGATATGAAAAGCTAAGGCTGCACTTAAAATCCTGCATTAACTGAATGCTTGTGTTAGTGAAGGTTAGAGAGGGAACAGCCACCTTGCCCTCAGAAAAGAAAGGAGAAAGTTTTGAGGTGGGAATTCCTTTCATCTGCTTGGACCAGCTCATGAGAAAAGCACCCCATACTGGGGAGGGCTTAGCCCTGGCACTTTCCCCACGGCTGCTCCTTGGCACGGTATCTGTGTTGTTCTCCCTATAGGGAAAAACCTTTCACTGATACAAACCTTCATGGTTACCAGGTGCACCAAGAAGTGAAGGTCAGTGCAATAAATCCTGTCTGTTTGCCACCACTTGGAGACAAAGCACCTCTCGGTCTGCAGAACACATTTCTGCACAGCCTTCCTTCTGCAGCTTGAAAACATTATGTATGCTTTGCATCTTGCTACCTCGGTACCGTAACGGTGTCATCAGACGAAGTTACCTCCCTTGAATAACGTACTGAATACCAAGGAACACAAACCATTCTACATCAGGAAATTCAGTTTGCTTTAAACAAGCTCGGCTACCAAATCCAAATTCTTTTTGCTGTAGACATGTTAGATAAAAAATATTTATATAATGTTATCCTTTGGGGGGGTTGAACTGCAGGTTCACCTCTCTCGCTGACTGTGCTTCAACAGATAAATGAAAGCTTTTTATTTCTCTCCGTTCCTGCTTTTTAGCTTGGTCAAAGATCACTGCACTCACCTGACAGCGGAGCACATCTTCCGAAGCCCAAGTCAGAGCCCGCGTGTGCTGGCTCTCTGTCAGACCTTGCACTGAAGCCCCTGGTTTCAGAGATGTAAATAATGGCTTGATATCAGCCAAGCACAATTTCTAAAGCAGTTTCCAAATCTTCTGTGCAAAAGACCTACTGCTGTTTTATGAAAAGTTTTAGCAAGCGGAGACAGGTCTGCTCATCGGTCACTTCTGTCCTCTTGATTTATTGCAGATATTTATCTGAAAATAAGATGCTTTGTTCATGAAAGATCACCTATTCCTTGATGCATTCCACCACTAAAATCCAGGTTGTCTCAGGATCATATGCAGAATTAGCAGGCTACATTAATAAGAATTAAAATTATAAGAATGGAAAAAATACTTCGGTTTTTTTGAAGTCTTTGGTACAACAAGCCAAGAGTGGGGAGAAGCATAAGTTTATACTGTCTCAGCAGGGCTATTTTCTACTGGAAAGCTTTTAGATTTGTCACCAGTAGATTATGAAATTCATTTCATTTCTTAGCATCCCTCCTCAAGGTTATACATCCACTGGGACTCTTAAAAACTAAATTTTTTCCCTACCCCTGGCAGAAAGACTACCAGTGACTGAAACAAACTCCTGACCAGCCCCAGCCCTCTCCCAGAGAGCAACCAGGAAGCATCAGAGAGAGAAACTAGGACAAAATCTGTGCAACATATGGTCCGTGAGGCAACTTGCTCGGCCCCGCAGCTGCTGAGGGGGAGTGGGAGCCACACGGCCCCTCCAGAGGCCACGAGGAGCAGCCAAGTGGCCCATCATGCTGCAGGGACCTGAAGTCAGGCTGTTGGCCGGTGACAACATGCGTACCATTTGGCTGGCCGAGTGGGACATATGTACTGCTGGCTAGCAGCCAAGCTGTCTCCGTTTCATTTTGCCCAGCCCAAGGGGCAAGCGAGTGGGAAGATGGATGTTGTCTTGGCTGGAGAGTGATGGAGGGTGGCTACTGCAGTGATGGGGGGTTGGGGTCATGGAGGGCTCCAGGAGTGCAAATTCAGAGTCAAGTAAGACCTGTGGGAGTTGTTGCATTGTAGAAGTCTTAAGGCATTACAGACAGCAGATGTAAGGAACGAGGAGCAACCTGGGATCTCGTGGAGAAGAGGGAAGGGAAATTGAGGGATAAATATCATGGGTGCAGGGACTTGTGGCCCAGTAGTGATGTTTGGTGGTCTCTAAAAGCCAACATGCCCACGTGAGCTAGGTTGCTCTGGGCTGCCTCTCCAGGCTTCAGGAAACCAGCTTTGCCTCAGGGAGTGCCTTCACTGTTTGCATTTGTAAACACCAGACCCACTAACCAGCAGGGTGTGGATCAGCACAGCCTGCACTGCTTACTTCTATCCTGTTTGGGTTGGGCAGCATTTATGCTTTCCATTTCTTTCTTTTTTAATGAGTGAGTTTTCTATTCCTCGTGGTTGCAGGCAGAATTTTCCCAACCACATAGCCTCGAGTTCTCATTTTACCATGGAGTATAATTAAAAGTGAAACCCTTCTCTTTCTTATGAGTGTGCACTTCTCATGAGCCTCACCAGTTAGGAGTTTATAGTCTCAAACACATTTGAGCAGGCCTAGAGAAGGAGAGTGGTGGTGATGCTGGTTTCTGTAGCACCTCCCTTAGCTTTGCCTGTGCTTGGGCTCCAGTTCTGCATCCACAGATCAGCTCTGGAGCAGAAAGGCCCCGACTCCAGCGAGACACAGCACAGCCCTACGCGCCCACCAGATCAGACTGCCGGAGCAGAGGCTCACCTATTACCTATTGCGTCTCAGTCTCAGTGCGGCTGAGAAATAACCTGATACTCACCACAGGAACAAAAGTCCTACAGAACATTACCAAATGAATCATTTAGCATTCATTGCATTACTATATTCTTTAAAATAATATTATTATTATATGAAAATATCATGACCACTTTCTCTTAGCAATGATTGCTTTATTTCTGCATTAGTGCTCATTAGGAAATTTCTTGTATCAAAATGTGGTGTTGGCTGGAACAGAAAGTGTCGTATAGACAAATAGGATTTCATAAGCAAGTATGATTCATCACCACCGTCAGATAATGGAATTACCTATTCAAAGACCTCTGAACTATTCACTATTCACTGAAGGTGAACTATTATGTTTATTAACAAGAGTTATTTGTGTGACACAGCTTCTCCACATTCTCAAGAGGGCATAAAAGCACCACAGGGTGTGGTGTGCACAGCCTGTATACAGAAAATTAGACACATCAAGAGAAAATTAAAGGACCTCTCCACCTCTCCAGTTTTGGCTCCAAAGGGAAATACAGTGAAAATTTGCTCTTCTCTCTACTGCCACTAGAGAGTCCAGAGGGGAACGTGCACTAATTCACAGGCTCCTGGGATGGGAGCGGTCCTGGGCAGACACAAGCTCTTTGCTCAGCCCCAGGCAGCCGTGGAGAAAAAAAACAAGAGCCTTGGTGATAAGTGCTTCTGTGACTGTGAGTTAATGTTGCCTCACATCATTACTGGCACATCTCAACAAGGGCATGGGTGCAGGTGGCACTGCCTATTTCCTTTGCTCTTCTGGAAGCGCCTCCAAGCTCCTCACAGCAGACCCATAACCCAGCACCAGCTTCAACCTCTCCTGATGAAATGTCCCCCTTCTCATTTCTAAAGCAGTGTGCTGAGCAGCACTGCCAGCAGTGAAAACATCCCAGCGATTTCCCAGGCATCTGGCCCTTCATTGGTCAAATGCGTACTCAGGAATCACCTGCAAGAGTTTAATGTACATTCAAATCTTCTTCTGCCAGGGGCCCTTAGATCAGGACAGGTTTTCAAGAACGGGGCCAGAAGAGCCCCAACAAGCAGGCACAGATATCTCATGGTTATCCCTTTTTGTTCAAAGAGTGAAATACCAAATCTTTTGAGGTCTCTGGTTTCGTAGACTTTGCTATTTCATCCCATGGTGATGTTCTGCTACAGGAAGCATGGCCTGTGTAAGGCATGAGTAATATCCCATGTAGCTGATCTATTTGTGTTCTCCTGTGGAGAGCAGACAAGGTGCATTTTGTCTCATGCTCGCTAACAATCCTCAGTCTCCCTGGGTAAGTCTGCAAGCTAGTTTCCTCACAAACTTCCTGAGAAGGAAGGGCCTTGCATGAGCATATCACCATTAAAAGACAGAAAAAACAAGGTAGGAATAGGCAGGCAGTATTCTCGGACATGGACAATTACCAGTGAAGCCCCACAGGGATCTATTCCAGGGCTTAGATCATATGAATCATATGACAACATCTTCATAAATGGTCTGGAAAAGTGAGGAACAGAGATTGCTGGTGATGTGAACTGATTCAGAGCAATAAAACAGAAAGCTGACTGCACAGAGTTGTAGGACAATCTTGCAATAGTAAGTGGGTGGATGATAAAAAGCCAGGTGAAATGTGATATTGATAAATGCGGAATAATGCGTACTGGAAAGACAATTGTAACTCCATGTACGCAGTGATAGGCTCTGACCTGGTTGTTGCCACTCAGGAAAGAGATTTTGGATGGGTCTGTTAAACTGTCTACTCAAAGTTCAGGAGCAGTTTTAAGAGGCTGATTTTAATATTAATATTAAGTGTTAGAAAAGAAATTGAGAACAAACCAGAAAATATTGTAATGGTGGTATGCCTGCATTTTACCATACATCTCTGTAGTATATATCATATATACTATCCTCCCAGGAGGGTGGGACCAGTCTTTTTTCAGTGGTGCCCAGTGATAGGACAAGAGGTAATGGGCACAAACTTGAACATAGAAAGTTCCACGTAAACATGAGGAAGGACTTCTTTACTTTGAGGGTGGCAGAGCACTGGAACAGGTTGCACAGAGAGGTGGTGGAGTCTCCCACTCTGGAGACATTCAAAACCCTCCTGGACGCCATCCTGTGCAACCTGCTGTAGATGACCCTGCTCTGGCAGGGGGGTTGGACTAGATGATCTCTAGAGGTCCCTTCCAACCCCTATTTTTCTGTGATTCTGTGATTGGCATCTCTTTCCAAAGTGACATAGTAGTAGTAGAAAAAGCACAAAGACAGGACACAAGGATGATCTACAGGGAACAACCTGACAGAGATAAGGAATCTTCAACCTAAGGAAGAGAGTACCATGAGGAATATATGTTAGGGTTTATAAAAACATGAGGCACATAGGGAAGGATAACAGGGAATAATGATTCAATTTCTCATAATAAAAAAAAGATAGGGGACCTCACCTAAAACTTTCTAGTTGCAGATTTGAAAACAAGAGGTTAAACCGGGGAACTCACTGGCACGTGATGTTGGTAGATGTCACAGCTCTATGTGTTCAAACAGTGAATGGAAAAAAATTATGGAAGAGAGAATATATCAAGGATTATTAACCACAAAGATATCATACTTGACACAGGAGTGCCTTGGCAAAGCCTCCTGGGGAAGTTCTCCTATACCTTTCAAACTTCTGTGCCCTTCCCTGAACATCCACTGTCAGTCACCTTATTTTTTCTGTGTTTTAACTTCTTCATAGTTCTTAATATCGTTCTGCAGTCCTGTCAGATGTGTGAACCTAATAGAAATGTAAGTCAAGCTCACAGGGGACTAAATGACACCAGGGTGTGCTAACCCAGGTCACAGAAGGAACAGGCACTTCTTAAAACAGAGGATTTCTATGGCAACAGTGAGAAATTATGATCTTGTTGCTTGTCTTGACATCTTTTTGATTTGCATCAGCCTATGGCCTGCAAAATGTTTATCTATCCTTCCAGACGTGGGCAGAGACAACCTGCTGACCAACCAACCATCCAGTCACAGCAGCGCAGAGTTGGTCCTAATGCTTTCTGGCTGGCAGGGACCTTAATAAAAAAGTTGGTATTGTGTAGTGTCTGCAGTGTGCTTAATGCAGTGGAGGATCAAGTGAACAAAGTCATGCAAAAAAGAACAGTATAGATTATTAATTGTGAAGATAATAACAAGACAAGATTTGTTTGTTTATGTTGGAAAATTTAAAAAATGGCCTTTTTTGGTACTTGAACCTGTAAATAACTTTGCAGGTCTCACTCTCGGGCAAATTGCCACATGCCAGCCTCTGTGAGCTTGAAGATAATCAGTAAAATTCCTTCTGAGGGCTACTGTGCAAGCACCTTTTCATAGGCTTCCTTTATGTCGTGATGCCCAGATTGGTGCAAAAGCGATCTACGAGCCACAGTTCCTGGGATGGGTCTCGGCCACCTCTCCAACTTGCCAGGGCTCGTCTACGAGGTGCAGACACACGTCTCTACAGAGAAAGGGCAGTCGCTCAGCCCTCTCAGGGTCTGGGAAAAAAGACAGGTAGCCTTTACTTTCTGTAGGTAAAGTACGCACTTCATCCTCACCATGGGTGTGCTGAGCACCTGCTAGCAGTGGAAGGTAGCTGGCAGTATAGACACTTCATACAGCAACGAGAGACGTTTCTTATTCTGTGTTGTGGAGAAACCGAACTGCTGCTGCCTCATCTGAGAATGGGTGAGCAGGTGTTAGGCATGATTTTGGAGCATCTGCAGTGTGCAAATGCAAGCTCTGCATTACGTAAGGTTACTAACTTTAAATGGAAGCGATCAGTGAGGTATGGACTGGCTCTGGACAGAAACCCGTTGAGTTTGGCTGTTAACCTGGGGGAGCTGTGCTCAGGGGAGTTGTACAGGGGAGCCAAAACAAGGTTGTACGTTCAACAGGTTTGAGAAACATTCACTTGGATGGACCCCACTGATGGTAAAACCAGTGTGAGCAGGGTCGGGTGTGCTGTGCTGGTGTGGGGCTCTGCGGTGTCCCCAGGGACACCCTCCTGTCCCGTAAGTGCTAGTGCCAAAACTGTGCGACTATATGGGCGCAGCTGAAATGCCCTTTAAATGTCAGTAAAGAACGTATGGAATACAGCAGTTAGATATTTCCCCTGCCCTATTTTATGCTTTCTCTGGCACAAAATCCAGTATTATAAGACATAGGAAATTTCTAAAGAAAACTAAGTAACTAGAAGAAAAGGTCATAGCTGGCAGGGCAGGTGAAAATAAAAAGGCAGGATGTCCACTTTGCTGGTGCTAACTGTTGGATAAACCTCGGCTTCCTCAGCAGGTTGTGAAGTCTAGGAGAGGGCTGTTGTAGTAGCAAATTCAAAACCAGCAGGTTAGCACCCTTCAACAACTGAGGACAGTGAGTTGTGGTATTAGACAAAAAAGTAAAAAAGCTGATGTTTCCACAAGAGTGGAAATACAATTATGGAAGATAAGACCTGCCAATGAGAAGATTTAATTCTTTGAGGAGATTATGTGTTTGATTTATAACAAAGACATTTATAACAAAGACATTTATAGCAAAGACATTTTTGCAAGGTTTTTTTCTGAGCACCATATTGGCATTCTGATTAGAAATTATCAATATACAATATTAATAAAGCATTAAGTGGATTAAGAAGTGACTAATAAACAGCTCAAAAAGCATTTTCTTCATCAAACAGATTTGTTATCTATGGGATCTTAGGAAGATCAGCAGGAGCTTGGTACCTCTCCAAAATTTTTATCCATTATCCATAAGACAAAATCACTGTTGGTAAAATTTCAAATGCAGCAAATGTTTGGGAGGACAGAAAGATCTGGATCACGTAGCAAACAGAGACTTTTCAAAAGCAAGGCATTTAAATTCACAGTCAAATTCAAGGCAGTCAAATTCAAAGCTGGTCTGACCCAAGCAAGGTAGATCAGCCCTAGAACTGTGTCTTAGAAGAAGTGACTCTGGAGCAACCAGTGCAATGCATTCAATGTGGTTAAAAAGGCCAAAAGAGATGTCTAGTGGTCAGAGAGGCAGTAGAAACAATGCACTGTGTTAAGGAAAGCATAGAGAACCTGAATATGTTTGTCTCAGTGCCTTTCAATACCTCCAGACCCACAGAAACCATCAGCAGCCCTTGCACTGTGCTGGGCACTGAGGCTCTTCCCCTCACTCCCCCCACCAAAGCCTCCATCCCTCTTACTCGATGCTGCTGCTTTCACTGGTTTTTAATCTCCTTTTATTTAAACCAGAGTTTGCCCAATCAGTTAAGAAGCAGCCACGTCTCTACAGACAATGTAGGTCTGAAGACAAAGATTTTCGTGGCAGCTCATAACAGCAGAGAGAGGATGGGACCAGCAATGGTCATGCCACCGCTAAGGAAACATGAGTGGCCAAGGGTGCTTCTGCTGGGGCATGCATAAGAAGCTGCGCTGCTTTGTCGAAGGGCTTCATTTCTCAGTGGTTTTGAACTACTTATGCTGTACACATGTCACTTTCTAATTTATTTTTGGCTAATGAAATTTCTGAGAAGCAAATCAGATTGCTATTGACACTGAATCTAATGCAGCCCCTTCTTTGTCACAGTCACTTTCTGAAATGAAGTTATAACAGTGCTGTAAAAAATACTTGATGTGACAGGCCTGGAAGATGAAATGGTTTGTTGATGTCAGTCTGTGGTAATGGAAGCTGAGCCGAATAGCTCAAAAGCAACAAATTATATAGATTTAGGGCACAGAATAATTTCAGCTACATCACCTTAATGTCCTTTTTAATGGAAACAAATTGCTTTGTGCTATGTAAAGCGGTGCCAGTGGGAGCTGGAAAGTTCAAAATGACACAAGGGCATTCGTAGGATCCTCATCCAGTTCAGTGGAAGCATGACAGAGTGAAAAATGAGGAAGGAACCAAGAATTTGTTCCCCAACACATACTCTGGAGCCTTTCAGATCCTGTACTAAGCCAGATATGAAAAAATGATCTTGTTTTATTCATAATAGTAACTGCATATCATTTGACTTCATCAAAGTATCCATCAAACTTCACTGAAATTTGCAACACCTCCAAAGCTTGGCCTAAGTTTCAAAGTGTTTAGTCATTTTAACTACAGTGATAAAACAACCCCTAAAATAAGTGGCTGTACCAAGCAGCTGTTATCTCAATACAGTTTATTTAAGCTGTGCAAAGCAACATAAGCAGTACTTTTACGAGTGATCATTATTTGTATAGCGTGGCACCTCGTGCTCCCAGTGACACACCTGCATCACTCTGTACTAGGTGGTAGATAAATATACGAATCTTCCGCCAACATTTTTGTACCATTTTTGTACCAGGCTTTTAATAGCCCAAATACATTTACAAAAGAATCAAATCTTTAATTAACATAGTGCAACCATATCTTCATTTTAAAGAAGAGGAAAACAGAAGTCAGTTGAATTCTTCTTTCTATCACAAAGGTAGAAATGGAAAGACTTACAGAATTCCACAGAAGAGACTTGATAAGACACCTTTGCCCACAAAGATATTGAACTGTTTATTCCATGTCACATAATGAAGTGGGACTGAGTCCTTTCCCCCTTCCTTACCCTGACCACGGAGAAGCACTATCCTTTTTCTTTTGGAGATGACTACATTTTAGTGCCACTCTCCTGTATTGTAACAGTGATATTTTTCAGGAATAAACCTTCTCCTTTGTATGTGTAAGTTCACAAATGCCTTGAGGCTAGTCTTTAAATCCAAATAGTCTTACTAGGTAGAAATATTATCTACCTCCTGTACTGGGAAAAAAATGGTGGAATAAATATTAAAGTCATTATATCTGTGTTGCTATAAGGGGCTACCAAAAAGACTGACGTTGATCAGGTTGGTGAGCCTGATAAAAGAGCTGCAGTGTTGTTCAACAGATGATACAGATGTGCTGGGGCTCCGCTGTGCGAGAGCTCTGGGACTGCCCTGGTAGGTAGGAGTAACCACACAGTCACTGATGCTTCGTTTTGCAATAAAAGAGAGCTCATACAGCTTTGACAGGTATATAATGCTTAGATCTTATCCCACTTCCACATTTTGATGCTTAGATGACACACAACACTTTGTTCACTTTTGATTTATGTTTCTACAAACTAACTTTTTGCTAACACATCCATAGGAAAAGCATCATAAATACTTCTGGAGATAGACATTGATCATATGGCTTGCAGGAAATTCCTGCTTTGCCAAACTGAAATGCATGACTGAATTGGCAGTTGGATGCTCAGAAAGCAAAAATCACATTGTATGAGGTGGGTGACTTTTCCTGCAGCATGAACAATGGATTATCTTGGGGAACACGAGCAAATTCTAGGAGGAAATGTATTTACTCAACCACTGGCCAAATAATTCAAATATCAAGTACATTTTTAAAAGATCAAGGTCTATTCCAGGATAACTAAAATGGGCTAGTGGGATGAAGCACATGGCCAGAGAAAAAAAAAGTCTCTGCTCTGTGCTCCATCAAAATTATACAGGTTTCCAACTGGCCTCTGTTCCCTTGCACACATTATTAGTGCTTTGGTTATTTGTGTACAGATGTGCAGTCAACAAAACTGTGAAGTCTCTATGTGAACCTACGTATGCCAGTGCTGCCGTTACCCAGACACCTTTCCACTCCCACACAGAAGTTAAATTTAAGGCTAAAATGTCTTTGCCTCTGAAATAATTTCTTTCAAAAATTACTGCGTTGAGCAATGGCTATTCTGTAATTTGATGGCATGCAGAGGATTTGTGAAGGAAAACCCAGGCTGCTGTTACAGAACCTGGAAGCTGAGAGTCTCTCCGGTACAAGGGAGATGTGGACATACTGGAGCAAGTCCAGTGAGGGGCATAAAGGTGATGAAGGGACTGGAGGACCTGCCATACGAGGAGAGGCTGAGAGGGGTTGGACTGTTCAGCCTGGAGAAGAGACGGCTCTGCGGGATCCTATCAATATCTTTAAATACCTGATGGGGAGGGAGTAAAGAACATGGAGCCAGATGCTTCTCTGTGGTGCTCAGTGACAGAGGGAATGGGCATGAACTGAAACACAGGAAATTCTGTTTAAACGTAAGGAAAAGACTTTTTTTTTACTGTAAGGATGGTTGAACACTGGAACAGGTTGCCCAGAGGGCTTGTGGAGTCTCCATCCTTGGAGATCCTCAGAACTCAACATGACACAGTCCTGGGTGACGCTGCCCAACTAGTTGCTCCGCAGAGGTCCCTCTGTCTGGTACCACAGCATCCTTGCTCCACTTGAAGGCCCAGCAGAAAGTAGAAATCATTCTTGGAGTTTGCATTTCATGACTTAGTTTCCTTCTCTCCTTCTAACTCTTTCTTCTCATACCCTTAATTTATTTCTGATGAGTCTTTCTGACCTCTGAACTGCAGTTTTATGAGCCAGCTGGCTGAGCTTTGCTATGGCTGGACTGGATTATGGCTGGACTGTGTCTTCAGTGCCTAATGTTTTTAATTGGGCTAAAAGAACTGGAAACGTTACAGTGGGACTGAGCTGGACAACACTCACGTTGGAGTCACTCTGTGTCAGGCTACCACAGGGAATCCCACCTCCTGTGCATCAAACACTTTGACAAGAACGAATAATTCAACTTTAAACTAGATCACAGTGACGTGGCTTTATTTAGTCTTACTTTAGGGTAGTTGTTATAACTGCAATAACAGTAAAGACTCTTGAGTAGAATTCTTTAGATGATTGATGCAGTGTCTTGTGGGATGGGAGACATAAGACCAAGGTTCATCTATACAGTCAAGTTGGTAAGCCCCTGACTTTGCTGTCCCTTGCATGTGCCCCACATAAATTTGAGGGTTGTGGTGTTTCTAGTTGTACACGTATATACACATAGGTGCAGTTTACAGTTCAGTTGTGGTACTAATAGCTTACCTCCTTTTGTGTGACAACAAGGATAGTGTATTGAGGTAGGAAACAGAAATGAAGGGGACGTTCACAAAGATGTCATCAAGCACAGTAAATCCTCAGGATCCAGGCAGGGCAGGACAGGACACTCACAAGCGCACCACTGTCCCTGGCAGCCCTTCACCAGGGATCTGTCGCTGATCAGACAGCTTCTGGCCTCAGAAACTATCTCGCCTTTCCTGCGCACACACGGGATGATAACTGGTTTCCTTGGATGGGAAAAGAGAGAATTTTCATTAAATCTGCTACCTGGGCAGGCAGCCTGCTGCCTGCTGAAACCTGACATATGCGACTGGCTCAGCCTCACAAGAGGCAGAGATGGAGGAAATCCAGGGTAAGGGATAACTCATACTACAAGCAGACAAAAAAAAAAAAATAAAAGGAAAAAGATTACTTAGGTGCAAACTCCTGCTAGGTATAAGACAGATGGTTTCCCAGGGACAAGAGCCAAGATTATTTTTTTTTCATATTGGCCAGCAATTACATGAAATATTATTTATTTATTTACTTACTTACTTACTTACTTAGTCTTCAATTAAAAATACCATAGAAATAAACCTGACATTGTTCAAATTCAGTTTGCTCCAGCCTTACCGTTTCATCTGCCAGTGGGCTCAATTCCTTTTTGATCTTTGTTTTCAGGATGGTGAAGTGCAAAAACTGCTATATCAAATTTTTATGAGGGCTGCTGACATTTTCACTCTGCGTCAGCGCTCCCAAAACTTGCCGGCAGCAAACTTGCTTGGGTACGGCATGAGCAAGGCTCACTCCCCTTTCCCCTCCACGTCAGCAGCTCTTCAGGAACATGATGTCATGGTGATTGCAATGACATCATCCATACGCAGGGAGGATAAGAACAGTCCCGAATATCTCAGACCAGGATGAGGGGAAGGGGAAACTGAATTCTTTGTGTGAGGCTTCCTGTGCTGCACCGTCACAGACTGGGAGCCCACCTGCTGCAGAGACGGTGCCCCCTCCTCAGCACAGCCCCTTTCTTCACCCCAATGGAGGATCAAGCCTTCTGCAAGCACATGCTACGTGGAGGTTGCGCTTGCATTTCTGTAACTGCATGGCACCAGACTCTCAGCACAGGTTCACAGAACAGCTGAGGTTGGAAGGGGCCTCTGGGTGTCCTCTGGTCCAAAAGCGGTTGTCTGCACTTGCACAATTATTGTTTGTGTTATTACATCCACTCCAAACTGCGCAAGATGTGCCAAGACCCTCAAGTCTAGCTTTGCTTACTAGACTCTTAAAACGTTGGGGTATGAAATCTATTCATCTCTTTTGGTTACGTTTTTTCAAAGTGCTGCCACATGCATTTTGAAGGGACGGTCTGGCACAGCATCATACCCCAGCCAAGTTTTGCTGAAGGTGAGGATTATCTGGGGGTAAGGTGGTGAGAGAAGTGAGCTGACAGCAGAGTTGTGCTTGGGGCAATAACACAGGGCATGAGAGAGACTGACCTGATCCATGTGGTGGGGTCTTGTACCTACAATACAGGCAGCACTGAGGACTGTCACAGCGGGTCTAACCTCACCTGAGATACTGAGGAAAAAACAGGTAATATCAAGCAAACACAAGACAGAGGGGAATAACCTACAGGAACAGCAAACTCCGTGATGATGAGACCAAGGGAGAAGATGTCGTGGCCATTGGGCAAGGGGCCAGCAGCGAGCAAGGCACAGCGTTGCCAAGCTTGGAGAGCTTCCACCTCCGCCCCCCTCAGCCACCTACTACAACAGAACCAGGTGGGGAAGGAGACGGGAAGAACCTCGCGGCGCTGATGGGATGTGACAGACGTGGTCTGGGAAAAAACCCAATGCATTAGGTAAGCCTTTATCTCAGGGCTGGTTCTGAGATATCAGCAAACAAGAAGAGTTTGTATCACATAATTACTTTTAAAAACAAAAGTGGTGGGTTTTTTTTAAGTAAGAAAGGTCTGGTTATGTGATCCAGCTGGGTTTTTATTTAAAATCCTCTCCCCTGGTTTCGTGTCATAACATTTCCTCAAAGCAAACTGCCCAAGGACTGAATCAGGATAAATCAGAGCGTTAAATCTGTTAGTTCACAAGGTTTTAATTTTCTGTTTGTTTAATTTAGTGAAAGTTCTTTTATAGCACCCTAAAAGTGTTATTTAAGAGAAAAAGCGATTTTAGCAGTTCGAAACTGGAGACAAGGTGTTGGGGCTTATGAATCAGATTGTAAAGGGTAAAGCAATGAAGCTCTGCTGATTTCCACAAAGCTAAAGCCATTTTACACCACCTGAGCATCTGGTCTTTCAGCTTCAACTCACCTCCACTGCCAAATCTCTGTTGTGATAATGTCCTTCAATGGAGGACATTCATTAAAGAAAAAATCAACAACAACAACAACATGATTTTCCTTCCCCTGATGCTGTTCCAAAGATCATTACAACTAGAAAGTCTCAAGAAAGGTTGTCTTTGCTTTCAGTTTTGTACGTGGACGTTATCTTGCAGTGTCGGACACAAGATATAATCACAGTTTGCATCTCCTTAGATATCACTATTAGCCACCCCAAAACAGAAACACCGAGGGAATTCAGCCCCTTGAGCATCTCTGTGCAGACTCACGTGTCCTGCCTTCCTCGACCGGCACGGGGGGACCCCATCTCCTCAAGGGTGGGTATAGGAGGGCTCCCTGCTTACGGACCGGCTGTCTGGCGCTCTGAGTTCAGCTCTCCATACTCATGCGCATTTCATGGTCTCTGATAAGGAGGGAGAGGCAGACATCACTTGCTCACTGAGCAGACAAAATAACTGGAATGCTAGAAAAGGGAGTCGGGAGGGGACCAGCCTGCAGCCCCAGCTGGAGCGTGGGAACTGACAGGGGAAGCTGCAGAGGGAAAGGCTTTGCACCACTGTAGAAGGAACCATGGCCCTTCACAAAAGCTGCACAGAGAATTTATGAAGGTTTATGAGTCCTGTCTAGAGGTCAGGACACAGGTAAGGGTCTCTCTGTGGATTTTCTCCGTCATTTACTCACAAGAAACTCCCAGATTTGCAGCCTGCATGTGACCCAAACAGGAGCCATCTTTGCTCTTGGACACATTCCGCCAGAAGTCCCAGTGTCCGAGTAGAGGCAGGACCCAGCCATCCCCAGGCCTGGCATTCCTGTGCTGGTTCACAACTACTTGTAAGCCTTTTTCAGGGTCTGCTCTTCAGAGTAGGGTGAAAGCTGTGGATCTAATGCTTGCTTGTAAGTGCACAGGAGTCAATCCATGATAGACTGAATGTGCCATAGGAGAGATCTTCACAGTGTAGGGAGAGGAAGCCTTTCTTCAGCCTAAACCATGATCAGCTTTAGGTTTAATAAATTTCCTTTTCTAGGAAACAAGCTTCACTTTAGAAAGGGTAACATAGCGCATAGCAAGTACCTGAACATCCCAGCGTGGTGCAAACGAGCCTCAGAGCCTGCAGATCAGCCACTGCGATCCCAGCACATTCAGTCGGCGTTAACAATCTTTCCGGTCCGCTGCCTGTGCAATAAACCTGGGGTGAGATGAGACTCTGAGGAGCCCCACACTTTTTGCGAGTAACTTGGCCTCATACTTCAAAGGCAGTGGTCCTGCTGGCCAGAGATGCGGCAGGCTGCCAGCAGCGCGCGGGGAAGGTTTTTGCTGATCATTCCCTGAAGCAGGAGTAATAACTTCAGTCACCAGGGCTGCCTTTCACCAGCACAAAATTCATATTGTTTTTAAAGGCGGTTTATGGCTGTTAGCAAGTCAGTTGCAAGTAAGCAAATTAGGTTATTAAAAAATTTGCATGAAAGAACGTGCCTTGAAACCACATGAAACTGCACAGCTGTCCATTGGTTTAGGTCTCAGGTCTGCTGTGTGATGCCTGCTGAGGATGCCCATGTCCTTTGGGTGGCATCCCTGGAGTGCCAGCGGGGCTCTGCTACCTGCCCCAGCCCTCCGCACCATCGCGCTGTGGGTACCGGTCCCTCCAGGGAAAGATGCCCACTGCTATCGCAGATCTCCCAACTCAACCCAGCTGCTCCCAAATACAGCCTGGAAATGCAAATTGCAACAGGATCATGATCCCCATCCACAGAAAGAGATCATCAGCATAGCAGTTTGGGGTATCGATCCGGCAGGCAGCTCCAGCACCAAATCAAGCTGTGGGATCGGGACTGCCTTGACAAAATGCTGCATTTTGCAGCGAATAGCCTGGCTCACCCTACACAGGGGAAAAGCTCTGCATTTCACAGAGTTTGGATTAGATCCCCCACCTTTAATACAAAATAATGTTCTCTTGTCTTACTTTTCTTTCCGTTATTTAAAACCAACCATAAATACCCAGTAAAAGAACTGTTATTTGAACCTACAAGATAAGTCCCCCCAAATCCTTATCCTCTTGCATTCCAGGACATCTGTGCTTATTAAGCAAAAGAAACTATTATCTGCTACAAGGCAGGTGTTTTAGCTGTCCTGGGAGTTATAAATGAGTCTTGCTAAAAACTAATTCGATTCAATGGGAAGTTCTTTAATTTAGCACACAAATTGATTTTTTTTGGTTGATCAGTAGTGATAAAAATAGAAAGACATGCTTTGAAATAATTAAAGAAACATTTGACTAGAATAAAATGTTGACAACAAATGCCTTCTGAATGAGTTTAATTTTTACTTCAGTTCTCTGAGAAGAGGTTTGGAGGTGACAATGATCCGGACCAGTTTTCTAATGTTGGGGTCCTTGGCTGGTTGGTTGGCTTCTCTCCTGTTATAGACCACAGAAGCCAGGTGCTACATTTGAGAGTAACCAGCTGACTTCAGGACATGGCATTTAAACTGGTGCCATAATTTTTCAACTGCACCTACTTGCACGTCTTGTTCGAATCCTTTTTCAGTAGGTAATTCAATGCTCTAAAAATGAAAAATACACAGTAGGGAAAAATCACAGCTCTTAGTTTCTGCAGTTCCTTCTCATTTATTCCCTCCCTGAACTGCTCAGAAGCTGTAAAGATCCAGATAAATGCAGGAGCATCCTCCTCTAAAAGGAGTTACATATAGTGTTTTGCACTATAATAAAGAAAATGTGATATTGTTGTGTGGTTCTTGATCTCTGCAAAAAGTAAAGCATGACTTCTTTGCTCAGTACTTCTTGTTCTAAATCGAGGGCTAACTTGGGGCAATTAGTATGAGATGGGAATTAATTAATTTCTTAAGAAAAAGTGGTTTAGGTAACATCCAGAAAGCTAGCATCTGGCCCATCATGGTGAAAAGCTTGTAGTGGGAATCAAAGCAAAGGTGCTGGATGCTTTTGTTTTATAAAAAAGTTCATAAGCTCAGCAGACAAGGAGCACTCCTTGACAGGCATTTGCATCATTTCCACTGAAGAAGTTATCAGAAAATATTAATAAAAATAATTCAATATTTGCCAAGTAAAGGCGCTAGTAAGGTGGGGTTTTGTTTTTTTTTTTTATTTTTGCACCCACAAAGACAAACTTGTAAGAGATCCTGATGTTCAAACAATAGGGTGCAGTGGGCTCTGCTGATGCATATCTACATTCTTCATATAGGGTCAGTCTTGTGTTACAGTAGTTTGTGTGATTTCATATACATTTGGAATTATGTCAGGGACTTGTTTTTTAAATAACTTGAAAAAGATGTACAGAAGAAATTACTTGGACAACCTCCCTGTATTTTTCATGTGTTACAATTCTCAAGGGACATTGTTGCATGGAGTATATGTCTAAGCAATCACTTTGCAGTGGGAGACCAAGCAACGGAGTTGGTGCATGGGCTGAGCGGGGTACTGAGAAGCAGGACCGGCCTCCAGGCTTGTCCTCCTGCTTGTGCCACTGACCTGCAGGGTCACTATTCTGCCAGATTCTCTGTAGCACTTAGCATCTTCGAGGTGCTTAACCTTTAGGATGCTTGACCACCTCTGAAATTTTGCTCCTCAGAGCTTGATGGGTGCAGGAGTGATGAGCACCCTCAGGTTTGCCTGAAGTCAATGAGTGTCAGCATATCTTGCAGCATGCATATCCAAACAGCTATGTTAAAATGGAAAACCCCTGGGAGGCAAGATGCAGGTCACATTTACTTCTGTGTAGCTGGCGAAGGTCGTTCCCTTCACCAGCTTCCAGTGGGGATTTCCTCTCATTAACTGTCTCAGGGTGGGTACAACCCTGCCTTATTGCCATTAGTATCTTACACATAGGTGGACAGCTTGAGTTCGCTACGCAAAGTAAGAACATTTTCTATTTTTATTATCAGGTAAAGACAGTCTAAAAGTCAGGACATTACATTTGTACTTAATGTTTACAAGGTGCCCTACCACCCTGGGATCGCAACCATATGCTATGCAAGAGGCAAATATTGTCATAACCACCAAGAGCAAAGGGTGATCGCTCTTTTTCACACCACCTATATTTTTCTAATTGTGCTCTCTAGTAAATCGTTTATAAATAGAACCATTGTGCAGTTAATGTAGTCTCTGAATGAAATGTAAGCTCATGCCAGACACCTATACTAAGGAGGGAATAGAAATAACATTGTTGAATCTTCTCATCGAAGAAGAAAAGCTGCAGAAAGATCGCAGACTGTGCCAAGAAAGTCTCTGCCTGTATGAATGCAAGCACTTTAATCTGCATGACAAAGACTTCCCTCCCCTTCCAAACTGCTATTTCTTTCAGCTTTGTGAAACCATGAGAAATAACATGGCATTCGCTATTCATTTCATGCAGTCTCCATGATGCAATGTGGAAAAAAAAGAGGCTGGACCCATGCAAGCAGTGCTATGAGTACGTTTTGCAAGACAAATATAGAATTTAATAGAACACTAAATTCTCACCAAAATATGCGCGTTCAATACGTTGCCCCTGTGCAGGGCAGGGCTGCACTCGGTGTTTCCTTCCTACAGCAGCCAGTCCCTTCGCTGCACTGGAGATTTTGCAAGCCTGACTCTAAAATACATTGCAGAGGTTCGATTATTCATTCTGTATAAAACTCTGCATGGTAATAAGATGTCCCTTAGATGCAACTGCTGCGCTGCGGTTGACACAGCAGAAATAGTGCAGAAACAAAGGAAGGCGTGTGAATCACCAAAATCCACAGTAAAGCGAGTCCCCAGTCTGAAACACGGGTTGCCTGTTGATACTGAGTTTTTGGGGGAAAACCAGGGAGACCCCTCTGAGATCCACAGGGCAGGCGATCCCACCAAGAGATCTACTGGCTGGTGCCGGCCTCCAGACACCAGACCCTGCCTGGGGACTGTGGCCAGGGAGGGTGGCAGGGCCAGGGCAGGGCCTGGGTAAGCGCACAAAGCCCTTCAAACCTGCCGCCTCCCCCAGTGATGCCGGCCCTTGGCAGGGACTCCTAACCAGGCAGATTTCTTTAATCAAGCGGTGTGTGTCACTTGTAACTCACGTGTGCAGCTGCTCCCCAGACGCACCAATTCGGCTACCCCGTCTACTTATTGTAAACTCGAACCGGACTGGAAAACCTCGAGCGCCAAGCTCTGCTCTGAGCTGCGTGGTGAACGCTAAATTAACTCCAGTGAAGACAAAGCTTCACATGGAGTAAATAAGCAGACATTGGCCTTTTTTCCCTCTACTACTGACTTCTTGCATTTTGTTCTAGCCAAATCTCTCCCATGTTTTTGGCAGGATCCTCACTCTCTGATCAGACAGACCTCCTGATAAAGACAAGATGGATTTTGCTCAAAGCAGGATCCTGCTAAAGACAAGGAGAGATTTGTTCAGAACAGGATTTTTTTATTATTATGTTGATCAAGTGGCAACTGGTAGAAGAAAACAACAGATTTAATGGCCAATTTTTTAAAAAGCGTATACTTGCCCTGCAGATCTGTGCCCAAAAAATATTTCAGATGTTGAAGTACAAGAGTTACCCATCTACTTGATTGCTGATACTGGTAGTTCAGTAGGTTGGGACGGCAGAAACTTCTTATCACGGGGCACAGAGACACTGTGCCAGATTCTGATCTCAACTGCACGTGGTGTAATTTACCTTATGTTCATATTTCACTAGAATAACTGAGATGGAAACGTGTTTCACCCTTCCCATCGTTTTGCCTTTGGAGTTGAAGCAAAGGGAAGCTTTCCTTCAAAATGTAGGAACCGTGAAATGATTAACAAAAGCTAAATAGGGCAGTTTCAGGCTGAAAAATGCATGATTCATAGCAACTTGTTCAGACGTATTCCTAAGTCATATACGTTATGGCAATTTAATTATGTAATAGAAGGGATCATGTACTGTTGCGTGCCCACAGTTCCCACTCATCCGACTAAATGCAGATGGGCTCGCGCTACACGGAAAGTAACACACAAAAGACAGGGAGAGTGAGAAAAGTGGTGCTGGAATTAAAGAAAAAAACACGTAGCAAAAATAATACCCAAATGGCCAGTTTTGCATACCACACAGTATTCATTTGTTCAACTGTAGCAAAATGCTGGGCAGAAGAGCGTCCCAGCAACAAGCCAAGGCAATCCCAGCGTAGGATTAATGCCATTAAGTGGAAGGGAAATGTCACAGCATGCATAAGAAATCTGAAGACTTCAGACAAGCAAGTACCACTGCTCTCGAGTGAATGTGGGTGTTTCTATTATAAAGCTAGATGTGGAATTTCACCGCCTTTCTAGTATGTTTCTCCACTTAAATCAGAGGTTTGAAGGTTAGCAAGTGTTGTTTCAGCTTCTTTAGCGTTCTGATAAATCTAGCAGGTGATTTCTGAAGAGTTTGGAGAGGGTGCAGGTATTTTGTAGTCCACTTGTGCCCCATGACTGCATCTTTCATGAGCCCATGACCATACGTACTTCATTCAAAGTCTTCCAAAAACTCCTGCCTTGTTTATGCGCTGGAAGACTTATGTCTATTGGAACACGCATCTTCACAAATCTGTATGATTATCAATCTCTTTTGAAAGTAGTGGTGGCAAACAGCAGTTGAACATGAGGTATGCAATTGTGGCAGTGCTCACAGAGGTAAGTTACTGTTCACAGTGATGGGAAACTTCTGAAAAACTCATTCAGTCCCCTGAGGTGACAAAAGTGACGTCCTTCCCTTGGCTGACCTTCATATCGCAGAACAGCACTGGCACCATCTCCTGCAGCCATCAGTCCTGGTGAAGACCATTTCTTTATGAGAACTTGTGGCTGCAGTTATGTGACCGTCAGTGTCAGATTTGTGCAACAAGAGATAAATGGTTGGTATGTATACAATCTAGATCACACACCAACATGTAATTATGTTTATATAGAATTAGTAGGAGCAGATAATGCTTAGTTTATGCTCGCGTTATAGCTTTATGCTTGCTTTTGTCAGCTTTGGGAGAGCAGATAAGAACTGATTGGCCACGAGGTCTGTGGTCCCTGGGACAGGGGCACCCCTGCACAGATCCTGCTGCTGGGGCCGCATCCTGCCAGATGGGGAGGAGGGCTGGGAGCAATATGAAATATAAATATATTTTATACAATATATAATATAATTTCATTTAGAATATATATTTAAAAAATAAATAAGACTCAATGCTTTGGTGGTCTGAGCACGTGGGCATGTTCCCCAGATGCGTGCTCTCTGTGCCAGCCCTAGCAGGACTATAAGTACGCTGCTGTGCTGCAGGAACACCTGCCTGTTCCAGGCAAGTGGCACTTGAGCTGGGGGCAGCATAATTAAAAAAAATATATAGGGCACACAGCACGAACAGCCTCTGAGCAAACAGAGCGGGCACAGCCTCCAGCAAGCCTTGCTTCATCAGAATTGTCTGCTTCCCAATGGGGGCATCAGGAGGAGCGGGAGGCTGCTCGCTGGCTGGACACCTCACTCTGGCCACCCAGATGTGCAGAGGAACACAGAAGGATGCAGAGAGATGCAGAGACATCCAGAGAGATGCAGGCATAGGCAGGAGGAGGCAGGTGCTTGCAGGAAGGAAAGACAGCATGGGGACCCCCAAGGGAAAAGGTATACCCTGCTAGCATGGAGCAGTGTGACACATGGAGCAGTGTGACACGTGGAGCTGCCACAGGTGAAGGCTTTCTCCTAGAGCGTGGCGGGAGCTTACACCCTGCAGAGAGGGCAGGGAGGACCTATTGTGCAGGGGAGATGAAAACTCAGGGTAAGAAGAAAACCTTGATTTACTAATCTGTGTCCCCATTAACCAGCAGAGCCAGGCTGTGGCATTTGCCCTCAGGACAAGCATAAAACGTAAAGAAATCCTGAGGAAATGGGGTTAATCAATTTAACGAAGAATAGGAAAGTGTAGTAGCCTCCTGCAGGAGGAACAGCCCCCCATGATCAGCCGCACCATCTCTGGATCACCACTCCTACGGGGGAGAGCAGCCGCCGCCGCCCCAGCGCGTGGGGAAGCCATTAGCAGCATTACATCATCCCACGGGAGTGACTCAGATCAGCAGTATCACCTCTGCATGCCAAACGTATCAGGTCAATAAAATTATTTCAAAGTATTGAGGAAGCAGGTCTAGTATGTAAGAATCCCTCAAGGGAAAAGGAACGACAAAACTGTAGGGAAAGGCACATTATTGTACATTCCTGTACATCATCCATCCATGTGGTAACACGCAGAGGTGATTGACACCCATCGGCTGTGATGCTCCTCCTTCTCTCCAGGAAAAGTGTGGCATATTCATGCTTCAGGTGTGTATCTTTGCCATCCCTGCTGTGCGCTGTTATCAGTGAAGACAGGGACAAAGAAGTTCATCTGAGTTTGGAGCAGAAAAGTGCACTCCTCAGGACGTGTAGACCTGGCTGCACAATGTTCAGCTAGTCCCTGGAAATCACAGCTATAGAAAGAACCCGTATCACACCATAAATATTCGTCATTGAGTTTACAGATCAGTTGTCATGCAACAAGACCTTTGGGGTCCATTTGCAGAGTTATGGGGTTTTAAGCTTGCTGGAGGCTGAGAAAGAGGAACAAGTCTGATCACAGAAACTGTTCTGGTCTGGATGCATGCTGGAATGGTATCTTCTTGTACAGGAAACTACTCCATAGCTATGGACAGAAAAAATGTGGAGATGTGCTTTGAGACTGATGCAAGGAATAAGCTCCAGCTTGCCTCACCTTCCATCCTTCCATAGCTTCATGTGAGAGAAAGCTGTGTCAGGAGAGAGACAAAAAACACCCCTGACTTGATATGTCAGTGCTCCACTGAGCTCTGCTCCACACCTATGGCACTGTTTCTAAGCTGGAGTTTTACCTGCCCAGGTACTATGTGTTGTCCTCCACTGAAGAAAGAAGAAGGGGGTTTCTGTGCACTTTATTATGGAGAAAGTGGGATTCAGGTTTTAACATTTTTTTATGTATAGTAAGGCACTGGTCAAAACTGGTTCAGAGACAGTATAATTTAACATACTTTCCCTCAAAAAAAGAAAAATACAGCTCTCCTCTTCAATGATGGGCATCATCTTGTCTCCAATTTAAACCTACCAGAACCCTCAAATGCAGGATGCAGATTTCTGACCTCAGGTTTCAGCTGCTGAACCTTCATATAACCAAGTTGGGAGGCAGAAGCTATTTCTTGGTTTATCTTTACTCACAGTGTTTTCAGTGGTTTTAAAAGGCATTTTGCACTTCTTTCTAACCTAGGTTTTCAAAGGTTTGCATACACTAAAGCAAAAGCACAGGATTTCATTTTCTTGACACCGCCGATGGTACGGTGTGCGATGTCCTGCCAGCCAAGGGGGATCTGCTGAAGAACGGCCCTTCTGGCATCACGACTGCTGACTATAATATTTGACAATATGGCATCTTTTTTGCCAGTCAGATTGAGAAATGGAAGGGGGATCATTCTGGTTTCTAAGGTGTAGCAGGTCATGACAAACCACCAAATGGCCCCAGGGCTAAAAATCAGTTTGTATTACCAGCCTGAGCTCAGCCTTCGTGCAGAGGCTTCAGCAAGTTTCTGTGCGTACAGTTACATCCCATTGGAGCTGATAAAACTAACCTGTCTCATGGGGGAAGATTTACTGAATTCACTAATTCTTTTAGAAGAAAACCATTGCTTGGCAGAGTGAGCCCGGAGCTGGGAACCGAGACAAAGGTAACCCCTGGGGAACTGCTCTGCGGTCCCTGGACAAGAACCTGCCTCACTCCAGCCCTCTCCAATTTCTGCCATTGGCATCTGTGGGCCCAAGATTTCATTTTTTTGTACCAAGTACAAATAAAAAAAGGATGTAAAACTGGGAACAGTAATATTTACTGGACACTGTCCACTGCTTTGAGGTCTAAGGGACATGATTACACCAACGACTTCTGGCTTTGCCCAGCTGTGGAGCAGCAGCAGAAAGACCTTCCTGTTAAAATGTCAGAAACAAGGTTCTATTTGGAGGGCTCATTAGCAGCAGACTCTCAACAGAAGTTTAAAAAAGCTGCGAGAAGGATTAACACTGCCTTGAACCTGACACTAACCACGGATAAGGGGAATAACACCAGTATAAAGGAAGGTGTGAATTTAATTAATCATGCTGGCAACATAATTCCCCATGTGAGCATTTCTCTTCCAATATGAACCGCGGCCATTTTCAACACAATTGATGTTTCTTAAGAGGTAGTTTAAACTAAGCTGAAAAAAAGTCACTCTTTATCCTGTAATAAGAGGATCCACATGGGAGATTATACGGCATAACTGCAGCGATATATCTATAATTACAGTGATCTGACTTCCCATGCAGAGGAGTCCTGACTCTGGTAGAGTTATTGATTTGTGCTGCTGCATGTGAGAGGGGAACAAGCCCATTGTGTCTGAATTATCCTCTCTGCATGGCCAAGAAGAACAACAACAACTTTTGGTAAAGAAGAAAGAATAGAAAATTCCTTTCTCCCCTTTTTACTTCACAACTTCCAACAAAATTATTTGATGTCAAACCACTTACTCTACAGGACTGTAATCCTCCCAAAATACCATTTGATTAATGGCTGAAACAGAATACAGAAAGAGATTGCTTTTTATCTCTCTTTTTTTCCAGGCACTAATGCAGTCATTTTAGATACTAAACCACGGGAGAAGTGAGAACGTGTCCCCGCCTCTCCCCCCTGCAGCCAGAGGTTAGAGGCTGTAGGCTGAGCCTGGTTTCATGACATCTTCTCTGACAGCTCATTTTCACTCCCTGATTCAGCTGTCCCTGATCACAGGTACATTGCATCAGACCTAAAAGCTCACTGGCAATTTATCAGACTACAAAGAGCATACTGTATTCTTATATACTGTACTTTATATGGAAATAGTGTAACGTAAGTCATATGTAAATGTCCAAACACAGCCCAAACCACCATTAACTTCCATGTAGACATATCAAACACATGTGCAATGAAGTCAATGTATTAAATGCAATTTACCCCAAATGAGAATCTAACCTCAAAAGTTTGTGAAGTTTGGCAATGTCTTTAGTAGGACCAGGTTTTGTTCCACGTCCAGGGGACAGTCCATATGGCAACTTGTAATTATTTGCATAAAAAATTGGCCAGGATATTAATATTAACAGCACAACTTCTGCAAAATAGTGCCATGCACATTCTTTAAAGTCTGCAGGCTCCGGTCTTTCATCAGGCCGCTGCTATAAAAGTCAATTTATGAACTAGTTTCACTACTCTTCTGATCAGGGTCATGGGCAAGTAAATGTAATGACTTGGGCTGAGAGACTTTTTGTCTTGGCATAAGAATATCATGTTTTCCCTCAAGCAACACTTTTCACCTAAGCTATCGTAAGTAAATAGCGCATGAAACCAGGAGAGCCTGTTAAAACACTTTCCTTGATGAAATATTTAATACATTTGTTAATTAACAACCTACATCCTCCTTATCTTCTTATAAGAAAAAAAATGTTCTTCTCTGCAGAATGAATGAAAATGAGAAAAGGCAAATGGTGAAGGATCTCAGTAATTTTTATGAATGGAAAACACCTCACTCCTAAGATATTTATGAACAGGGCTTCCACTTTCTGCATGAGGTGGAAATGCCTGGCCTGGGACCACACCCTGGCAATGCAGGACGCTGTCTTCGGAGAAAGTCTTTTCTCCCTGTCCAGCCTTACCCATGGGTCACACAGAGCATCCGTGGTGGGCAACGGGCAACAGGCAAAACCTGGGCCAGCTGAGATACCAATGAATCCTGTTTCCACAGGCATCAAACAGGTGCCACACAACATGGACGGAGACCTGAACACTAGGTGACCATGATGATGCCCTGCCCTGGAGTAGAAAATACTATTAAGGGGAGGCGAGATCCTAGGGCAAAAGCACAGGAGGACTGAAACTCAATGGCAAAACGTTTTCAGAACCAGGAAGAAGAGCCAGGACAACTGGCATGCTGTGTGGATCACCTGGGCCGTGTTAGTACGTGAGGACACAGGCAAACCGCGGGAGATGAACATAGGCATTGTGACTTACTGAGGTGTGAATCCTGTCATGGCAGGGAGCACCTAGGAAAAACTCCCATAAGGAGAATCTTGAGAGCTTTCTTTCTCCTCCTTTGATTGTCTCAGGTGTCTCCTGGAGAACATATTCCTCCCTTTCTTGTTTGAGCGGGTTACGTTCCTGAAAGGAAAGGGCTAGCTGCACCTCCGAAGGCGGTGGGAAGGAGCATCAGCCCTGCAGGCTCTCCCTGTTCCACAGGAGAGCACAGGCTGTGCACAGAGGTGCTTTGGGTCAGGCCGAGGCACAGACCCCTCGGTGTTCTTGCTTTGCGTGGACAGTTGTGTCAGTGACACAAAGCAAGTCTGCAACTTGAGCCAGTCCACCGCCCTCCATGAATCTCCCTCCAGGGCCTCCTCCAAGCAAAGGCAGGGATGACTGACATGTTTGCATGATTTTTGAACTGAAGACCAACAACAGTAAGCACTAAATGAGAATTTGGTCCTGTTGTGACTGCTGGGCCACAGACACTGTCCCCCCTCCTGGAGTCTCAGCGGGGACTCTCAGTGAGCAGAGGGGCTCACGTCTCTCCTTTCCTGGGGTGTTTGCTAAGGCTCACACTAAGCTGTGACCAACTACAGCTACTTCAGCTCCCCCAGAATAAGGTTTGCTTTCTGCCAGTTGATTGCAATGAATCCGCAACTTCCCCTCCAAGAAACCTGTTTTATTCACCCTCACCAAAAATTGAAGGGACACGTGGCCAAGGTATAACCGCCCCAGGCACGCACACGCTTCTCCCAGAATATTCCCTTACCTACATGTATCCTCACTGTTCTCAGCCCAGGCAAGTCCTGTTTGCTCATCCTCAGAAGTCGCAGGAGCAGCCGGCATCACTCGCAGCCGGCTCCCTCCATCTCCGGCTTCCCGCCATCACATCCCAGCAGCCCCCAGCTCCCTCCCTTGCTGCTGGGCTCCTACACTCGCAATTCAGCTCACCCGCCTCTCACCAGCCTTCCCAAAGCAGCCTCCCAGCCAGGGGCTGGAGCTCAGGGATCCCTCATCATCCCTCTCAGCCTGGTTATCCGTTTCTGTCCAGGGGAATGTTTTTTATCCAAGCCATTGTTTTCTCTTTCCTGCCTGACTTCTTTAGTAACTCCAGTACTGCCTCCTATAACTCCGCATTTCCAGTTAGCAACACAGAACTGAGCTGGGAAAGAAAGTCATAAGGGATAATGATAAAAAAAATAATAAATAAAAAAAAAAAACAAAACCAAAACCAAACCACATTTTTGGGTGTTTTTCCCCTGTTTTAAAAACGATGCAGAAATTGGTGTGCATAAAACTGCAGTGATCTCCTGCGGAGGTGCTGAAGCCCCACCGGGAGAGCTGGGATGCGCTGGCAGGCAGGGCGCTGGCGAAGGCAGCCTCCCCTGAAGTTCAGGCTTTTGTACGTTTTCCAAATAATCAGACATGTTGAGTCCCACAAAGGGGTTAAGTTCAAACCTTAAGTCAGTAGGCTCCTGTGCGAATGAGTCGCTGGGTGTTTCACCATCTCTCTGCTCCTCCCTCCCAGCAAACTGGCAGACCGTTCCGGTTTTTCCCTGCAAACTGCCAAACCACTATTAAGCCTTAAACCCATGCTGCTGGAGAGAGGAAACTATTTATAGAATAAAAAATTGAATGAGTTTGCTGGACCAAGTTCATATTTGGTGACTTCAACAAGTTATATAAGGGCAGATTTCAAAACCACCACCTTTGGAGAACACTTCTCAGGCTTTTTCCAGTTTTTCCTGTTGTTTTGCTTGTCTCTGTTGATTAGAGCTGGGCACCATTCTGCAAACTATTTTAACCGGTATACTTTTGATGTTTTCTTTAGGTGAGGGTTCTGTCGCTGTGCCTGGCCTGGCCTGAGCACCTCGCTCTGCGCCTTGCTGCAGGCAGTGGGATGCGGCAGCCTCCAGAAGTCAAGCTGTAGGGTTCCCCTGTAGTCTACTCATAAGGCTGACAGCATCACGATGATCTTGGAAAGGATGGAAGATGTTTCCTTCCTTCAAATTTTTTAGCATTTATCAAAAGCAAGTTCTGAATAAAATATTAGGTGTAAAAAGCACTGCAACTTAACTTGACCTATTGTTAACAAAAGAGCTTTATTAAAAAAAGATTTCATGGCTTTCATAACAAATGCAGGATGAATACCATAAATAAATACATAAATTGAAACTCAGAACTGAGCTGCCAGAAGCCCAGCAATCACGGATGTTCAGCAATTCTGACATACTAGTTGTCCTCAAAATTGAGATGCAGACAGCTATGTTGATAAAATATTGACCTTTTCAGTAACACAATTCTGAATATGGAGACCAACCCAAGGGCACAATTTATAAACCAGAGGAACAGAGAGACCTTCTGTGCCACTGAAAACTGCTCCTGCAAACTTCTGAGAACCCCTCACAAGATGATATCAGCCCCAGCTGCCACTGAAAGCAAAGTGCTTTGAGGGCTCATGCAGCATCTCCACGAAGTGGGGCTCTAGTTTGCAACTGGCGGGAAACAATCCACATTATAAATAGGGCAGCGTATCCGTATGAGTGTGCAGCGCCGCTTTCACCTCATCAAGAAGAAGAATTATTTTTCTTATTTCAAGACACGTTATAACAATATGTGACCTTTGGATCAGACAAGGAGCCTGGTGGGATCTTCAAAAGCATTGCATTGCTTTTTTACATCTCAGTGTCCAGGAGCTCACATGCATTAACAAATGCTGCAGCTTTTTACAAGATAGAGCAGCAGCCTCGGGATGGTTTTGGTATCTCTGCCTACCTCAGGTCCGTGTGGCACGTTAGAAAGCAGTTTCTCAGGTCACATGGAAGGTGTGTCTTATTTCCTCCGGTTAACGGAGACAGGGAAGTGCCCCCTGGGGACTGTGTTTTAGTTGTAATATTTCCTTTGTTGTAAACAACAAGTTGTGCCCTAGGAAAGGACCTGCTAAAAGGATCTGGAGGGTGAAATGTGCTTCGCTTGTGGCTTGGCTCGGCTCGGCTTGGCTTTCCCTTCTGGCATCAGAGTCCATCAGCCNTCTGAGTTTAAGGTTGGTTTTTGTTTTCTTTTCATTGGATTAATTTTTTAAATTGTTTGAAATCTGTTAATAAAATCCCTTTTTTTTTTTTTTCATAAACCAAGGCAGTTGTAGCATTTAGGAACTTTAGATCTGTGGATAAAAGCTGAATTTCTGAAACTTGAAAATAGTTGAATAGTTGAGCAGTGTTTCAGGCCTGAGGCTCAACCAGTGCTTCAGGGTTCCTAATGATTTCAGCTCAAATGGTGTTATAAACCCATCCTTGGCTTGCAATTTAAATATTTTAAATATCTGTCACACAGCAATCTCTATCATTTAAATATTGTGTGGGCATACACCAAAAAAACAGGCGAGGAAGCAGACTTTAAACAAAAGCAAGGTGCTGCATTAAGTGCAAAAGGAAAGAAGTTAAATGAAGTGTTGCAATATATGTTCGGTTTTAACAAGCTCTCAAGCAGTGCTTGAAGCAAGGGTTAAATCCAATTCATGAATCAGACAAAGCTTGAAAAACTCCATGAGAGAAATCTGATACTTCTTTGGGCCAGAGGTCATTAGCAGCACTTACGTGACATCCACGCAGTGGAAGCTGATGAGAGCAGGGGCTGTGTCCAACAGCCTCCTATATCTGCAGCTACTCAGGGTGAGCAAAGCTTTCCTGTGAGCACAAACACAGTTCTGTATTATGCTCCAATCACTTCTTCATTAGAAAGATCCTACTGTCTTCCCCAGCTTCTGTAACTCTGGAAAGGGCTGAGATGAAGGCATGGAAGGGGCTGAATAAGCAAATGCAGCAGTAATCGCATACCCACAGAGATACTCCCTCTGATGTGCTGAGTACAGTCATGATGACAAAGTGATAGGAGCTTCCCAAAGATACTATGGGCAGGGCATCACTGCCTGTTGCGCAGCAATGCTTGAAAACACACACAACTCCACCTCACATTATCGCCTTTAAATTGCTTATAGTCTCTTAACAGCTAACTGACACATCTGGGTGAGGCAAGCACACTTCCACCACCGGACTGCGAGTTTTAACGTGGGCTCAGCCTCCCCCACGATGCAGAACGAAGACAGAAGTAAAATAATCAGGGTATTTTGTGGCAAGAGCAGCGCAAATTAGCGTGCAAGTTCTGTTACCAGGATTATAATGCCTTTAACAGGCATGATGCACATCCTTGAAATGCTTTGACAGAGATTAGATTTCAGCTATAAAGTCCAGATTACTTGATGTCCTTCATTTTTCTATTCAATTAGGTTGATACAAAAGGCTGTGAGGCTTCTGTTTCACTTTGCCTTCTTTGAGCAGGATAAAAGCAACATTCCCAGCTTTATTTTCCCTAACGGTGGGATGCAGTGTTTTGGCCATATTCCTCTTTTCAGCTCAGAAGCTGTCTTGGAGCAGGTTGCTGTGATTTCTCAAGCTGTCCTCTGCTGGGCATTACGAAGGAAGTGTCCTCTTTGGGGAGAAATGCTTGGAGAAAGCAAACATCATTCAGAGCAGATCCATCCTGGAAGATGCATACCTGCACTACCATAGGAACTAAGCTACTCCCAAATATTCAGCAGGCAAAGGTCGCAACCAAAATGGGAATGAGCCCATTACTGCACATATGAGGCATACTACCTGTAATGCACCTTAAAATGTGTGTCACATCCTCCTGGAAGTGTGCTAGGAAGCTTCTGTCCAGATTTGGGGGAACACAAATGGTAAAATTCACACGGGAAGGTAGGTAATATGATGTCCTGAGTTAAGGGACCAAATCTACTGCTGGTCCTGCCCTTTTCACTGGGGAGAGGGAACCTTTCCTCTCCCTATCATTGAAAGGGAATAGATTTGAACAGAAGATATTTGTCTCTCCTTTGCAGACACAGATCCCTAATCCTTCAGTGGAAAGAGGGAGATGCTCCACAAGGCACGCTCTCCCTTTCTCCTGCAGGTGAACTAAGGTTCATCCTTGTGCCTCAGGTCAGTGGCTTTGCAGGCGGCTCATGGTCTGGCTGGTTCTCACTCCAGAGCCAGCCCCAACTGTGAAAGAATGCAAAGAATGTGGGGAAATGGAACAAAAGTGATCTTCCACAGTAAGGGATGAGCCAGGAGAAGAAGGCTTTTTGTCTTTCCATTTCAATGCCTAACTCCAGCTGGATAGACGTGAGAGGGATACGAGTTATGTAAAGTGCATTTCACAAACCTCCTCTGAGTTTAACAGCATTGAGATGAACACTCAATACACAATAAACAATAATAACCATGTCCGGCTGGGAATGGCAATTCCTTCTGCAGTGCACTCAGAGAGCTGCTTAAACCAAAGGACTTGTACAACAGTGGAACCATGGCTGAAACACTAATACAGGAATGACAGAGTGCAATACCGCACATTCAGATGTGGCTCAAGCCAAGGACACACAAGCTTTTCTACCACCTTCCTTTTGGTCTTCTCAACCAAGAGAGAGATCTGACAGTTACCTGTTTTTTGCTGTGGCCGTTACCTGCCTTCTTGCGCTCTGGCAAACAGCCCAGTCAGCGCTGGTCGTCAGTAGTCTGGCTGGTGGCAAGCTGATTTACCACGGCAATCCTGTACTGAAGTCTGGAGCTCATGACCTTTTGAGAAGGCTGCCTCTCGGCCAAACCACTAGCAAGTGCTTAGTGCAGGAAAAAAGCAGATGAGGGATACAATGGTAGTTAGGACCCTCACTGTGATAAAAATAAACGAAATAGAGCTAGGCTGCAGGAATGGTACCAGGGCATCAAGAAAAGGTAAGATGGCCTGCGACTGCATAGTATTACTTACGACCTGACTGCTCCAGTCCTCTCTGAATCCCAGCTGGAGCATCGCTCTACCTCATAGACTGGGAAAGGGACCATTCCAAAGGATACCAGATGACACACTACACTGCACATGTTCAGAGATGAGAAAAATACCTTTCTTCAAAACAAATAAGATAGCAGACAACTAGAAATCTGCTGGATGCCACCAGAATGTCCTTCCACATCCGTCACAAAGCTTGTTGCCTCCTCCTCCAGTGAGCTGATTGCCCAGATGATAGGGCATTACTTCAGTCAAAGAAATCCACATAAAGGAAAACCACATCAGTTGGAAGGAAAAGTTATTTTATTCTAACAGCGCTTACTGAACAAGGGGGAAAAACTTCTAGAGACATGTTGCTGGCTTACAGTTTAATTGACGCCCTCAGCTTTGAGCCAGCATAAATTATTATTATGAGGGAAATTGCTGAGCTCAGGCTATGCAGAAACTTGCCAAAGGAAAGCAATTCTGACAGTTGTTATAGGGAATTCTCTGCAGCTTTCCTGTCATTTTGCAGTGTACTTCATGCTGACCTGCTGGACTTAAAGGAACTTATGCCAAAAGTAGTGCTCTCCCTTAGCACGGAGACTGCGCATCAACACAGCTCTCTGGTGGTGTTCATACCGGGAGGGAGTGTGCTTGTGTCTAGTCTGGGGCCAGTATTCTGGACAAATTGGATGTATTTTTCTTCCTCTGTCCTTACCCTCATTAAAAAAAAAAATCTGATTTTTCCTGCTGGCAACAAGCTTGACAGTGACGTCCTTCAAAGTGAGGACAGCCCTAAAGGTGCCCACTTACTAATTTGCCCCTCGTGCACTTTGCTACCCCATACCAAAAGCAGCCGTCAACTCTCCTAACAGAGACACACACACACACCCTGAAGCCCCTCTCCAGTTAATAGGCTTCTACCCTCCTGCTCCTTCCCTGGATATCTAAAAATCCATGCTGTGTTTAATAAATTTCTCCTTGAATTACCAGAAAAGCACTGCCTTTATACAACAGACCCAGGGGACCAGCAAAAATTGGAGAAGATGAAATCCTTGTAACTTCGGTTTTGTTTAGGTCTGGAAAGAGTTTGTGAGAATGAAGACCCAAACCTGAGGAAAAGGCCAAAGGACATCTGCACTGGGTTAATGCCTGTAAGTTGGAAAGTAACTTCTTGTTCTCCTCCTTTGTGTTTCCCCAGAGCTTCAGTATAATAAAGAGAAGAGAGACAGAAAAGGGCAGGAAAAGGGCTGATATGCTACAGCACAACAGCTCTTGGGGATCACTGAGGGACACATAAACCTCCTGGAGCCCATGGGTTTTAATACTCTTTCTGCATTTCAGATGCTTAACAATTTATTTTTTTTTTTTTGCTCAATGCTTAGTTCTATGTACTCCTTGCCATTTATTTAAAAAATCATTGAAAATATCTTCCCATTCCATGGGAAATGCGATTATTTCTGTGCATAAAATAAGGTAAAAGGTACACATGAATCNCTTTCTGCATTTCAGATGCTTAACAATTTTTTTTTTTTTTTTTGTTTTGCGCAATGCTTAGTTCTATGTACTCCTTGCCATTTATTTAAAAAATCATTGAAAATATCTTCCCATTCCATGGGAAATGCGATTATTTCTGTGCATAAAATAAGGTAAAAGGTACACATGAATCATGGTAATAGTATTCCATACACCAGAAGACATGCAATAAGCTTGACTAATGCTTTAAACAAAGACATATCTGTTTTTCACAAGTGGCTGTTTGAGTCACGCCAGGAGCACAATGCATTTCTGACTCTATGCCCCCGAGAACGTACAGCATTTCTGTGAGGCTCCTTATCTGGCTATTCAGGGCGTTCGGCTCGGGTATCCACCACCTCTTCCCACATCTGCACAAGACCCTCTCACTTTTTTTTTCCTTACAAAGTTGCTGCAAAACACACTCAGCAGTAAGACACTAGTATTTGTATCCTGCCTCCACCTCGACATCAGTGTTATCCATCCAACCACGCTTCTTCCAAATCATATTTCATTGTCCTTATAAAGCTATGCAGGCCGTAGAACAGGGGACTGTTTTGCTATCAGTGCGCAGGACAAAAGACTGAAATGAAACAGCATCCTCTGAGTAGCCAGAATAACTCTACAGAAGTCACCAGGATTAGGCTGATTTGCTCCCGTGAGGATCTGTGCTGTGTCCTTTGTTTATCTACAAAATGTACCCTGCACAACCAATTAAGGCTTCTTCAAGCTTGGGACCTTGGAACTGATCTTATTTAATACTTTCATTAACGACCTTGGCACAAGAAAATGAAAACATGCTAATGAAACTAGAGCATATCACAGGATGCAAAGGCCGTGTCAGTGCAGAGGAAGATTAGAGCATTATACAGGTGGGCTAAGAGTAAAACAGGCAGGATAAAACTGAAGATCATGTAGTATAAAGTCATGTATTTAGGGATTAACATCAGAATTTCTGCTATAAACTTAGAAGCCCATAATTTAGCAGCAAAATAGGAGCACCCGTTATTTCTAGCTAAGCACAATCTGACAGCCCCTTGCTAATGTGATGCAGGGCTGAGAAACCAAAGTGTGATGCCAAGAGGTATAAGAAGATTCATTTTCACCCATAATAAAGTGAATGTGCTAGGACTGAAAGTCCTACCAGGATCTCGCTTGGATGCTCTAAGATACTGGGCTTTTCGGTTTGCACAACAACAAATTCAGGCTCAAGGGGTGCTGAGGCTGCTTTGGTGGATGGAGGGAAGGAGGGAGCTGCAAAGGGGCTGGCTTACAGAAGGTTTAGGCTACATTTGTGCAGGCAGTATGAGTGAATTGTAAGGTAGGATTGCAGCACTTGAGGCAGACGCAGCCAACCAGGCATGCTCCTGCCTTGAAACGTGCACAGAATTTGCTCTCGTGCTTCAGTGAACAAGCACAGAGCCTTCCAGCATCCCTTGCACCGCCCTCCCAAAGGTACCCCCAGCATACTTCTACTGTTTATAATTAAAGACAAACCTGAGAGAAGAGACAGACGACTCCCTCAGAAGCTGCCTTAGCGAAATGTTGAAAAGTGAGTGGATCTTCCTTGCCAAATTGGACTAGACATAACCATCTCCTTCCAACTAATGAAACACTTCTTTTTGTTCAGATTTCTCAGCTGGGACTCCTATCCTGGTGTTTTGATATCTGATCCCATTTTTCCCCATCTGTTTACACATTCTCTCCCCCCACACCCCAACTCATTCCCTCTGTAAGCCTCTGTGCATCTGAGGGATGAGATGAACTACAGAAGGGAATGTCTCACATCGGGCTCTTGTACTTAAACATGGGCACTAAGTGGCTCTTTGCAATGAAGCAGCATCAATATTTCAGCAGGATGAGAAGAGTGGAAAGCCCATAGCTGACGAGGAGCCAGGCAACCATTTGGGAATGTAAAAGATGCCGGGACTTAGTCATCTTATGTTGAAGTTCTGGGGATATAACACAGCAAAGAGAGCAGAGTTTCCAGGGATTGTGGACTTCCATACTACCGCATGCTTGTTGAATGAGCTGCAGTGATGACAAGCTATGTGCAGAAATACCCTTTTCTGGTAATGACTAGAAGGACTGATGGAAGAAAGAGCAAAAAAGTACAGAGAGCCTTACGCTGATCCCAGTGCAATCGAGTCTGCTGTGTACAATCTCCAGCGCACCAGGCAGGCTTATGCACATTGTAGAGAGCAGAACATGCACCCATCACCTTAGCTCACACTTCACCTCCCATCCAAGCGGTCAGCTGCCAACCGGTGGCTGTCTGGGGTGGTTTGAGTCCAGATAACAAGTGCACGGCTCTGTACACTGCAGGAAACACTCATCCATGGGCTCCAGTCCTGCAACTCCTACAGGTTTCTTGGAAACACCTTGAGATTCTGATGCCACCACAGCTGCTCACAGCATAATTTTTTATCCAAACTAGTTCAAACATCAACCAATGCTAAAGTCTACAGGAATAAGATTTTTTTCGCCACCTTCTCAGCTGCATCAAGTTCTGCCATTGTCACTGACGTAGGCAAAAAAGTGGGAATACAGGTTTTACTTTTCACTCAGGCCAAAGATCAACTGCACAGTGCCTAAAGATGCAGGCTACTCCTGGCTTGACTAATGATCTGCAAAAGAGAATGAGCAGGGCAAGTTTACAAGTGACACAATGTTATTTGACAGTCAAAACAGAAGCCTGAGATAAGGTTGTGAAAAAACTGCATACAGACCTAACAGATGCTGGTTGAATGGACAACACGAAACAGAGGAAACTCCATGTTATCGAGTACAGTCTTGATAGAAATCATTTAAGTATTGATACGGTCAGCAAAATAAGAACACTTGCACAATGTTCAGCATCACTCTAAAAAGCTGACAGAATATGAGGAAGCACTGGACTGAGGAAGCACTGGACTGAGAAAAGTCCTGAAAGCATTAAACCACTGTCTAAATCAATATAGTCTCACCTTACAAGCAGTGTTCAGTTCCAAGTCTCCCATCACAAAGATATACGAGAAACAGAAACTGTCCACAGAGGCACAATAGAAGAATTTCAGAAGCAAGGATGGACTAAATGAGATTGTACAAATCCTACAATGGGCTTACAAGAAAAATCTTCAAGCAATTAATTAAATACAAAAGACACACATTCACAACAGGCAGCATTTTCCTCTGATTTACACCAGATGAAAATCTGGCTTTATCCTTTTAATGTGAATCAAAGGGAGTTTGTGCTCTGTGAAAGTAAAGCACTAAATGACTCTTGATGACAATCATCCTACTTATCAGGCCCTGCAACTACTGCTCGTTCAAACCAATTAAATGGCTGTGTGCCAAGAATAACAATAAAACCAATTGCATCGGCAATATTCTTCTCCACCCGAAAAAATGTATGACCTTCAATGAAAGTATACAAGTATAATATAAAAACGGAAAATCTGGAGAATTCAGCCCCCTAACAAATAACACTTTTAACAGTATGAAATTTAGCCCTACGTACAGACCTCATGACTGCTTATGTGCCTCCTGAGTGAACATAACCTGCACATAATTAGTATATAGTCTTTGTATTGGGCCATTAGGAGTAAACTTCAGCCATTATGAATATTCATCAAATTGCTCTCATATTTGTAGACTTTGGCTTATGTTCAACCTAATTCATTTTATTTAGTTGCTTAAGGATCTGGAAAGAGACACCTCCAGAGGCTCAGTGGGATGGGAAGAATTGTCCCCTGGAAATGTTTGACTTGACATTTCCAGGATACACCCTTCTATTAATCTATAAGGGAGACCTTATTGCAGCCTTTCAATATATAAAGGGGACTTATAAGAAAGATGGAGGAGGACTTTTTACCAGGGCCTGTAGTGATAGGACAAGGGGCAATGGTTTTAAACTGAAAAAGGGGTACATTTACATTGGACATAAGGAAGAAATTTTTCACTCTGAGAGCGGTGAGGCACTGGAACAGGTTGCCAAGGGAAGTTGTAGNCATCCCATCCCTGGAAGTGTTCAAGGACGGGTTGGATGGGGCTCTGAGCAACCTGGTCTAGCGGACGGTGTCCCTGCCCATGGCAGGGGGGTTGGAACTAAATGATCTTTAAATGTCCTGTCCAACCCAAGCCATTCTATGATTGTATGATTCTATAAGAATAAATACATATCCACTAAATAGCCAATGAAGTAGTTTTAATTATTAAATTATATTTTTCCATAAGACTCCAAAAAGGGGTTCTTGATTCCCCTGTAAACTTATCATAAACCTGGAGAACTAATTATTTCTCAAATGATTGCTCTTTGTAGAAAGTCTTTGTTATTTCACATGGCTAATATACAGACTATGTTTGTCCCTGCCATGCCTAAATCCTACCTGGGCAGCTACCTAGCCAAGAATGCATCAGTTACAATACTCTCCTATGGACACAATCTTTTTCATTTAAGATTTTTCTGCCCTCAGTAACAATTACCTGCCAATTCTGAAGAATCTCAAATCCAATCACCTTTACCAAAGAAGCATTTTCTTACAAACACATTCAGAATCAAGATGAGCTATTTGAAATGGTAGAACTATCTTATAGTTCAAAAACCTAAACACAACAGGGTGCTGGTCTAAAGAGAAAGTCGGCCCATTACGATACCAACTCTGAAGCACAGCACTTTGTGTGATGTCCCACTAACACCACTTCAGGAAGAAATTTCAGGCTTGAGACATACAGCTGATGGCCACTTTCTATCTAAAAGAATTANAAAAAAAAAAAAAAAACAGAGAGAGAAACGGGCGGCAGAAATTGACTTTCATGAACTAAGATCTGATGTATTTGGCACACTGGACAAAATATGCCATATTTGGGGAAACAATATGTGCAGGCCACAGATTTTGATGGTTCTTAAGAAGGAGGCATCCACTGCTGCCTTGAGAAGGATGAATTTTATTAGTTTGTTCATAGAAAGTTTGTTTCTGGTAAGTTCTAGGAAAATGTCTTTCCAGGTTCTCTTCTCATGTAGCATTTTTTTATGATTCTGATACAGGCTCCATTATGGGATGGTACAACAGCCACAATAACAGCCACAACATATTTTTTAAACTATGCATGCTAAGAAGGAAAACCTACGTACAATTAATATCAAAAGCTTAGCTTTCTGCATCATATTATATAGCCAGACATTTCTTTGATATTATGCATATTGATTCCATAGTAAGGGAAGGATGGAGATTTTATGCATTTATTTTCAGGGAAAAATTTGGACTGAAGCCAGGAAATAACAGCTGGTCCTGGTCCAGAGTTATCTGCTGAAACACAAGGAGGGGCTGCTGGAAAATTAATGATCAATAAAACCACTACTTTGAAAAGTTTCTTGTGTTGGAGATAAGAAAAAGACAGGAGAGATCATTCTACATTTAAAATAACCCGATGAAGTAGAAAATGGCAAAATGGAAAGTTGAAAAGAGATCTTGCATACCAGGTGAGTGCTTTCATTCATATTGTAGAAAGATGGTTTCTTTTTTCATGAGGAAAGTTCTGCAGCCTTCTTCTTCAGGTAAGAAGCCTGAATTCCTGAAGAATTTGACAGAGCAGGACATTAATTTCCTACCCAGCTCTAACGACTGCAGCACAGGAACAATAAAACAAACTGGCCAACCAGTACTCCTCCAATATCACAGCCAGGAAAGTAAGACACCATCTCTCCAGGAAAATGTCTGAGTAAAATAGCTAAAAAAGGTGGTAATCTGTGATGCCAGAAAAACAGATTTATGAAATATTTCATATGTTTAACATAACATTTTATACTAAAGCTTTCACCTTAATTATCTTATGATTTTAATGATCCATGCATAGATTTTCAGCACAGGCAAAGATCTATAGAAACAGTGTATTTAAACTTACATAAATTAGATCAATTCATAGAATTGGCTGTTCTTAAGAAGGCGAGCAATGCTAACTACATAACAATAACATCTAACCTTTCAAAAACACTTTACTGAAGGTTACACAAACAAGAATAATTTGAGAAGAACAGGAACCATTTAGCTGCCCTGGAGGAATCCCATAAAGAAGCAGAATGAAATAAATACTGGGATTTAATTACAGCTTTTCTGTGTGTTCTATTTGAAAGTCTCCAGTGCTCAAATACATGGAAATTAGACCTGAAAACTCCTGCCAGCATCACTGTTTAACATCTAGCACCTTCAGACTAAACTCCTCATGTACCCATCCATGGATCAGGACCACATGCGAATCTCTCTATTCAGAAGTACCTCCCACTGCAGAAATGGCGTTACATACCAACACTGCAAATGGCAGTGTGTTATCTTGGTCTTTTTTGGGCTATTTGTTATAAGCACAGCTCTTTACCTCAACAGAAATCTCTACTCTCTCATTAGCAGCAGAACATGAAAAGAGGGAAAGGGGAGATGTCTCTCTCATTTAGGTTTCCCCAGAAGGCAAAACCTCCCGTTGGTAAGCTCACCCACTAATGTAGGAGGCAACCCATTGCCTAGATACCTCTTTCACTAGTCTGAAGCTTTTTTTTCTGTAGCTCCACGGACGCTCATCCTGTGTATCTGAGGTTTCCAACAACATTAACGCAAGTAATTAAGTGATACAATTTGCATTAGCACAGGCCATCATTAGGCAGCTTGCTTATAGTGATGGCAGATAAGTAGAACGGTAATAAAATATTTCAGTGAAGCAAAGATGCAGTACGTTAACTGCCAAAATGAGTTCAGTTACTAAAGATGCATGTATAGTGTCCTGTTCTTGGCTTGTCAAAGAGCATTTCAGCCTAAAATAGGTATATATGTACGTATGTATATATATGCATATGCCATCCCCTTCTTCCACTGAACAACTACTTCACTCTCTATATAAATCATTATTAATGATGTACCAGGTACATAATCATGACTAGACAGAGATCTAATGTGCATTTTTCATAGTCCTCAGATTTCTGATCTTTGTACAAGGAAGACAGTACTGAGTCCTAATTAAGCTCATAACCAAGAAACTTATCATTACAAATTGTAAGGAAAAATTCAATACATACACATCCTACTGCCACATTGAGCTGATGGAAGAGCAAGAACTCTTCAAAACTGAATTTGAAAAGGTATCTTACCTTTAAACAAACTTCTGAGGCTTACTACAAGGTTTATTTTAGCCTATAAAGTTCACATGAGAAAGGATAGTTATATCACATCTTCCCACAGGTATCTCTTGTTAACTGCTTGACTACCTTCTTTCCATCTCTGTCTTTTCTGTCCTCCCCATTTCCTTCCTTTGGTTTGTCTACACTGGGAATAATCTGATAATTGTAGTTTGTTGTTATTACTCCCTTAGCAGGCACTGTATTTCAGAATAAAAGTGGCCTTCTCTCTAGAATAGTTTCCACGTGGGGAATTACCCCAGCTTACCTAGTGTACAGGTATACTTATTCAGGATTCCTTTACCAGTCAGTTTTCCCCTAGAGACAAACATTTGACCTTCAAATATCCATCAGCCTTAATATTATATGGTGTAGAATAAAAAAGTATGTTTAGATTATATATAGAGAGAAACTACATTGGGTGCTTTCAGATCAAATGCTTGTCTATTTTTCCAACTGTTAATTGATCTAGTAAAAGATATTGCCTCTCTGCACCAACTTTGCCTGCTGATGTCCCTAGCCCATCACAGCTACACTAGTTTAGATAACCAAACTAACCAGAGTGACCTGCAGATACCTGCCTGCGGGACCTCAGGCTTTCTCACTAACTCCCCATGCTCCTAACCACACTTCCAACGCCCCTTCCCCAGCCCCCGCTGTGTCATCTGGTTGACTGATGTCCCTTGTCCCGTTTGGATAACATGCTCACTCGGCAGCTGCAGGGGAAGGAGAAGAAGAGAGAAATAAAAAGCAAGAAGTGCAGAGATCAAAGGCCTAACAGACTGAGCTCTCCCTGAATTTCCTAAAGAACTGACGAAGCCTTTCCAAGTACCAGTACACCTTTATGCATTTCAGTCTTGTTCCGTAGTGCCCCCTTCCCCTCCAATACTTCTCATTCCCTTAAAGACATGGTAAATGTGTGCAGGGTTTATGCTCTCTGCCCTCTGCATTTCATTTTTGCCTTGCACATCCATTCCCGCACCTGCTTTCTCATTTGTCATGACCATTGGCAAAACAGCAGAGGAGCCAAAAATCTATACATATCTATTGCAATATAGACATTTTCTGAAACCAGCAATGTCATAGCACCACAATAAACTGTTCATGGATGAGTGAGTTTAATGGTCCACTCTCATAAATTGGGTAATTTTTCTTGGATAAAAGCAAGCTATATAATTAGAAAAGGGAACTAGTTACTTGTAACGAAAGAATAATCAAATCACCATTAAAGGGAAATTAGCTGCATTTATCTTAATTCTAGGGGCCCTACTGTTGCCTCCTGATACCATAAGCTTCAGGAAGATAAAATTTACTTGACAATCTCGGTGACTTTTGCCACTCCTGTTTGTTCATGCAAAGGAGGGCCCTTTATCATGTTTTGGCAGAGCAAGTTGCATTTAACTGAACAAAAGCTACTAAAACGCTATTTGTTTCATTTCCATAAAAAAAAGACACACCTCAACTTTCAGGGATGCCATTGAGATCCAGCTGGCTCCTCTGTCCTCCCATTTGCAACTCACAATTGCTGGGACAGAGCCAGGGAAAACAAGAGAGAGACCCCAGGGAGACTTGCAAAAGCTTTGTGTTCAACTAGACCGGTGTGGTGTGGGGTATTCCTGGAGAGGAATATCCTATGGTACTCCTCCACGAGCAGCTCTTGGCAGTTGCAGCACAGTGAGGCCCCAAGGCTTTGGAGCCACTTCACTAGACGTTCACTGGACCTGCTTAGGACCAGAACCAACAAACCTGTATTTTTTATGCCAACCGCACGAAGAAGGGAATGGTTCTGTTTAGCCAGCATCCTCCCTTACAGGCCAACAGGAGGAAAGGAAAGCTGTCTGAGGTGAGGAGATAGCTTACCCAGGTAACATAGGTTTGACTCTGCTCCCCAGACAGACCCTTTTCCAGTCTTCAGTGCCACATGCCACTGAAGGAAAGGATGCAGAGAAACACCGCTACATACAATAAGGTGATACATATTGCACCCCGAGAAAGAGGAGTGGAATTTAACATCAACCACTGTAGCAGTAGGAGGGAAGAAAAAGTGTCAGACAACAGCTGAGATTTCACTGCCAACCATTATCAGTAGCTGCTTCAGTATATCAGACTATAGCAGCATTTACCCGGCAGCAGATATCAATGTTCATCAATATCATCCTTCATCAGCAAAGACCAAACTACTCCCAGCATAGAGATACACTTATCCTGCAGCCAGTTTAACCAGACAAATGGCACTTGGCAGCAAAACTGAGGTCTGGTACCACCCTCCCACACTGACAGTCATCTAACCCAAGTATTCCTTGATTCCTCTTCCCCCAGCAGGAGAAAATGGTTTGCATAAAACAGAACCCACCATTCGATACACACTCAACAACTTCCTTCAGAGACTTGTCCTCCCTGAAGCGATTAGTTTATCCCTGTAATGAACGAGCCATGCAAGTATTTTGAAAATTTAAGGTGTCCTGTGCCCTTCCTCACAGCAGAATGCTGATACAATACAGAAGCAAGCTAAGTAATGTTTAAAGAGCTTGATCCCCCTAGCTTGCATTTATTTGTTACTTACTGGACACTGATGATGCTTTAGCCTCTTACATGGGTGACTTTTTGTTTTTAATATGTTCTTATTGAAGAACTCCAACACATACAACCACCAGAGTGGCTCCTTTAAACACATCAAGAAGTTGGTCAGTTGGAAGTTAAGTCCTTTGCTGGTTTCATGGAAAACTACCCAAACACGGAAAACCTAATGAGAAAACTCAATTTTGTATGCTCTGTTGACATCTTAAAATTTGCTATCAGAATTTTCTTCAGACTCCGGTTCTCATATAAGACTGTTAAATGTCCAGTCCTCCTAAGCAAGTCCTCTTCTCTGCCCAGAAGTTTTACTAGAAGTAGGAAAAAGAAAAGAAGGGCAGAGGGTACAACTACAGAAAGAATGACAGCAAGGAGAACAAGATGGGGAGCGTGTGGGCAGGAGCTGAGCAGAAGGCAGAAATCAGAAGGGGAGGAGATAGGATAGCAATGTAAATTAGGGGCAGATAATAAGGCAAAGAAGATGACAGGAAGTAGCATGGGAGCAAAAGAGAAAAGTCCTCAACCACCAGAACACGGGGCCTTTACAAATATTAAATACATTCTCTCACCATTAAGCGAACAGACATGAGACTAGTTGTAAAGAATCTCCATCCCACTCAAGGAAGGACACAAAATGAGTAAGTTTTTCTACTGCTACCCACGACAGGGCTATTTCAGATAGTACAGGAGTATGCTGCGGATCCAAAGAGCTCAGTCGTACTGACATTCAGTGGCAGCCTGTGTAAATCCCGTGACAGAAGTGTGCTTTTGGGGTTCTTCATTTGTGTGTTTACCTTAATTCACTGTGCTAAATGTTTGCTTTGTGAGATACCACCTTCACTTGCCATGTACCTGTTGTACAGAGTGTAGGGAAGGAAGCTGCTGTCTGTACCATCTCTACCTCATTTGCTATAGAGATGAAAAAGCATGTGATGGAGGGGGCTGGTTTTGCTGAGAAAAAGAAAGGAGAGTATTATAGTTATGGCAAATAATTGAGACTCTAGAAAATTGGATTCTAACTCTCATAAAGTTCATATGTAAGTCTAAGGAATTTACATTATATACATACCTCATTTTTCTCCCACACCCCAATTGAGTAATTTGTGGTGTGAGCTGCTAAGATGCTGGATGTGAGTAGGTGCATCTAAAGTCAGTGGGAGGTGGACCTTCAGTATATGTCGAGCAGCATAAAGCATTTACCACTCTGGAAATTAAGGTCTTTTATTTCTCCACATAGGTATCCAGAAGTGTTGATGTTTTTCATTTCCTGGACATGATGCAAGATAATGCCTCCCATTTCATAATGGTGTGACAAGGGTAAAGTCATTAATGGTTAGTAGGATGATAGCACTCCTGAAATGCTCTAAAGGAAATTAATATTTTTTTTTTTATTCCATGAAGGATAATGCTATGCAGTAAACTGTACATTAAAGTATACATGGAATGAGAAATAAAAGAAACATTTAATAGAACCACAGAATTGGAAAGCTTCTGGAGTTTAGTCTCCTGCTATCTCAGGCAACTACATCATATAAGCACTTTTATAAATTGATCAGGTCCACTTTCAAAGTGGATGGGCTTCCTGCCTCAGCACAGGAAGTTGTTCCACAACCTCATTGCTCTAAAAATCCGAGATCTTCTAATTCACAGCCTAAAATCGTTAATGTCCATTTTACACATATTTGTCTTCCATTTAAATAACAATTCTACATCCATGTCGCTTACTGTGCTTTTGACACATCAAATCTCCTCTTAACATTTATTTTGCTAAACTAAACACAACAAATTCTTTGAGCCTCCTCTCACAAAAGCTCCCCAAAGAACATCATTCCTACTTAGCGATAGGGTTCCTCTGGAGAAACGAGCTTATGGCTATGTGATTAAAAACTGTATCACAGTGCTGTCTTAAGGCACATAAGCCCACAGGACCCAAACCTGAAAAGCAAGCAGCTGCAGCACACTGTAGGTCTGAAGCCAGACACACAGGCCACGCGGCTGCTCTGCACATATGTGTCAGACTCTACATCATGTGTGCAGTTAAGTCTGGATCCATCTCACAGCTCTGTGCACACAGACTTGCTATACCCAGCACTTCCCAGCTTTTAAGATGGTTCTGCATTTCTTAGTGCAACCTCTCAGTAGGTGGGAGAGAGACGTGAACTAAATTGTATGAGGCTAATTCTAATACATTCCCCATTTTTGAGGGGAATCAGTGAAGGGGGTAGCCTTGATTACATGAGCTGTCCTTCCTCAAATAAAACCCACTTACCAGTTCAAAATAGGTTTTGTTGCAAAATTGGTTGGTTTGGGGCTTTACTTCATGTGTAAATGAAGATAATCATTAGGGACTTTGGTGAAAATGAGAACATATCCTACTAGCAAGGGAGAATAAAAAGGCAACATAAAATGGTAGCAAGTTGACAGGACAGTAGTTTCTGAAGTACAGTAATACATTTCCATAGTGCTTTCTGGAAGAGTTTCATTAACTTTGAAAAAGGTATCATTGATAGGTTCTTTTTTGTAACAGAATAAATGTTTCCCAAACTCAAATGACAAAGAGAGTGGCTTGTTCACAGCATACATCCAATTTCCACGTACATAATCCCAGTCCCAGTCCAAACACAGATGAAGAGCTTTACGAGTTGAGACAATAACATCCTGAGGTTGATTCAGAGAATTCATCATCCCATCTGGATGCTGAAGTTCCTCAGCATGACTATATTTGGTGATGCTGAAACTAAAGGTGAGAAATCTCATCACTTCGCGCAGAGACTCGGTGCTGCACAAAGACATAGGTGAACCTGAACTACCCCTGACAGACCAGATGCATTCAATCCACACCTGGATTTTGTATGCTGAATGCCGGGACAAACAGCACAAACCCACGGTGTCCTTACCACATCCTCTGAGGCTCAGGCAGCACGAGTGCAGACAAAATCATGAATTCACTCACCCAGCGTTTTGGACATACAGATGGCAATAGGTGCCTTATGTTTATCCGCTCATGGATGGATAACATTTTATGATTCATACGTCATACCATGGACCTAAAATTCCAGTCCTGAGAATTTGAAATTAGGAAGGGGAGAAAGGAAATATATTGATTGTTGCTTACGGGAAACGCTCACCTCCCCCTGCATGGGGCCTCAGGAATACGAACTCTTCAGGGACACCTTCCTGTCAACCCCTCTACCCGCCCCTCCCCCTCGCTCCCAGGGGCAGAGCGCAGCCACCCTCACTTGAAAATGGCTTTTGAGAACCTGCCATTAGGGAAAAAAAACCACAAACGTGTCAGGAGCAGTGTCTCTGACATTCCTGCCGCCCCCACCCCGGGCCTGGGCACGGGCAGGGAGGGGTGTCAGGCCGCGCCGAGCCCCTCTCCTCCCCGGCCGCGGGAAGGCGGACTTTGCCCCAGCACAGCCGTTCCGGGACAGCTCAACGGCCGTTCCCCGGCCATACCCGCCCCGCCCGGGCCACCTCAGGGGCGGCCGAGCCGGGCCGGGCCGGGCCCGCCGCCCCGCTCCTGCGGGAGCTCCCGCCCGCCGGCGGCTGAGGGGAGAGGCGGGCCGAGGGCGGCAGCATCACCATGGCGACAGTGACGTCATCTCACCCTGGATCTAATTGGAGGAAACCCCGTGGCCCCAGCCGCAGCCCACGGGCCAACCGAGCTTGTGCCCTGCCTGCGCTCGCCCCCGCGGCGGCGCGCTCTGCCGGGATTGGCCGTCGGGGCGCGGAGGGGCGGAGCCGGGCCGGCAGGCCAGGCTGCGATTGGCCGCGTGGGCGCGGGCTGAGCAGCGGGTAGGCTTGCCTGTGCCAACGCCCTTTAGCGCTGGCTCTCGCCGGAGACGGGAGCGGCTCTTTCTCTCCGCCACAGCCCCGAGCCAGGCAGCCGATCGGGTGGCGCCTGCGGCCCGGCCTAGCGCAGCGGACTCAGGTGAGCGCCGTGCCGCGTCCCGGCGGCGGGCGCGGGCCCCTTTCCGCCGCCGCTGCCTGCCTGCCGCCGCGTCCTCCATTTTGTGATCGCGGCGTGGAGCGCTCGGCGGCCCCGGGGAGCGGGAGGCGCAGCCAGCCAAGCGCCGCCATTTCGCACCCGGCGGGCCCGCCGGCTTCCTCTTTCCGCCCTTGCCGCCGCGGGGGCAGCGCCGGCCGCCCTCCCGCCTTCCCCGCCGCCGTCGTCGTCCCCCGCTCCCCCCTTCCCTCCTCCTCCCGCCGCCGTCCCTGGGGACGCCGGGGCCGAGACCCCACCCACTGCCGTGCCACCGCGCTCCCCCACCGGCAGTGCGGGGCCGCCATCCCGGGGCCGGAGCCGCGGCCACTCCCGCTCCGGGGGGGTGGCGGGGAGGCACCGGGCCCCGCCGCGCTTTACCGAGCTCCCCGCCTCCCCCCAGCCCGCCGTGCCCCGCCGCCATGAGGCGAAGCCCGCTGGGTTTTAACCCCTTCCTTGCCTCCTCGGCGACGAGCTCGTCGCGTCCTTTATTACTTATTTTTCCCTTCTCTTCCCGGCTTTGGCACCTTCGCCTCTCACCTGCGGGGCTGGGGGCGCACAAGGGGCTTTGGGCAAGGCCCCCTCAGGCTGGCTGGTTACTAGGTATCCTCCAGGTCCCTGTTAGTCAGCGTCTTGATACGCTCACATGAGGGGGGAAAGCAAGGTGAGGACAGAAAGTCCGCTCTGATGGAAAAATTGCTATTTCCAGCGCTTGGTCTTGAGGCTGCTGTCCCTTGGCTAGCGCTGAGCGCGCCTTCCCCAGTTGGGTTTCTAGGTCGTGGTTTCCCTAGGGGTGGACCCTTGAGAGGAGTGCCTCTCCCCGTAACCCCGCCGGGAAGGGCAGGATGCTGCAGTCCCATCTCTCCACAAGAAGCTCCTGGAGATGGGGAAGGGGAGGCAAGGCTCAGCACGATCCTTGTTTTTTGGTGGGTTGCGAGGGGTGGTGTAAGATCGTGGTCTGTAGTGTTTTATCCTAGAGTCATGGTTACTGTCTCATTCTGGCAGGTTTTGAGGTGCATTCTCGTGTTGATAGCGTGACGTCCCCAGCTTCTCCTGCTTTTGCGACTATACGGCTCTTGCCCCACTGCCAGCCACCATGGATAAGACCGAGTTGATCCAGAAAGCCAAGCTGGCTGAGCAAGCTGAGCGCTACGATGATATGGCCACCTGCATGAAGGCAGTAACTGAGCAAGGTGCCGAGCTGTCCAACGAGGAGCGCAACCTGCTCTCAGTGGCCTACAAGAACGTAGTGGGGGGGCGGCGCTCTGCCTGGAGGGTCATCTCTAGCATTGAGCAGAAGACGGACACCAGCGACAAGAAGATGCAGCTTATCAAGGACTATCGGGAGAAGGTGGAGTCTGAGCTCAGGTCCATCTGCACCACTGTGCTGGTGAGTGGGGATTTTCTGTCTTCTATTTTTTTAAGAGAAAAAAATACCATATTCATGTATGTTGCTGTACTGGGGAATAAGACTGGGAACTTGGCTGGGGAATATCATCTGAAGTACTATGCTGGGGTAGAGGAAGTCAGTGCAGTAACTTCTGCAACCGTTATGTGGGTTGCTGTGAGGAGGAAGATCATCTGCACTCTACTATGGGCCCCGTATGCGTAAAGATATTTGAGATATACACTCAAAATTGAGTGTATATTTGAAGTACATTTTTGGATGGAGTGATCAATATGCAGTATTGTGCCAGGTAATTGCAGAGATGCTGAGAATTTAACCTCGTGCCTGTTTGTGCTGTGGTTAGTAAGCTTATCTATTCATAAGATAAGCTGAAAAGAAAATGAGAAAAGCCATTTTTTTCTTCAGATCAGAGCTAATAGCCTGTTAAAAGCATTTACAGTAACTGGGTGTGCATTTCGTTTACTTCTCATGAAGAAAAACACTCTCAAGGGGTCTTCAAGAGACATTCTGAGTTTTTTTTTAATATAAAATATGATTTTATGAAGTAAGACATGTATATTGAAAATAGGAAATAAAGACATGTAGAAATTGGCTTTGTCAGATTCAAGCTGACTTCTCAGGGGAATCTTTAAGATGAATTTGCAGTAATTCTGGAATAATGTAAAATTAAGGTGTAAGACTGGCATGACACCCTGAGCACGCATTGAAGCCCAGGAATACGTTTCTGTACAAGCAGAATTCCAGATGCCATCAATAGTGAAACTGCTGCACTGTAGTGGGAGCTGAAGAGACGCTTGTCAGCAGTGTGGAGGCTGCTGCACCCTGTTCTCCATGACCAGGGAGTTCTGGCTGCAGGAAGCTGCATGCGTGTAATGCAGTAGTAATTGTGTAGCAGATAATATTCAGAGGTTTATTTGCTTCTCTTAGTTACTTTTTTTTTTTTAGGCATCTAGTATTGTGAACATGAGAATAGGAAGACACAAGGCTATAGGAAATAAAAAAAAATTTGAGGTAAATTTATCCTAGATTGGTTTAGGAGACCTGAATTTAAAGCTGACTGGTTTGGAAGTAACTGAATTTGCTTCTTGATTAGGTGTTCTGGCTCATGAACACGGGGGAATACTTTGGATTGTGCTGAAAATACCAATATGCTTCCATGCATGCTGCCACCTAGGTTTTGGGTTTGTTTTTTTTTCCTAAATCAGTCAAACGGAATTACCTTTGCTTGAAAATCATTTGGAAATTTATTAGCTTAATGAATTGGTTAATAGCTTAATACATTTAAGAGTCCATGTCTTCCAAAGAAGCTGTTTCTACAGTTACAGGCATAGTTAATTTGTAAAACACTCACCTTTGTGAAAATGATATGGTTTGCGTAGGGCACTGATTCCTGTGACGAGAGTTTCTCTGTAACCTGTGTGACGGAGTGCCAGCCTTTGTGCTGTTGTCACTCCTCTCAATCTCCTCTTCTTAGTGCCCCACTTCAGAACTAACTTTTTGGGACCTCAACATAAAGCTCACTCTTCAGACTTCTTAATCTCCCTCTGTCCTTCTACCCAATCTGGTTCCTAAGAGGTTATGCATAAAATCTCATGCTGGTTGCTGTGCCATCTTAACAAGGAGCTCGTGCTTCCATAGGGAGACTGAATGTCTCTGATAAACGTAGCAAGCCATTTCACGCAGTGTCTATACTGAAATTATTTCAGTCACATCAAATGGTGAACAGCAGGTAGTCTGGTAGCCTTGCTAACACAAACCTCTGATGTAGGGAAAGCAAGCTCTTCCTGTGCTAGCTGAATTTTTCCCTGCGTTCTAGTCTTTCTCTGTTCTTGGCGATGACCTGGTTGGCAACTCTCTCCTTCCCTTCTTGTCTGTAAGGCAGCAGCGAAGACCGAAACCTACAGCTGTGCATGCTTTTCCTGTTCTGCCCTGCTGGCAAAGGTGTGCCTTCCTTTGGTAGGGGGAGATGTCAGCTATCTACTGCAAGCCTTCTGATTTTTACCCTTCCTTTGAGGACCACGTGCAGTTACATTCTGTTCTGCTTCTCTCCCTTTTCTCCTTCATCTACCACTCCTGTGATCCATGAGTCAGCATCCGAGAGGTTGGAACTCACAATGTGCAGGCACTACAAAGGACGGGTTTCCCAAAGCTGAGCCACAAAGTGGTTTTGACTCCTCCTCCTTTGAATGCTAATTTCTTCTTTACTAATACTATAGTAACTGCTTGTAGCTTTTTTAGATCTCTTAAGTTGAATCTCAGAGATGCTTTTTGAATTCTAGGAAGGCAGCTAAACTGAAACAACTGCTGGCAAGTAGTATGGAAAGGTTGCTTGTCATCTGGAGTATTTGGATTTAGCAAGGGTGGATGTGTTGGGTGGAGTGTGACTGCTGTTAGTCATACTACTAACAGTTTTTTCAAAAAGCTTTTTTTTTTAATTTTATTACTGGTATGGCACAGCTTTTCAAAATGAAATCTATGTGCTGTTGTAGAAACATTCATTTAGACATACTTGTGCTAGTATTACAAAATACTGCTAATTTATTAGAAAGGTGTCAACACTGAATCTGCAATTACTTTTTTTTTCCTCTAAAGAATGCCTCAAGCAGTTAGGTAACGCATTGTTTTAGGGCATGGTTTGATAAGGAACTTAAATTTCATCACCACTAAAATACAAACATCTAAAATTATGTTGAGATATCTATATATAGATAGATATAGAAAGAAAAATAAAACTTTTGCTAATTAATTAATTGATAACCACCATCAGCGGTCACAGTAAGATATTCCATCTCATGACAAGCAGTGAAGATGTTGCTTTTGCTGCATATCTTACAAGTAGGAGTAGATGTGATCTGAACCCTTTTTAACTGTTAATTGTATGACTGGTCTTTCAGGTGAGAGTGGCTCTTTAATGAAGAAATGGTATGGCTTTGTCAAACAACTTGCACGAATGTTTTATTTGAAAGGTGCACTAGCAGGTTTTATTGAAGTCCCTGTATTGATTGACTAATTCTTTGGTAATGTAGTGAATTAATGTTGAATCATCCCTTATGAATCATAGTTGAAACTGTTCTTGAAACACTCTTGTCCCTGAATAAAGAAACAGGTTGGTAACTTTATTTTTTTTTCCAAGATAAAGTTGAACGATATTGTTTCATATACTCTCTGAGCGCAAAGTTCATGTTTCTTTATATTCTCTGAGCTATTTCAAGGCAGAGGTACTAGATAATGTAGAAGGGATGGGTGCAGTAGCAACTTTCACATAGTTAGTGAAATAACGTGTGAGACTTTGAAGATGGAATGTATGATATAAGACTAATGCTTTATTGTATGTACACCCTGCTGCTTAGTTACTTTGGGTTTTCAAAAAGTGTAAATTTTGAATTGGAACTTCTCTGGGGGAGAGGTCAAACTGATGGGTTTGAGAGCCTCAGTCCCTTTGCATAGTGATAACCCACATTGCATTCGAACTCCTCCTTTCTTTAGAAAGAGCTAGTGTAGAGGAAGGGGGGACATCAACCCTTGCCTGGAAGGAGTTCACTCTCCACCTGCAACTTGAGGTTTTTTCCATGTGTATTTGGTAGCGCTCTGCATATGTTCAATTTCTAGGTCGTGATGTTGGAGCTCTTTGTAGAGCAATAGAGATTGCTACTTGCCCACAGTTTAAAACTTGATGAAGATGCAATGGCTAAAATCATTAAAGCTTGGAAACAGCTGTATCTTGATGGTTACTTACTCCTCTGTCTCTAGCTGAAACTTAAAAAATTTAATTTAATATCCCTTTAATTTTTTTCATAGAAAAGTGTCATATATGAGGCTTTTTAGTTGTTTCCAAACATCTGTTTTTATGGTGTCCTCTGTAAACGGTTTTACATTGCACTGTGTCAGGCCCATGTTGGTCAGTTTTTCTAGAAATGAGCAAGGGCATCGTGAACTTTTAAAAATGGACCGACAGTAACATTACTTGTACTGTTGATTCTTTTCTGTACCCTGTGGCAGTGCCTGCAATGAAATAGTCTTGAGGTGTAAGGTGTAGCTTATTTCAAATTTTAGTGTCTTAAGGTTGAAAGGATGCTTGTAAATGTTTGATCTTCTGTGAGATTGCAGTGTTGTTGAAAACAAGTATTAGTGTGTTGCTCTTGCCAGCTCCCCTTTCCTTCCTTCACCTCCCCCAGGGTTGCAATGCTGTTACTACTTCTGCTTTGTGTAATTAGGAAACAAAAAATGCTAATAAAACCAAGGGTAAAAATCTATGTCCACTTCTGATTTTACCCATTTTGTAGATCTAGTTCTAAAGTTAATAGCTTAAAAATAAACAAAACAAAAATCCCCATACTAGAAGGTAATGTTCAAAGCAGCTTTTTTCAACAACACAAGTTCAGAACTTCATTGAAAATTAAGTTAGTATTTTCTTGCAGCAGCAAATAGATTCCTCCTGTCAGCTAAAATATCTGATATCAGATGATGAATAAGCTTTGACCATAACCCTGGTTTTGCCCTACTGTTACCTTTGGCCTACAGAAAACTGACATCTTTATTTTTATTATACATGGAGAAATCTGACAGATTCAGTAAGTATTAGCTTGATGCTGCTATATGAAAAATTTACTAGAGTTTCAAGTCTTGTGAATACTTTTTCTCTGCTTTCCTATTTTCAGTGAACTGACAGAGTTTATACAGAAATACATAGTGTTGTAGAGGTGAAACGCTGGCATCTGAGTAGTCTTTTGATACTGGGAGCTATGTATGATGCAGTTTTATTCTGAAGGTCGATCATACTAATCACTTAAGATACTGTTACTTTTGGACTTGAATTAGCTGTTCTGATAGTGGTTGGAACAGTATTTCAAGTATTACTTTTTTTTTTTCCTTTTGTAAATTAAAGCAAATGCTGTTGACTCATCTTTTTTAAGTAACTGACTAAAAGGACTAACTACTTTGACTCAAAGCCAGACCTTAGGTTGGGAATATTACTTTGCAAATCCAGAATTGTGGAGTGAATGTTTTAATTTGGAATAACCATCGTCTTTTTTGATGAAAGGTAATATGTGGGGAGAGACTTGATTGTCTTTTGTGTTCACGGAATCACAGAATCTCCTAGATTGGAAAAGACCTGTAAGATCGTTTAGTCCAATCATTAACCTAACACTGACAAGCCCACCACTAAACCATGTCCCTGAGCACTATATCTAGATAACCCTTAAATACCTCCAGGGATGGGGACTCCACCACTGTCCTGGGTAATGCATTCCAATGCCTGTTGTGTTTGTAGCACAACTTCTAGCAAACAACACATTTGTGATAAGAATTGTGGAACTTAATGCATGAATCTTTTCTAGTTCAATATGCTTGGAACTTAAAATCATGATTTGAAGTTGACTTATTCGTAGTTGTACCTTCTCTTATGTCAGTTTTTGCCCTTCGTTAGAATCTGCTGCTGGAGTACTACACTTTTGTGCAAGGAAAACTGAATCCACTTCTAAGAAGGGACTGACACTTGCAGAAACAAAGCCTAGAATGCACTGAGGTTCTTGAAATGGCTGAAAACTGTTAAAGCCCAACTAAAAATCATTGAAGGAATTCTGATGGTAGCTGAGGTCTCCATCCCATGCAGTCATTGCTTGCTGCCCCCTCCCCCTGCAACTGGATACTGAATTTCTAAAACATGCAAGCAGGCTAGTGAAGGATACAAGGTAAATGACAGCAAGGTATTTTGTCTGAGGTTCTGAAAACTTGTGCCGTTATGTTATTTGTGTGTGGAGTGTCATTTCCCGTTTCAGAAGCTACTGGGATGAGTTTAGGTCACTGATTTGACTTGCATGCGTGTCTCCATCTGGAGGTAAAGCTGAGAATTGGGTTAACTTATGTCTCTTGAAAGTATAGAAACCTGAAGATCAATGGCTTGTCTGTTCTTAAAAGTTTTAAGAAATGACCACTGAAGAATTCCACTTCTGCAAAGTAACAGTTCCTAACAGCTCTGAAAGGCCTGTCCTGAATGTTAACATCCTGTCAGAAGCAGGATGTGGAGTAATTGAAAATAGGAAATCATAATACGGACACAGGTGACCAGCTGTTGAGAATGGGGCAGCCAAAGCCTCATCCATCTCCAGTGTCAAAACCATTTTTTAATGACGTTAAGCTATAGATTAACTAGCCTGGTTGTAGTCAAGGCTACTAAAGCTTTCTCTATACTGTACAAGTGGACTGAGGTATTACTTGTACTGGGGGGCCACAAAGATGATCAGAGGGCTGGAGCACCTCTCCTATGAAGACAGGCTGAGAGAGCTGGGGTGGTTCAACCTGGAGAAGAGAAGGCTCCAGGGAGACCTTATAGCAGCCTTCCAGTACCTAAAGGGGGCCTACAGGAAAGATGGGGAGGAATTCTTTATCAGGGAGTGTAGTGATAGGATGAGGGTTAATGGTTTTAAACTGGAAGAGGGTAGATTTAGATTAGATATGAGGAAGAAATTCTTTACTCTGGGGATGGTAAGACACTGGAACAGGTTGCCCAGGGAGGTTGTGGATGCCTCATCCCTAGAAATGTTCAAAGCCAGGTTGAATGGGGCTTTGAGCAACCTGGTCTAGTGGGAGGTGCCCCCACTCATGGCAGCGGGGTTGGAGCTAGATGATCTTTAAAGGTCCCGTCCAACTTTAACCATTTTATGATCTAGGATTATTGAATTTCCTAGAGGACATTTACTGGTTTGGTGGCCTTGAGAAGGTAGGATGTGCTCACTAGGTAGAACTGGACAATAAAGGCACAAATTCTATTTTTCTGCTAATGCAGTGAAGCTTTTAGCAGATTTTGTAAATCACTGTCATGCTTACCTGCCAGACAGTTGTCTCGCAGGCATTTCTACATTAGCTACTAATATGATAGATGCCTTTTTGAAGTAAAATGTAAAGGCTATATATCAGAGAGATAGAACTTGATGAGGAAAGAACACGCATGAGCTTGAATGTTATTAGCAGTTGATTTCTTTATGATGGCACAAATTGGGGTTGTGTAGCACATTATTAAAGCAGTAGATTGTACCAATTTCTGTATGGGCACAGAAGCTTGCAGTAGTGGGGGATACCTGATGATTTTCAGAGGAAGGTAGCAAGGAAAAGGGGCAGGTAGGGCAGGTAAAAGTGCAGGGATGTACTGTCTTTGTAAGTTTGGTAAGTGAAGGTGTGTGTTTGATTAATCAATGTTTTCTTATTTGTGTAGATCTTGCTCCTTTTTTAGTTTTATGCCCTTTGTCTTTGAGTATGATGAGCCTACTGCCCCTAGATGTTACTTGCTGTTTGTAAGTGCTTTTGTACTTAACCATAAACTTGAAGCTAATTTGATCACAGACTACCTAGGTAAAGTAAGTAAGACTGTTCTTGAACACTGCATTTGTGGCACTCACTCCACATAACTACTGAGTTCATTGGCCTGATGTTTACAGGTTCCTCATCATCCTTTCTGCTTCTCAGGGTGCTGGAACCAATATCAGAATGCTCCAGCTGAGCATAAAGCTGACTTGTATGCTTGTAATTTGCTAATTCACTCTGTACATCTGAATAACAGTTCATGTGAACTGCGCACTTAAATTATTTTTACTGCCTACTATGTCTAAGTGCTGAGTTTCACATCCTGTGGTTCTGTGCACCCACCAAAGCATATCAGATGCAAAGACCTAGGAACTACGAAGCCCTGAATTAGCTGTGATTTTGCTTGTGCCTTCCTCTTAATTTGTTAAAGGAATCAAGTGTTTGATTTACCAGTTTCTGACATTGATAAAGGTTTATTCCTTGCTCTAGCACTCTTTATCCTGTCCCTTAATTTATACAATCCACCCACTGAGTTGCATATAGGAGACATGTTAGGCTCTGGAACCAGAGAACTTTCCATTTGCTCTGATAATAAATTTTCTAAGTACACTACATACACTCTTATCAGACTGACAGCCTCATATTTCCTGGATAAAACTTCTTCAGGAAGTTCTGTTCTGAAGTTGAATACATTTTGTAAAATTCTTGTAAGCAGAAATCATTATAAATGGAAGTAGGTAGGCAGGGCCTTAGCAAGAAAGTCAAGGTTCACTTGCTATGAGAAATTTTTATAACAAGGTTATCTGAAATGTTGGCTTCTAGTTTTTGTGACTTAAAGGTTAGACTTCATTGTTGTAGGTTGTCTCATTTGGGGAATAACAAATTACTGGCACACTCCTAATATGCTGAATGAAATAATGCATTGCTGGGGTTTCTTCAAGGTGGAGCTGGACAATGCAAAAGGTGCTTCCAGCTGTACTAAGCAATGGGAAGAAAGTGCATCTGTTTCATTATCTTTCTGGATTTCAGTGATCACAAGCCTCTGATCCACAGCTCCCAAACAGAAAGCAGACAGAAGCAATTACAACTTTTAGGCCCTCCAGACTTTGTTTATTAGTATGAAAGGCTGACTTTAAAAATCAGTTATCTGCACAAGGGTGACATACCTTAAACCCATGTAACTCCTGCATGCTGTTGTTCATTTTGACTATTGTTAGTCTAGGTATATCTCAGTCGATCATTTAGTCATACCTTCAGGGCTTCTGTGGCTGCAGAGCATAGAAATATTTTTAAATGCAAATTTAGTCTTTTGTATTTGATTCTATCATATTGTGGAAGATCACAAATGGAGGATGCTGGAATAAACTTTTAGGTAGTCAGGGTTCTGAAGAGAAGAATTTTATTCCAGTAATACATGTTTACTAAGGGGAAAATAACACTTGAAGTATTTTGAGGAATTAGAAATATGGAAAATGCAATCATGAAAGAATGTTAGAATCATTTTGAGATAAATCTGTCTGATACTAAGAAAATTTTCCTGAAAGCTTTTGGCTGTCCTGTGTGGCCATTACTTCAGCAAAAAAAATTATAATTATTCAAAAGGGGAGTGACATTTTTTTGAAGAGTTCTCTGTATTTGTCAGGGGGAAACTGGAAAACTTTAGACTCTTCCATAAAAACTTGAATAATTGTGTGACTTTCACTGGATTGTTGGTTTTGTCTGATGAAAATCTATAGAAAGGAGAACTTGCATTTCCACACACTTCTAGTTCCTGGCTTACATAGTTCTTTGGGGACCACAGAACTTTCTAACTTCTTGTTTTAGGAGAAATGCAAGCAGTGAATGTAAATTCTAAATGAAATTAATCTCAACCCCAGGTGGGAATAGTGTGGGCAGACACGCTGCAGCTCATTCTTCCAATGCATCTGTTAAGTGGGATTCCAGATACTTCATTCAGGGCCAATCCTAAGTATTGACTGCCAGTTTTTAAAACTATGTAGACAAAGACTCAGAACCAAATGGAAAAGGCAAATTAGGTCACTCTCTCCGTTTCCATGCCAGGTATGTTTGTCTCTGCTTTCAACAGTGTTTTGTCAGGTCATCCTAAGGCCATGCCATTACTGGAAAGGCATACACGTATTTTCCTCAATATATAAACTGAAATACTAATGGTCCTAGGAGGTCTGTATGAAAACTATTTAATGTTCTCCCAAGAGGAGTTGATGCATAGAGCTTGAATCCAGAAAGATGAAGAGCTTACTTCTGCTGAATTACAGTTTTGAAAGTAAAGTGATCTTACTGTTGCAGCAGGGGACTCTCCCTTTCCTGTCAAGAAAACAACCGCTGAATGTTAAAACACACCTAGGTTGCAGTGAGTCATAGTGTGGACTTTGGAATGACTGATTATACTTCAAATAGTCGAGAAGTCTTAATACCAATTTACTAAATGATTAAAACAGGCAGTCATTCGTGAGTGCAAGCCTTATTAAAAGGTCTGAGCCTACACCGATCATCTGTGCTGTCAAACACTTCAGAATATTTAATGTGTTCAAATTTGCATTTAACAGTTCTATTAAGTGAATGTATTGGTCTGAGCTGTCTCACCATCTTCTTAGCTTTACTTTTTGACTGGAGCTACAGTGGAAACCATTTCTGTGTATGCTGTTGTAGGTGGTTTTCTCATATCGGAGCTGGATGGACCTTCAGAAATACTTTAGACTGAAGAGTTTTTCCAAGTATTTTGCACGCTGCAGCCCTGGCTGAATTTCTGTAGTGTCACACACTTCACATAGTGAGCCTTTTGAATGTGAGCTGCTCATCTTCTAGATGGGACTGTGATATTGAATCCATGTTCAGGGTGGTGAGTTAATTTGCTAAAACAGTGGCATTGACATGCACTCTCTGCATGTACATTATTTTTAACGAACCTTGTCTCAAAATAGGTTTATTTCAAAACAGTTTCTTCACTTGCATGTGACTATTTGGCTGTGGGGTTTGGCCAGTAAGCGTATGCTGTTACAGGCAAGCACAATAAGTAATCGGAGTTACTTGCTGTCACCCATGTAACATCTGCTCTGGTGGCTAGCTTCAGTACTCTTTAAAAAAAAAAAAAGGGGGGGTGCACTTAAAAGCTCAAAATATGAAACATTCAGTGTCAGCTCAGGAAGGGAAGGAACATCTCGGAAACAGCCATAAAACTCAGTCTAGTCTCTGTAAGACCTGTGAAAATCAGTACCCTGTGGAACGGTAGCACATCCTCTGTTGGCAGGTCTGATGAGCACTTGGACAGCAGAGAGCTTCTGAGCAACTGATTTGAAGTTCAGGCTGGGTTTGGGGATTTTTTTTCCATATCATTGAACTTTTCCCATCATGGGGTGAAGAGGAATATAATTTTTTATATATATATTATATGCATTGATATTGATTGGTTTGTTCTTGTATCAAAACCCAGTAATACTATTGAATTTTCTTTTCTCTACATGCCTTTTATGTCATATGAATTGAAGCCCAGCAGAGGACTTTGTCTTAAATTCCTAAAACGTGCAAATCCAAATTACTTCTCACAAACTGTTATGGTGTTGGCTTTTAAAGAATAGCATTTAAAATCATATACCCAACAGATGAAGATCGCATTGGAATAAGGTGTTTGAAACAACTTGAAGTAAGATATATGCGCCTTCGGCTGAAGAATGTTGCTGAAACAGTATTTCTTGAAAATCAAACTTTATATAGACTTTATTCACAAAACTCTATGCCAGCAATTTTTAACATGGGCACAATCCTCCTTGCTAAAGATCGTGCAGCAACATAATCGGTTTATATTTACAGGGGCAAACTTTTGGAGAGCATTGCTGCTTATGATAGTTGCTTTTATATTGATTTTTTTTTTCCTTGGTGGAGAAAAAGTAATGATATACTGTACTAAGTTGGTGAGAAATGCAAATGGCAATGTAGATCAGGCTTTTAATAGCATAACATTAAATAACTCGATGCTGGTGATGTGACCCAAACATGTCCTAAGTGTTGACATCTGAGTGATGGTGGCATTGTAAATATTTTGAGTTACTTCAGTTTACCACATTGAGAACTTCTGTTGGTACCTAGGCACATGATATCTTTAGCTTGCTTTGAAAATTGACCTTAAACTACTTGTGATCAGTAGATAATCTCTGGGGCTGACCTGGTTAATGTTCATCCTCTGGTATTGAACGGATAAGCGTGAAGAATATATCTATTAGCTAATGGTATTGGAATATATGCAGAGACTTATACTCCTGTATTTGCTTTTCTTATTGAAGTCCAACTCTAAATGGTGCAAGTGCTGAAGGCAGCTCAAAGGTCAATTTAGTAGTCAAGATTTTTTTTTTTAATTCATCTTTGCTGTCAAGATTCTTTATAGCTGAATATGTGGGAAGAAAGAACAGCACAGATCAGAGTGTGATGGTATTTTTCTGCCGCTTGAATCTACCACATAGTTAAATTGTACAGAAAGTATTTAGCGTACACTGTGGTTGAACTTGATGTTGCAATCAGGCTTGCTTTTTAAAATAGGCTTAGATGGGAGGAGGCTGGTGGGACTTTCTGTTCTGATGTCAGCTTTTAAAAGAAGGGGTTGTCCTGAAAACATATGTGAAGTGGGACTGGTGCATGAATTGGAGGGAATGTGTGCATGGTGTAGGTAAGGAGAGACTGGTTGGATGCATACACAACAAATAATTATGAAGGACCTGTGTCTTCAGAGAAGCTTCTTTGTCTGTATCAGGCACTTCAAGTGAAGATACGGCTGGTCTATTCCTTCAGGGCTTGCTTTTCCTAAAGCTGAAATAATGGGGAAGTGATGAGAGCAAATGAATCAAACTTAATATTTCTGGCTCAGGTTGATTGCAGTGGCCTGATCCTACAACCACATGTTTAACCCTTGTTCCTGCTTAAGCAGAGGGGAAAAGAGACTAAGGACGGACAGTTAGTCAGTTGGGAAAGAGCAAAAGTAGAACTGGAGAAGGATCCAAAAAGGCAATTGAAACGTAGTTTTCTCTTGGCATGTAAAAGAATGAGTCTGCCAATGGAGAGAAAAATTAAAAAAATAAATTTCAGCTTTAAAGGGGGAAGAAGTGGATGGCTGCCAGACTCCTAGCCTGCTCCCCATGGCTCCTTCAGGCAGCTGTGGATCTGTTCCAGGGACCAGTAGCCCTTTGTTGCTGGCATCTCTTTAATAGATAAATAAGTAAGCCTGACTTCTGTAGGAGGGGAAAAGAATATCATATATGAGAATATGATGCTATTGAGATGGCAAGAGTCTTAGCACGCTGTGAAGGGAGAAATAAATTAAGATGGATGAGCAAAGCTAATGAGAAGTGGGGTGGGAAATCTTGTCACACTACAGGAGGACCAGCGTGCATCTTGAGAAGAATGCATCAGTGTGGGGGAAGTAGCAGATACCAACCACAGGCTGTCACAGTGCAAACCTGTTCTAATGCAACCGTACCAGGGCACGAAGGGTCTGGCTCAACGACAGAGTTTGGATTCCTGTGTTTTCATACTGCTTGTGGTTCTGAGAGTCACCCACCAACAGGGCAGGCCAATAGCTCCAACATCACGTGGCTTTTCTTGCTAGCGTCTGAGGCATGTTTGACATTGTAGAGCATGTAACTGCTGGTTGTTGAGGTCTTGATTTAGAAGGTGATAAGAGCAGTCGCAGTTCTTAATGATGGTGGCAACTGTATTTTAATACATAACTTTCTCTGACTAAAAAAAAAAGTGATATGTTTGCTGTATGTGAACATGGATGGCAGTCTACTGTATTGTCTGACTTCATCATAGACTCATACCTGTGGCAGTGCCTGTCTCTTTTTACCTAAATTTATAATAAATTTTGAGGTTGGCTGAGGGCTGCTTCGTTGCTCAGGCTGCCTATATTCATTTTACTTACTATCAGCTGATGTTTAAAATGAGGATTCCTGGCTGATTGCTTTCTGATGGAAAGGTAGAAAAGCCCAAGTGGGGAAAGATAGAGAACAGATATAGGAAATCTTGAGATTTCCTGGCTATTACTGACTCACAACAGTGTGAAGTAAGTGATTTAACTTATTGTGTTGTCTACTCTCACTGCCCTGCCAACATTTTGTCTGTTAGAGAAGGGGTTAGATGCCTTCCAAGAAATGATGATGATGTCCTGAGATGAATGGCTCACTAAGTGTACCAAATACATTATTGATTTGAAAGATAATGTCTGGATAGATAAATAATTAGCTTTACTCAAAGTCTGTTTGTATTCTGTTCTATCCCACATGATTCATAAATGAGATCTTGTTCCATTTGAGGCTATTAAAAACCCAAACCGGATACATGAAGTCCAGAACGAGGATGTTCTACCCTAGCTGACAGAGGCACAGATCTCTCCCTTGCTATGTGCTGTGGTAAGGATTAGGAGGACCTTGAGGTGAACTGGGAGTGGGAGCTGCTGACTGGGCAGCTCAGCTCCTCCAACTGAAGAGTGCCTAGGAAATAAAGCAGCGTCTGCAACCCACTCTTTCCTATCTGAAAAACTACAGTTCACTCCCAGTATCTATTTTTTTCTCGTAAGTTTCTCAGAAACTTGCCCAGAACCACTGGTTTTCAAACCTGCGTAGTGGAGGCAGCACTTTCTCTAAGTTTCTCAGTGGTTCTGTGCAGATTTCTGGTTTTCAGACCTGCATAGTGGAGGCAGCGCTTTCAGGATTCACTGACACGCAAGGCTCCAGAGCTACATGCTTGCTGGGGCTGGGGCCATGGCAAAATCCTCCTTGAAGAAGTGTGTGGCCATCTGAAGGGGAAAAAAAAAAAAAAAGGTGGGTATTAATGCTCTAGGGAATGTAGGTTTGAGGCTCGGCTTAAATTAGACACTTTAAAGGTCTCCTGTAAACATCATTTAGGGTGCACTAGATTCCAGGATGTTAGTATTTTTAAGTCATAACTAAGCCACATCAGTTACACATGGTACTCTACTGCTAGAGCTCTCTCCAAAGACAGAATTTTGTAATAAGATCAGTAATATTTTTTGTGTGCTAAGTTTAGAAGAGCAGAATTCCTATGAGGAGTGGCTGAGGGAACTGGGGTGGTTTAGCCTGGAGAAAAGGAGGCTGAGGGAAGACCTTATTGCTCTCTACAACTACCTGAAAGGAGGTTGTAGCGAGGTGGTGGTGGGTGTCTTCTCCCAAGTAACAAGCAATAGGACGAGAGGAAATGGCCTCAAGTTGCACCGGGGAGGTTTAGATTGGATCTTAGGAAAAATTTCTTCACCAAAAGGGTTGTGAAGCATTGGAACAGGCTGCCCAGGGGAGTGGTTGAATGACTATCCTTGGAGGTATTTAAAAGACATGTAGATGTGGCACTTAGGGACATGGTTTAGTGGTGGACTTAGCTGTGCTAGGTTAACGGTTGGACTTGATGATCTTAAAGGTCTTTTCCAGCCTCTATGATTTTACAATAAATCCTTAGGTTTTGGAAGACAAAAAAGAAAAATGCCTGCTTGTTCTTTTTTTGCTGTAGTTGTAACATCTTGAAAAGTTTGATTTAAGCATTTAAAAGAAAAATCAAAGATACAGTTTTGTCAAATACCTGGTTTAAAATCCCATACAACATACCATTCTTGGTTGTCTAGTCAGTGCTCCTTAGACTGTGCCACAGTCTTTCACATCTCGTCTGAGCACATGGATAAATCACATCTCTGCGGTTCAGTGCAGTCCTAACCTGAGAATGGCCTTGAGAGGCTGTGAGTTACTCTTTGATTGTGACTGACTTAAGGAACCTTTCTAAGCATACGCTTATTACATGTCAACTTTCTTGATTCTGGGTGGTTTCTTGTAAAATCAAACTCCTGTGTTAAACTTGAGATTACTGCATTGTTGTCTCTGAGACACTGAAACTGGTTTGTCTAGTGTTGTGCTTTTATGGCTGGCATTGACATCTGTCATAGGTGAAAAGCATCAGGAAAACATCGAGTCAAAATGTGAAGTTTTTCCTGGTTGCAGAAACCTGTAGAGTGGGAATAACTCATTCTGATTATAGCAATGACTCATGCGAAATAACAGTATTAATGTGGGGTTGTATTACCCATCTGCCTACTATGTCTTAACTCTTGTTTTGAAACATACCTAAGGTTTTGCTGCTTTTTCCGTAACACCAGTGAAGTGTCCCGTTCAATATGATTGCTCAAACCCTTGCATACTTTGCTGTGTTAAACTGTTATACAAATTCTCCACTTGTCCCTATGCTATACTAACCAGTGTCTAGTCTTTGTCAGTGGTTTTCTAGCCTTACAGAAAGCCCTAAAAATGTCTGTTTCTGATTTGGTAAGTGGAAGGGTATGTCAGGCTCAGTATCATCTTACCCTCCTGCTGTTTTCTCTAGGGCGGTAATATGAGCGCTTGTAACTCTTTACTGTTTCTTAATGCCTTGGTAGGGGTATCTCTGAAGGGAGCTTCTCTGTGGAGCTATATGCAGTGTTACATCCGTGGTGAGCACACTGTGTGGACGCAAAAATGCTTTTTTACACCCAATTGGAAGTACCCTACTACAAGTGTCGGTTTAAAATAATTGCCAACACCTCAAATGGACTTGGAATGAGTAAATGCTTTCAGCTGGATTGCTCTGCTACCGTTGATTATTAAAGGAAGTAATAATGGTATGATGGTATGCATAGGGAGTAGGTTTGTGTCTAAAATTAGCTCATTTTGATTATAGTGATAGAGTTGCTAATTAAAATGCTAAGGGGTTCTGCCCTGAAAGCTTACAGTTCCTCATTTTCTTTGTAGCTGCTTCATGAATTTGGATACATGTTCTGTAACAAAAATCTTACTTAACTAGCCACAGTTTGCAAGCTTTGTGGAAACTTTCTGCTGCTTTTATGACCTGTTTATTTTCCAAGTAACTGAACACAGATCTTTATCACTTAAATTCTTAGTGTAAAGTTGCTCTGAGTATTGTGGGGTTTCCTTGAGTCTACTGGAGCTTATTCGCATCTTTTGTCAACTCCAGAGAACGTGGGTCAGTTGTGGTAATGAGTTGGGTAAAATTGCCAGTACTCTGGGACAAGGGGGTCAGTCAGAAGCTGCTGCTGTCCTTGTCAGTTGTCTGAAGTACCCCCTTTGCTGGGGGAAAATCCTGTACCTCTTCTCTCCTTCACCTTCATCCCTATCTTGGAAGGGCTAGAATGCCTTGCAGCCTTGGAGGGAGATTTACCTCCTTTTGCTGGAGGCTTGTAAGCCTTTCCCTGTCCCTCTGATTATCAGGTAGGAGAGCTGTCAGTAAGGGGAGCCACACTAGCAGCTGCTCAGGGTGTGCTGGGGAGCACTGGATAGCTCTTCTCGTTCCCGGGAGCGTCAGGGCAGACATGAAGGATGCCTCCCTGCTCTGCTGGAGTGGGTGTTACTTTACAGCCTTGTGAAGAGCTGTTATGGTTTGGTGAGGCTGGCTGCCAACTAGATGGGTTCGAACCCTTGGCGCTCTCTGGTAGGTGGGCTGGAGATTCCTTATCACAAGTCTAATGAATGCAATTTATACAAAAAGTAGCAGAGTTTTTCTTTTTTTTTCCCTGTGAAGTGGGAATAAGTTCTTACTTATAGCTTTGAAACTTTCTGCATAGTGTTTCATTTTTCCAGTAAAAGCTTACTCATTTCCAACAACATTTTTGAAATGAGAAGTGCATATCCTGAAACTAAACTTGGTCCTGAAACTGTATAGCAGTAAACCTTTTCTTTTTACTTTTTATGCAGTCTGAGCAGATGACTGACTGATCATCTTAATGTAGTCTCTAGCTTTGTGCTGTTACAGTTTGTTTAAATAAGTGTGCTTCTATCTAAAAGACCCTTAAAATTCCTTTTTTCCTTGTAGCAAACATTTGAGTGCATCCATACTTCTGGAGAGGAGAAAAATAGATTGAACTTGGTTACAATGGTGTATGTATTATGCTAATGTCTTTTTTTGTTGTTGTTGTTCCAGGAGCTGTTGGACAAATATTTAATAGCTAATGCAACTAATCCAGAGAGCAAGGTGTTCTACCTGAAGATGAAGGGAGACTACTTCCGATACCTTGCTGAAGTTGCCTGTGGTGATGACAGAAAACGTAAGTACCTTGTGGTCTTTGGGTCTTTAATAGCTAATGAAGTTCAGTTTGGGGCCATGGGGGAGGGAACAGTAAATAAAGTACATGTGTCAGTATCTTACTCTGAATTCATGAGAGTTAGCTGAATGGGAACAACTACATTTCAGTTGGAAAACTCCAGTGTTCATGCAGGCAGAGAGTAAAATTCTGAATAGACCTTAAGCATAGTACTCCAGGGAATTTTAGCGGTCATCTGCCCTAAATTTCTGGACAGTTGTTCCATAATGCTTATTCAGACCTTCTGGAAAACTATTTAGGTGAAGGTCTGGTAAGGTATTTAACGTTGTTTGTTTGTATTTCTTTACTAAAATAAAGTCGGTGAGGAAGAGTAAACAGGTCTCTGCAACATTTTTTACTCCATGATAGAGTCCTGTTGGTCTTTTAAGTTTTAACCATTTCGGTGTGAAGCAGACTTCATTGTAGTCACCTAAGTTTATAAAGAAGCAACAAAATTAATAGGTCTGTACACTATCCAAAGAAGTGTGAGCTGCATTCTGAAATAGTTGATGTTGACGGGGATAATACTGTCCCTGTAATTTTAGTTTGCCCTTTTGGATCCAGCAGAAAAGGCCTGAAAAACTTTACAGCTGGTATTGTCACTTGATACTGGGCATCCTGAGAACGTAGAACATTCCTAGAAGTTAGAACATGTGCAAAGGTGGTTGTAAGTACCTCAGGAAGCTCTTCTGGGGATGATTTTAACTCTCTATTCAGAGGATGTTTTGAATTAAGTGTTAGCACTGTCTTTCAAGGTGCTCAGATACTGTTGAGATGTAAAAACTCTCGGTATGGCATAAGCTAGTGATGCATTTCTACATAACAAACTAAAATTAGTGCTGGAGTGATGCCATGACACAGAAAGGAGATGGACTGTTGGAGCAGGCAGAGCGCTGAAGTGACTGTCCCTTTGGGCTGGGCGTGGTAGGCATCCGACAGCGTTGGCTAGTTTAAACTGATTCAGTTGCAAAGTGGGAGGACAGAGCTGATGTGACTTCAATAAAGGCTTTGTTAGTCTCCTTGTATTTTAAGAGCATTTAAGTTGAAAAATGAAAATACAAAAAACGGAGTAAAAGTCCATGAGTTGCATTCAGAAACTCTTAACCCTTTGCCTGATTCAAATGACAACAGCGCATCCAGGTGTAGCAGAGACAGCTTGTCTTTGGCTTTCACAAAGATAATCTAATTTGTGTTTTGTCTCAAGCAACAGTTACAAATCTGTGGGCTTCTCTGAGCAGAGAAATACCAGCTTATCTTGTCTAAAAAGACCACATTTAAAGTGATGCGCATTCTGATATGGGTGCTTACTGTAGAAGAGGAACTGATGGATAACCTTACCAGCAGGTCTTGGTGTTTTGCTGGGAGGTTACAGCTTACGTGTATCACTGTGCACACCTCTTGTGCTTGACTTCTCACAAACTTCTAGGAGTTTTACTTGAAGCTTTTCTGATGTTCCACCTCTAAGCATCTGTTTATTTTCTCAGCTTCAAATATATTTTATGTATCGATTAGCTAATCTCTTTCCTGCACTTGCTAGTTCTTTTGCCTTTTTTCACCTGTTCTCAGCAGCCCATTAACACTCATTACAGTGTGAATACTGAAAAACTCAAGTCTGTGTTGTGAGTCTTTCGAATACTTAACACATTTTACTTACCAAACTCTTTTTGTCCAGCATTTTCTAGAGCAATTATGGTATTAGCTCCCTCAGAGAGCTCTATTCTGAGCTCTGACAATGGCCTTTCTTTTGCTTCAGTCTCCTTCCATTCTGCATGCATGTTTAGGGTGGCTGTTGGCCCTTTGGTTCTCTATCGGAAGAGAATCTGGAATAGACTAACACTCTTAAAGTACTCTGTCTGGCCTGTTAACCTCTTTTCTCTGTGGTATTTCTCCCAGTTATTTTGGGCANTGCCCCGCCCTTTTTTTTTTTTTTTTTTATCTTGACCTGCCTACACCCAATTTTTGGAGGCAGGCTTTCAGTTTTTCAGGAACATACAGTACATGCCTTCCAGACTTTCTCAAGAAGAAGTAGGGCTGTACAGATAGTAGTCTTCTTTACTCTGCACACCCGAATCACACAAGCATGTCCATCCTGTGCAAGGAATGAAGCAGGAGTTCTGTAGAAAAAGTTATGCACTTTTTTTTTTGTACCTAAAGTATCAAAGGCCATTGAGGTAATATAGTCATCCTGGATGTTTGTATTTATTAACTTCTGTGTGTTTATCTGTCTTTTGAATACCTTTGTCTGTAGTAGCTTAATTTGCTCCCTGCATTTTGTCGGTGGGGCAGCTGTACTTAAAATGGGTTTAAAATCATTACCTTGATTAAAGTGCAGTGTTTTGCTAAGAGCAGGCTTAAGTAGAGAACTGTTCAGTCTCCTACTAATGGAGTACTTTAAATAGTCATATCTTTAAAAAACAAACAAACAAAACAAAACCCTTAACGTTTCTCATTCTTTTAACAGAAACAATAGAAAACTCACAGGGAGCTTATCAGGAGGCATTTGATATCAGCAAGAAGGAGATGCAGCCAACACATCCAATTCGCCTGGGTCTAGCTCTTAACTTCTCTGTATTTTATTATGAGATTCTCAACAATCCTGAGCTTGCCTGCACACTGGCAAAGACAGTAAGTTAATCTTTTCATTTGTATGCCTGCAGGGACAGTAGAAAAGAGTTTATGCTTAAAATAATATGAACTATTATTTGCCAGAGTTTATGCAGGAAATGATCCTATTTAATGTATCTGGTTTCCAAACTCATATCATTAGTGGGATTAAAGGGGTACAAGCAGGCTGTATTTACAATGTGGCTTAAATTTTCAGCAACACGGCAAGCTTTTATTATGCCTTTATTATGCTTCTGTTTCAAATAGAAGTTAATGACCTGAATTGCTCTAACGTTGCTTTTTTGGTTTTTTTAAGCTGCTTTTACTGATAGGTTTGGCTTCTGGTTATTTAATGATCATTTAATAGAAAGACTAAAGATGGTTTAATTATTCTAGGCGTTTGATGAGGCTATTGCAGAACTTGATACACTGAACGAAGACTCATACAAAGACAGTACTCTCATCATGCAGTTGCTTAGAGACAACCTAACAGTAAGTTGCCTTTTTATATGCTATCTGGTTCTGTAACCGTGTATGTGCTTAGTTACACTGAATTTCAGATGAAACAAAACCCCTTATGTTGCTGTAGTGCAAAACATAGCACTGGTCCAGGCTATTTACCCAACTATACCTTTTCATAACTTAGCTTGAATGTAGTGTAAGTTGATGTTAGCAACTTCACGCTGTGTAATGTAGAATAACAGATTGGATAACTCCCGTTCTTCATTGTTTGCTGTCCTTTTCAGTGGAGGGGGAGAAGGTGCATTCAGCTAACTTAACATGCAAGATAGGACAAGGAGTCACAAAACAGTAGTCTGTGATCTGTCAGGAATTCTTACTCAAACTTTTTGATGACTACCTAAGAAACAAAACGTCTTTCCTGTTGTACATCCAGTGCAGCTTCCTTTGTTAGTTTTCCTGATTTTCATTTAAAAGAAAAGATCCAGAATTTCAATGTGTTAAGAATAAAATCTGTTGATGTTCGAGTATGTATTATAATGATTAACTGGTTAAGAAAAGTGCCTAATGGAACCAACCACTAGGTTCTATTAAAATACGTAACTAAGGCAGTGTTTTAGGGAATATGCTCTTTGGATATTCACTGCCTTTAAAATTACAGCAACATTTATTATTTTGCAATAGTCCTTCAGTAGAAATATCTTTTATTACCACTATAAAATGCTTAGCTTCAATAACCAAAATAGTAATCTTCATTTCAGGATTCAGACTGTAGCTTTTGAAATGGATGCTCCTCATGGAGCTACTGTTCAGACTTGTTGAATGATCTAGGATCGATGACATAGCTTGCTATTAAGCGGAAAAGTCTGGACCTGTTTAGAGCGCTGTCTGCTCTGCCTCTAATACCTGAGGTGCATAGGTAGCTGTGCCCTGTGCATGGGGACTATTTCCAACTACCTCTCTCTGAGCAAGTACTGGAAGCCAGGGTTGTACAGCTCCAGTGCACTGGTACTTTGTAGACATCTTTCAATCTAATTCATTATCATGTCTATACAGTCAATAGTTGTCCCTTATTGGAAGTAAAGCTGCGCTTCTGAAAGCTGACGCTGCTTTTCTTTTCTTTCTAGTTATGGACATCAGACAGCGCAGGAGAAGAATGTGATGCTGCAGAAGGTGCAGAAAACTAAACTGCACGTGGGGCGTCATTCTCCCTTTCCTTCTCAAGAAACCTTTTTACACGTCTCCATTCCTTATAGCTCCACTTGGATTTCCTATAGCAAAGAAAACCCATCCATGTGTATGGAAATCAATTTATAGTCTTTTCACACTGCAGCTTTGGGAAAACTCCATTCCTTGATTTGTGTTTGTCCTGGCCTTCCTGGTGTGCGGTTACTGCTGTAGAAAAGTATTAATAGCTTCATTTCATATAAACATAAGTAACTTCCAAACACTTATGTAGCGGACTAAAGTGTACCTGGTATTTAAAAACAAATCTGAACCAGTTCCTGCCAGTTGACTGTGTTTTGTATTACAGTAAGATGAAAATGTAGTTAATTGCAACTAAAGAGTGTTCCACATAGCTTTTAATTCTCCACATTCCCTTCTTATTCTGCAGGGTTTCCTTTCCATAATTGACTTTCACATGCTACTGTGTATTCTTTTCAGTAGGAATATGGAAGTATTGGGCCAGATCAAGTTGAGCATTTCTAGTTTGGAAAATGACAAATTGAGTTGCTTCCTGTATCATGTAATACAGAAGCTTGTGTGTTTGAAAACAGGGGCTTCTCTTAATCTTCAGTTGCTGCTGTTTAAGTTGATATCCCTTCCCAATAAAAGTTCACTTACACTCCTGCCTTTGTAGTTCTGGTATTCACTTTACTATGTATTAGAAGCAGCATGTTACTGCCGGAGTACAGGCAGTGCTTTTTGGCAGACTAAAGTGCATGTCATTTCTTAATACACTGGAATGGGAAAACCAATTGAAGTTCACATGTCCAAGTATAAAATTTAGTACTTTTCCATGCAGGTTTGTGCACATGTGAGAAGGTGTCAAGTTTGTCCAGTGATTGTTATTTAGAGAGTTTGGACCACTATTGTGTGTTGCTAATCATTGATTGTAGTCCCAAAAAAGCCTTGTGAAAATGTTATGCCCTCTGTAACAGCAAAGTAACATTAAATAAAATTACATTTTATAAACCACTTACTGTTGACTTGTAACAATTCCATGTAATCGCTTAAGGGCTAAACTTAAATGTAAGTATCTTGTGCTAGAAGTGTCTTTCTCAAATCTAGTGCATACTTTTAAAAAGTCTGCTCTTAAATTAATTAATTTCATATTTGAACAATGTGCATTTTATGAAAATAGTTAACCTGACATGTGGACTTCTTAATAACTAAATCTGCTTGACCTAATGGCTTCACCTTATGCTGACCTAAGAAAAAATAGCCGATTTCTTGATATTCTTCCATGGCTTGCAAATTTTCTCATCTAAATTATACATTTTTTTGGTAATGTCTTGAAATTCTCCAATCTGTCCTCCTGTTGTGTTTTTTTTTCACTGATCATCATCATTATTACTACAGTATTCCAGCTACACTTTTAGAAATGCAGAGGAATTTGTCCTGCTCTAGAACATTAGTTTGTGTGCTGCCACATCATAATCTGCTTTCTGTTGTTCTTAGACTGCTTTTAGTATTACTGTTTCCCCCAGTTTTTTGGAGCCTTTCGTAGTAATACATTGCTCTGCTTCCGCCCCCCCCCCAGCTCCCTTCCCCCTAGATCACTTAAGAGTTTTTTCCTAAACCTCTACCTCTTAGTTTCCAATGTTGGTGGGTTTTTGAAAATATTTAACTTCTATTAGTGTCCTGGCTAGACAGGATATGACATTATGAAAAAGGACATATTGCTAGTCCTTGCAGGCTTCTGATGGTACACCTTCCACCTTCCATGTTTTTGTTCATATTTTGAGCGTGCACAATGAGTGTTCCAACAATAAAACTGTTCAGATTATGTGCTTCAATTGACATGCATTGCTTTAAAAAAAAAAAAATTGTATCAATTCCATTTTCTTCATGCAGTCACTTTGAATTGCTGTCAAAGTATTGTGTGGCAGGATTCTACATAAACTCATATGCTTCTTAATCAGTGTTTTGGTTTCATAATTTCTTCCCTTCCCCCATGCATTTCTTATTGATCCTTTATTTGTTTCATAAAGGTTTTTAACACCTAAGTGCTGTCATTATCTAGTAAAGATGTTTCGGTACTGACGTGTTAGCAGTCAGCTTTATCTGCTCATTTAAGAGTTTGCTTTCTTTGCTGTCTTCTGGAGTACTGTCTTAGCTTGCGCTACATTGTCAGCTAATGCTCTTCTCTTGTTTCCTTCCTTTTGCTCTCCCTGTTGAGAGAGTTGTCAGTTTTCCTTACAGGAACAGTATCTGGGCCTTGCATCTAGACTATAGCTTCATTTATTAAATGCTCTTTCTAATGTCTGTGAAGCTGGGCAAATCCTAGCTGTCTCTTGTTCGTTGCATCTACTTTTTGTGCAAAAAATGAGCCCTGAAACTGCAACATCAGCTCCTGAACTTTAATGATAATGAGTGCAGCATCACCTTTCCTCATACTGTTAATTCCACAATTTGGTCAAAGAGATACATAGTTTGGGAGGGGGGAGGGAATTAAAGGTGTAGGGGAATAGGATGATGGTGCAAAAAAGGAATAGACCATAATTCCCTAAATTATTTTGCCTAGTGTCCCTCCCTCCCAGGTAAATTCCATTATTAGTACAATACCCAGACTAAGTAGGTGCATTCATGTGGTATTATGGTTTCCAGCTCCAGGAGATAATTTGCAGTAGCTTGTATGCTGCCCCTCACGTAAGAGGACCTGCCCCACAGCTTAGGAAACACTGGACAGACTGACACCTCAAATCCTGACCCAGGCTTATTCTTTGTAAGCCAGACATACAATTGACAATGCAATCTAAGACACCTTAGTAAAAACAATAGTGTGTTGTTAATTCAAGGATGGGATTTTCATACGCTGAATATGGTTGTATACAGTAAATCCTGTGGGGCAGAGTTATTGCCGTAACCTCTACAGCAAAGTTCACAGTAGTGCATTAATCACTTCAACTTCCTTCTTAGTATCTTCAGAATATTAAGAAAAAAAGAGTTCTCAGTTTTCTGCCAGATGGGTGATGGTGGTAGAAATGGTACTTCACGCTAAGCCACTTTCTTTTTGAAGCATTTGTGTTATAACTCAGTTTATTAGCAAAACATGGAGTTTTGTACTTAATTTCTCAGGATCTTTGTTGAACTGAGTCGTATTAACGAACACACTGTCGTCTTTTCTCTAAGTCTAGTTGCAGTATTCTGGGTGTGATAGCAGGCTACTTAGAGCGGGAGACAAATTATTTTATGATTCTGTAAAACAAATAGAGTACTTGTGACTTTGCACCTGACTTTTGTGCAGTACAAAGCAGTGTAGGGAGATGACAGTGAGTTTGGGTTTGTGAGGGTGTTTGGTTTTTGTGGGTTTTTTTTTTAAAGGTTTTGACTTAGATATACACCAAAAAAAAAAGCCAGTAGAAATGTTGGTTTGGGTAACTAGAATTTACGTGAGCATACAAATTATACCAATGTTTTAAATGTTAGTGTGGCTTTCAAAGTAATAGTAATATCCTAAATATGTCTGAGAAATGGTCTGATGTCACCTAAAATTACCTTCCATCCATATCAAACCAAGAGGGTAAATTGGGCAATAAATCATCATATATGTATAGGAAAAGGACAAACCTTGACATTTATTCCCAACATTACTGGTAGGCTGCAAACTCGAGATCCCAATTCTACAACCGAAATCCCAGACTTTGGTAACAAGAACTAACTGCCCTCTTTTGTGTGAGCATAGCTAGATGACACGACTGCTGAAAGCTCCAGCAATTACAGCTTGGCCAGCTTTCAGATGAATAAAATACCAGTGTGGGAAGGGTGAAATGTTAGTACCAGCTTTGGATTACTGCCATGATATTTTCCACTACGCAGCGAAGACTCCAACTTGCTAGAGGAATGCCTTTGTCGTCTTCTGCCAGAATCCTTAAATCGATAAACACACACGAATACATCACTGATGATAAAGTGTAGCCTCAAACTATGTGATCAAGTGTTTTAAAACTTAAATTTTTGTATATGCAAACTTGTTGATGGGAAGTTTGTCTGTAGCGTAGGGTCTGTGAGTTGACATCAGTGTAAGAATCCCTGAGCAGAGATTCTGTAAATGCCATTAGAAGTGGCTCATAAGCTCTTTTATTGCAAATTATATTCTCAGTTGTCCAGTCCCTTCGCTTAGTTAAATCCTCATTCCTGCTGTTGTGTTCTTCACAATTGTAAAATCCCTCTTCTTCTGGAGCCAAAAGGACAGTCTGTAAAACCTGTTTGGGGGAGAAGGGTGGGGTTTTTTTAGGTCTCGGCTTCAAATTCCATGTGGCTGCTGATCTTGTTATTGCTGAGCAGATGCTGGGTATTTCGGATTTGTTGTAAATCTGTTGGAAATAACAAAAGGGGCTCGTTACAGCCCTGTAAAAGAGGGAGGAAAAGGAGAGGGAGAAGAAGTGTTTCTAAGCTCTAAATCACTTAAATTGCACTCTCCAAGGAAATCTCCTGATGTGTTACAGTCAGGGAGGGATAAAGTTTGGTCTCAGCAGTGACAGCAGTAACAAAGTTGTATGTTGTAGCATTCTTCACATAACTTAGTTTTTCAGAGATTTTGTGTGTGTATTTGAGATATTATAGCCTCTGTGGTACAGGATGCATGAATCGGCCCAGTTTAGATTAGAAAATACTTGAGTTTCTGCTCACAGGACAAGTTAGACCGATGTGAACTGGGAAGCAACAGAATGCTTTGGGGCTATTTTATAAAATGGCAGAATCAAGGTTTTGCTGCTCTCTCATCCCTTCTGAAAAATCCTGCTTTTGCTCAGCGTAATTTCCGTTGGTTCCAATGTATAGGTGGTTTAAATCTCATTTATACAGCTCAGTTGATCGGAATACCTGGTCTGAACAAGATCTTGCTATCTGATTTAAAAGGTTTCAGCAATTGGTGAACTTTATTCATCACTTAATTCACCTTTAATGTTAGAGTTAATCAGTTTAAATACAGTACCTTGAGAATATAACTCAATTTTCATAGATCAGGTCTTCAGTAGGGTTTTATGCAGACACTGTCAGCCTTAGTTTTAGAGGTAACCATGCAAAATCTATTTTTATTCTGAGGCTTCAAAGTACATATATTTGTTAATATGTGTCCATGCCAAAAGGCATTAAATAAATATTAGTGCCCAGTAAATACTGCATCCAGTGTAAACTTACTCTCCTGCTGGTTGGTTGCTGTTGAGCTTTGTGCTTGAGAGATGGCCGACGTTTTTATCAGTGGGAGGAACAGAGGAACTTCTCAAGTGGTACCTAAGCCTCACTAGAGAAATTTGTGTACAGTAGTACTACAGCTAGAGGCGGCTTAATTGACTCCACATTTTTGCTATTCCATCCTGTCCCTTCCTTCAATTTTTATCCCACCTGTGACAGTTTCAATAATACTCAGTGAGAGACAAAATGATGGCTTTTTCTAGGCCCACTCTTAATTACTTACCAACTGAGTTCGGAACTACTATTTCATAAAACTTCTGTTCCTACAAATGTGTTTCTAATGTTCTGGTCACTCTCCTGCTCTGCTCCACTCCAGCTGTCCTTGGCCTTCCCCTTCCTTTCTACCCTGTCCCCCTAAGGATCTGGAGCGAGGGCTGGGCATGGTGTATGGTTGGCAAAGAGATGTTGTTCTCGAAGGCACGAATGGTTCTAATATCTTACACCTTGAAAATACTTATGGGAGGGGATGGTCTCTGCACCCAGATGCAAGGTGGGTAGGACCCTGGAGGGGAGGAGATACAGCTGGATGATTGCTACTGAAAGTGCACTGTAAGGCGAGAGAATAAAAAAGGAAGAGCGCCCATGGATCAGAGCAGTACTGAATGTGAGCACTACTGTCTACCAGTCTACATGACCTCTAAAGTGGAAAGAAATTAAAATACCTTGTCACTTTAAACACACAATGATGCAGTGACATGCAGAGGCATGAAGGGCTCTTCTGCGGTCAAGGCTGAAAAGATGTTTATAGCTCCATTTATGTGGCACTCCATTCCTCTACAAGCAATGAGACAATGCATTTATGTGCTGTTGTATCAAGAGTGTACGGTTTCCTCTGGTGGATCTGTAGAATGTGGTTCAAAACCAGCAGCTTTGATAAATAACAAAAAATATGAATTTATAGTAATAATAATATAAATGGTTCCTATGGAGAAGAAAGCCTTAACTGTGCCAACCTAACCAATTAGAGAATTTTGCTTCACAGTGGGACGACATGTGCCATGGTTTACGTACTTAAAATAAGACTGGAGGAGACCCCCTAGATCATCACATCCCACTCAGTCCCATCACAGTCACCACACAGCATGTTTATCAAGCCTTATATTTAGTTTCTTGTCTTTCTTTGCTACTGGAAGCCTGTTCCAGGTCTTCACCCTGCTGATAGCTAGAAATCCAAATAAAAAGCTTACTCTTAGCCAGTTTATACCCACTTGTTTTTGTGTCAGTGCTGCTTGTTGGCTAAAACCCAGTAAGCATTCAGCTGTCAGGAGGGATGCACAGAGAGAAGTCTTGGATTAATAGATCAGAGTGCTCCAGGAACCTTTTGCGGTGTGCAGGGCTGGTAGGAATCGCAGAGCTTCGATATATCTGTAACAGTAACTGGTGTTCAGAGGCAGGTCCTAATGCTGCACATCCTTTTGCTTAAAGTTTTGCTGATTTTAGTGGGGATTCCATTCATAGGTGGTCTGCAAAAGTTAGATTTGTATTTTGTCAATGATTATTTGGTAGGCAAGGAGGGCATTTTCTTTTGGTCTGTGTGTGCACGGAATCTCTATTGCAAAGGGAAAAAACAGCTGAGGAAGGAGGACTCTCTAAATTGTCCTTTTGGTTGCCTAATAGAATGATCAGCATGGGCATTCGCATTTGAAAGAAATAAACATTTTATTTTCTTTCTCCAAATTGCTGTTCACTTGTTACTTCACTGTCATAAAAGATAAGAAGTTGTTAGTTATTGCCAGGAAATGTTACTTATCTGTCTGTCCTGACTGATGGATCAACCGCAAATATTATTTTTGTCCAATTAGAACCAGAGGAAAAAGGGTGGGTCATTCCTGTCAAAGGCGCATCAATTTTTAGAAGATGCTCAAGCCTTCTAAATGTAACATAGCAAACTTTTTTTTTTTCCAGGCAGATGCAAAAATAAGGTTGATATCAGCATCCTGGAACTTCATACTTTATTTCTGGGCTCTCTAAATTTCACTTTTCAAGACAACTAGGCAGGCCTCATTACTAATCGATAAATCACTAGAATTAAAACAGCACAGTAGAAAAAATAATGGGAAAGAAAATAAGTTGACTGTTCAGTGGATTTGTAATACTGAAATAGGTTTCGTTTTTCTCTTAGAATATGAAATTGCTACACCCACAAAAGCACTGTAATTTAGTATGTTCTTCTGTTAGTAATCACATCTTCCCTCACCAAGTGGAGTCTAGAAACCTGTTACTTCAAGAAAACCAATGCAAATTGTCACGTCAGAGTGGATCTAATAATTATTTTTATTACAGTAAAGCTTCACAGTCTTGCTGTGGAGGGTATTACACACACAAGCACCCAGAAAAGTCATGTCCCAAAGAGCCCACACCTGAAATGCTAACTCTGCTTTCACAACTGATGACTTTTTCCAACCTTTGGTAACTAGCTGAGTGCTTCAATAGCTACCTAAAAACATGGGGTAAAGTGCTAAAGCCCTTTCAATTTAACACAAGGTCAAGCATTATTTCTGTGAAAGAATGAAATGCAGAGTGCTCTCATGCACTTTACAAGATAAGTAGCATGACAAGAACTTGACAATGACTTCTGGGTTTATAGCAGAGATGGAATAACTTTGTCATCTGTTTGTAGTCTCGAGTCTACTTTGCTGGAGACAAAAGGAAAAGCTTATGTGGATTAGTTTTTAGATTTAATAAGGCAACTGTAAAGAATAATCTGTGTAAGCACCTGAGAAGACAGCACGCTTCTTCCTCTGTCGGACAAGGGGAAACAGTGTCTTTCTCACTAAGAAAATTTTACGGTTCCTCTGGTGGGACATAAAAAACAACATGCATTTGTAATTGAGGTTGCAGTGGTTGTGATCTTTTCAGAGTAGTTCTAGAGAAGAAATTACTCATTTTGTCACGATGAGCTTGTTTCTGAACTGCTGGATTTCTGCTGAAGTTCCTTCAATGCACTTGGGTCCTCTCCAGTGAAAACATTGCTGCAGGGTGCAGTGCTAACAAAATTCTCCAGCAAAGGCTGATGGTCTAAAAACTACAAGAACTGATGTAGAGAAGCAAGTGAAGGCAGAGAAGGCTGAGAATTTGGTGGCAAAAGGGAATGCTATAGCAAAGCCAAGTAGAGTTTGGAGAATCCCTGCCCAACTTAGGAAAGTGAATCCTTAAACCAAACTACATGGTGGCACCTCGTGGTAACACCAAACAGGTCCTTTGGGAAAGGAGATCAACCCATAAAGAAATATTTGGATTGCCTCTTACTAATTCAAACCATTGGACTTACTTGATGAGCATAGTGATGTAGTCAAGGGGTAAAAGATGGGGGTTATTCTCATTTGCAGGCAGCATGGAAGTTGTAAAGCTGAAGCTGCCGAAAGGAAAGTAGTTTGCCATTTCCTTACATCACTGTTTTTCCATTTGTATTTATTCTTTTTTTTTTTTCCTTAATAAGCCAGTCTTGCTCTGTACAGTCTGAGTGTTTGCACATTGAGATGTTCTGCTGAAGGATGGGGAGCCAAGCACTTAAAGTAATTTATCAAGGCAACCTCGAATACCTAAAGTCAGCTAGCACTAGTGCTGAGTCTCCTGATGAGAGTCTGCTCAGAGCATCATGAGTACTGGCTGCTTCCTAAACTACTTACTGAACGAGCTGTTTGATTCTTTAGCAGGAAACCTATTGTTTAATTTGTGGAATTGAGTCATAGAAACTATTTCCTGTCTGAATAAAAACAGCGTCCCCAATTATCCCAAATATTGCACCATTTTTCTATTAAAAAGTTTTTACTGACAATCAAATTCTGAGATTTGCTTTTTTTTTTTTTTTCCTTTGAAATGTATTTAAAATTGTTAGTTCTGAGTCTCTCATTAAGCATTTTTGTCCAAACAAAAAGTCCTCAAAAGCTCCGGTAGGCATAGCCAAATGGGACTCTGAATTGCATTTCCATCTCACAAAAGACAGTTGGAAAGATAACTGTGTGGGAAGTGATACACTGCAGGGAACAGTCATGCCCTGGCAGTGAGGATGGACCAGATGACCTAATTTCTCTTTTCCATTAGAGCTGTCTCTGATTCCCCAGCTAGTCATGCAAGCACATGACTGACAATAAGGATAAAAAAATATGGAAAACATATCTCCCTGCGTAACAAAGCAAGCCTGCTATTCTTGATTCCATCACCTTGCAAGCACTGATTAATTGAACGCCACATAGTCTTCTATCTCTATGCTGGTCTTTTAGATGAAACCTTCAGAACTGACTTGCCATCTGCTCTGCCTGGAATTCAGAACTGCTTTCTCAGCTGTGTGAGAAGCTGCTTGATGCAGCTGATGGGTGAATATAAGCAAGATTTGAGAAGAACAGCTCAAAGAAGTTGCAGGGGTAATACGCTCTATGCCCTGTTTTAATAATATCCCACACAACTCATTGACAACAAGATTCTGGAAGTGCAGCACTGTGCTGACTACTCCTACATTATCATGCCTTGCACACAAATGACATGGGCTCGCTGTGCCAACTCACACCAAGGTGTGAAATCACTGCCTGCACAGTTGGTTAAACTGGTATTAAGATAGCTTTTTGCTGCTGTTCCCAAATTGGCCATGACCTGGCTGTTGTGATCCAAAGGTTTTTTTGGTTTGGGTTTTTTTTTTGTTGGCAAGCAGAATCTTCCCTGACCATTTGCCAAATTTTCCTTTCCCATCACTTCGTCAGTCAGCTTCTTGCTGACTGACTGCTCTCCCTCAGCCAGGGAACCTGTGGTCTTGCAATGTCAGATCTTATCTGGGATATTAAGAATTCTGGAATCAGCATTTAGATAATGCACAACATTATCATCAAACATGTCTTTGAAATATATATTATTAACACAGCCTCATGCTGCAGAGTTTGTACACGAAATTTGATTCCCACCTCATGTATCCCATCCATGTCATTCTCCATTAACATTATTCATGTCATACCTACAAACAAAATCACCTACCAAAGGGCAAAGAATCCTGAATATAGCATTAAGACAAGAGTGGATTACAAGAATGAACTTAGAAAGACTTGCATCTAGGTGAAGAGAGGTGAGGGGGTACAAGACAAAGAACCTTAAAAAGCAGAATACACTGACCAATAAAACACTCTTCTTGTTTTGATGGAAAACAATACAAAACCACCCTATATCATCTGAAAGTGGATGTTTACCCTTGAAATTCCTCACAATATGATCTGCAAATACTAGACGGATGCTGATTGGGCCAACTGAGATCCAGGAGGAATTTGCCCCTCAGATCCATTTTGGAAGAACTGTTGTAAGTTTTATTTTCTTCTCTGTGAGATAGTGAAGTAGAGTGCTTCTTGCTGGAACTTTATTTTGTATACTTTCTACTGCTGCAGAAACCCAGGGTCTCTGCAGTGCCCAATCTCTCCTGACCTCTTCTTGTGGCTTTCTTTTTCTTTTTTAATAGTAGTGCCTTTCAGTCTTTTCCTGTAGGTATTTTGTGTTACAGGATGTTGAAAACCTGTTTTGTAGCCCAGATTTATGGACTAAATGTTTTGTGGAGCCTTTTGAAGTAGATGTCTACTACACACTTACTTGGATGACAAAGATTGGACCAGTTCTGTGTCCTTTTGGCACTCGTAATCACCTCTTTTCTCCTCATGTGGGCCAAAGGAAGAGCTCACTCCACCCTGCCACCTGTGGAGCCAGAGACAAGGACAAGATATGGGGATGTTGATTGTTTTCTATGCCCTGCATTCCTCTTCCTAAAGTATTTTCCTGTGCAGAGCAAACCCAATTTCTAAAGGAGACAATGAGAAAAAAAACTTCAATATAAATAAATACATGTAGATTACAAAAATCTTACTGGTAAATAAGAAAAGTACTCTGATAATGAAAAAAGTTTAGCATTTAGAAAAGAGAAATGTCTAACTACTGAGACATTTGTGGAAGAAATGACCAAAAATTCAAAATCCTACATTTAACAGCATATTTCCTGTCTGTCACTACTTGTTTTTTCCCTTGACTTGTGAAGTTTTTCCATGTTTTCCTTTTCCAAATGCAATAGAGAGATTGTTGCTGTTCAGGGCAACTGCCCCAGAGACCTACCTCATTGAGACAAAAGTAACTAGTAGATGTTTTTCGATGTATTTTTCCTTGTTTTTCTTCCTTGTCACTCAGTTTTCAAATTCTCTTGCATCCACCCACTCCCAAAACTTTTATTTGCTATTAGTAATTTGTTTGCTTGTTTTCGTAGAATCATAGAATGCTTAGAGCTGGAAGGGAGCTTAAAGATCATCCAGTTCCAACCACCCTTCCACGGGCAGGGACACCTACCACTAGACCAGGTTGCTCAAAGCCCCATCCAGCCTGGTCTTAAACACTTCCAGGGATGGGGCACCCACAACATCTCTGGGAAACCTGAAGTCCAGGGTAGCAAGCTTACTGTGCGCCCTCCTCACCACCCTAATGATCTTGAACCCCACCATTCATGGTCACTGTAGCCAAGGCTGCCCTTGAGCTTCACATTCCCCACCAGCCCCTCCTTGCTGGCGAGAACAAGGTCCATCATGGCACCTCTCCTCATTGCCTCCTCTATCACTTGGAGAAGGAAGTTATCATCAATGCATTCCAGAAACTTCCTGCATTGCTTATGCCCTCCTGTGTTGTCCCTCCAACAGATATTGGGGTTGACGAAGTCCCCCATGAGGACCAGGGCTTGTGAACATGAGGCTGCTCCTATGTATCTGCTTTCTTATTTCAAAGATCCTTGGCTTAAAACCACTACATGTTGCTGTTAAACAATATTGTGGGATAAAATATATCAGTCTGAGCCTTATAAATCAGAGCAACCCAAAAGCTATGCTGATTTATACTTGCTGCCAGTCATGTCTGAGCACTGTTTGATTAAATTGGAATTGCTGTGGTACAAAACTCCAGTGGCAGCCTGTCCTCCTGGGCTATGCCTCTTACGCTGACAACGTGCACTGGATACATGCTCTGGAGGATCTCTCTGAGGCCACAGTTATGTGGTCAGTTTAGTCCACATAAATCCATACTGCCTCCGACACCTTCTTCTGTCTCATGTGTGCTTGTCCCAAGTGCCTCCCTCAGGCTGGCATCGGGCAGCCTGAATGCAAAACCGAATACGAAGATGGACACCTGTCCCAGTTTGAATGACACAGGACTAATTTCTCTTCTAATACTTGGGAAGACTGCACTTTTCGAAGACTCTAGTCTGAAAATATTTACTTCATAGCCAGCTATGGTGTGTGGGTTTCAAGGTCTCAGTGTTTTCAAGCTCGCCAGGTGCAGGGATGAGGAGGAGCGAGACCCGGGCACTTGACCCAAGCTGGCCAACAGGATTATTTCATACCATGAATGTCACATTCAATATAAATTAGAAAATTTGCTGCGAAGTTCTCTCCCTCCCTTGATGGCTGCCATCCTGAGAACTTCTTGCCCTGGTGCCAGACCCCTGAGGCCTTCCCTTCCTCCTGAAGCCGTAGCGCTCACAGCATTCCACATTTGCTGTCCACTGCTGGGAGTGCACAGCTTCCTACTGATAGAATGGGCTAAGTATAATCCTTGCATATTCTGTATTGGTATTGGGATCAATATTGGTTCTTTAGTGCTATTAATGTTAATTACCTAATCTTATTCTATTAAATCTGTTTATATTTCAACCCTTGGGTTTCCTTGTTTTTTCCCCGATTCCCCTTCCCGGGTGGGAAGGGGGCATCGGGTGAGAGAATGATTGTCTAAACAACAATAAATTGTTATGGGTTTCTCAAACCATGACAACACCTTTCAGTTATCACTTCCCCAACCACATGCTGACCCACACACAGCCCAGTTCTGCAATAAGAGAGGGAGGAGAGACCAGGAGGACTACCCCTCCCCCATGGCAATGCACATTATGTTGGACTAATGTGGCCACATAACAAAAACCTGAGTACAAGGACTTTTTGGACGCCCCTATTTGTCAGACTCAAGGCAGGTTTATTTGTCTGGTTTACGCTGGATTCTGGGTCTGGTCTCGTAATGTTTATGTTGGCTTAAAATAAGTGATACCAGATTCACTCTCACTAGGGCTGCATGATAAAAGTCTCTTTAGGAGTAATACTTTCCAGTAGTGAAAGCTCCCAAGACTCAAAAGTAAATTGCACAAAAAGAAGAGTTATATCTAAAAGACAAAAATTATGATATTCACCAGGGAAGGAACCTTTGTATCTTAGCAGAACTGTCAATCCAAATGACACCCTAGAAGAAGAGCAGTATGGTAAGCAAACCTGTCTTGCTACAATTTTCATGTATTCTGTATGATCCAAATGTCTTCCTACCTTTGCATTTGGGTTTAGGGTTAAAAAACAATTTTAAGCATCAAAAGACAAATCTTGTTTTCAGTCTTCCTGTGCTTTATTGCGTGGGAGGCTGTTTCTGTAGTGTTCCAGAATGAAATGTCCTCGTACTGATGCCTGTAATCAAGGAAATGGAAGAATAAGGGATTAATGCAACAAACAAGATGATCTGATAATTATCCACAGAAAATTAGTTCACTAAAAAAAGTTTAACTGATTAAAATGAAACAATCTAGGCCAAGACTCCTATTTATTTCAATTGGGAAGCCAAAATTATTTACAATCCCCACTTTAAAATTATAACCTAAAAGACGCACCATATTTGTGAGAAATAAAAGGGTGGGAAAATAATAAGTAGAATGCCAACTAGTTTCAGTTGTGCTGATGTGTGCAAACTGAAATATATATTTCATTTATAAATATTATATAATATTGTATATATTTTATATGTATTTGTGTATATATATTTATTTATTTATGAGATGTGACCATGTCTGCTCGCAGAAGACTGACTCATTTCATTTTGGAAATTATTTATAATCAGATGGTAACAACTTCTGGTTACTAAGGACCTAGGCTGAACCCATGCCAGTAACTACACATCATCAGCTGTAAGCCTGCAGTCCTCTGAGCGACTCATGCCTTTGCATAACTCAGATTTCTGGACTCGAATGGGGACAGAAAAATATTGTTACAGTTAACATTTTCACCAAATACACTACCTTGATTATGGCATCTTAGGTGAAGACTATTTAGAAATCACATTTGACACAATAATTACTGGTCATGTTATCTGGAAAAACAGAAATAAAAGTATAAATCCTTAAAGGTAGAGATAAACTCCTATTTTCTGTATGTTCTTGTAGACTTACATAAGAATAGCCAGTTAAAAACCTATTCTTTGATTAAATTTAACTTTTCAAATAGCTCATTTGAACATTGTTTAAGTTATTATAGGAAATGCTAGAGGCTTGCACAGTAAAACCAGCTATGCAAAAGTCTACTAAACTCACACAATATAAAAAACTGCTCAGGTTTACTTACTATCATATATGCAGTATCTTTGCATTAGTAGGAGCAAGACAAGTAATATACATTTAGAGATCTTGCAAAAACATCTCATACGTAAACTGTTTCTCTATATTGCACAAATCACACAGGCATTTATAAAATACAGCCATTAGTTTATGCTTTTATACTTTACTGATTATAACTTTTTATAGCTTAACATCACACCTGCGTTGCTCTTATCATTAGACAACATTGTCAGCCACTAACAGGGCAAATATTTTAATAAAAGCAGCCTAGTTTCACTAACGCTTTAGAGTCATAAAATCATTAAGGCCAGAAGGGACCTCTGGAAATCACCTGGTTCAACTCCCCTCTTAGAGCAGGTCCAACTTCAAAGTTACAGGTTCCTCAGGGCCTTGTCTTGGAACCACAATGCTAAATAGTCCTAATAGTCTGCATAACATTAAAAATATTAACATAGTCAGTTGTTCTCACTAATCCACTAAAAAACAGATGCATTACACTTATCTTGTGTTAAAACTCAGCCACTATGCTTATTTCATATTACATAAACAGCAACTTAGCTGTTTTTCTGTCAAGATCTTTACTGCTTTTATTTTTATTTTAGACCCTTTATTGCAAAAAGCCGGTAAGTACAAATATGTTTGTATAGTCAGCGGTGGTGTTTTTATTCTTGGTGAACTATCATTGCATTCTGAAGAGTGGAGCTTAGTGAATTACACTTTAGACTGCTGTTACTCAGATACTAATAAAATCCAATAATCTGTATTCTTAAAGGAAAAAGACCTGGATTTGTATCATCTGTGGTAAATGAAAAAACATGTCCAACAGCAACACGCTAAAATTCAGCTGGTTTAATTTTGTTCTAATCACTTTAGTGTTTGTAAAAGGTCCTGAAAAGTGATGTTTTCTTTAATCTTGGTATAATTGCATCAAAAAAAGTAGCAACACATCCTTGCTTACACTGGCTCCAGCAACATTTCTCATCAAAAGACATAGAAGAACTGGCTTTTGGACCAAAATGATAGTTTAATTTGCAGGGGACAGCCTGCTGATCTTACTAATTCCTCCTGGGAAATGACTCCTACAGCAAGGCCTCTGTAAGCAGAGCTGGAAGATGCTGGCTGTACATCCGATCAGTCTGTCATCCTGCTGAAGATACCTAACAGGGATGTCCATCGTTATAAGAGTTTAGGAGCCTTCTGATGCAGACACTGCTGCCCAAGAAGTTGTATTGAGAACACCAACTCCTACATAAAAGGTAAGTGGAGGCCCATGGTATTCCATCACAAGTGTCATCACCTGCATCTGATTTCTCCCAGTCAGATGTCTTTGGGGAGTCATCCAGACAACCCAGGAACTGGAACAACTCTAGACCTTGATTCTGCATAACTACACCTTTCCCTCCTTTTTGTTACCCATACTTCTGAATAATGCAAATAAGCGGAAAAAAAGCAGCCAGCCAACAAAATAACCTATGGAGATACTTAAGAGTTCAGTGCAGTTTAATTACAAATACATACAAGGACAAACCATATTCAGCACTGTTTAACTGGTCAAACTGGAACAGTTTTTTATGAAGTTCAAAGGGAAGAAGAAAGGCAGAGGAGAGGGAGGTATCAAGGAAACAAGTGCAAGAGCAAAAGCACTGATGGCACTACAGAGTTTTTTTTCTCTTAAACTTTTTCTCTGTCACCTTATTGACCTCCTCATCTTTCACGGCCTTCTTTATGGCCATTTTCAGAATTCTTCTTTGCCCTGGTCCCATGGGGTCAGCTTCTCTCAGCGTCCCAGAGAAAGGAGGAACAGCTACCCACTGCTGGTTTCTGACAGCAAAGTACGTTTGGTTCAGCTGAAGTCAGGTATACAAGTAGCATAAGATCAGAATCGGGCCTTCTGTGTGTGTCTTAAAGATATGAACTGTATCCTTTGAACTGCATTCTTGATCATATTTGTCACATACTTCCTCAGCAACTTCAAAAGAGTTTGAGTCCTTTGATTACAGTGCTGTTTACCTACTATCTTAACTAACAGGCATTTGCTCAGAACAGACATTCACTCAAACACTCCCTTTATTATCTTTTCCCTCAAGTGCAAAAATACTTTCATTTACCAACAGCCATATTAACATCCCTGGTTAAATATAAAGGAGTATTCTTTTGAGATCAAAAACATTAAAAGAGTGGTAACAGAGTACGAGTTTCTGTCCTAGATTTGCAGTAAACTCTGTGCCTGTGCTTGCTGCTTTAGGGACCTTAGAAACTTTCTGCATACCGGTTCCTCAACATTAACAGTATGCAGTCACATGTGACAAACAGGAGCTCTAAGTATCAATCTAGCTTTCATAAAGAAAATTGTCTCTTGTCTCTAAGATAATCACTTAAAAATGGGTCTAGCACTGTGCTTATTTTCAGGTTATTTCCCAGTTCTTTTAAATTGGTGCTTTAGGTCAGCAAGTGGATAATAACTATGAGTACTTGGCGCTTACATTGCATACTTAACGTATGGCAATATCCATGCTCTACCATTGGAAAACTAATTCACACACAGAAAGGTGAAGAGATTTAGCCAAAGGTCTCCCCACTTCTGCAGACGTACCCTGAGTTACTTACAGTTGAAGAAGTATTTTGGCCAACGGTTTCTTTAATGTGCCCCATGAGCCACTGGTACGGGCTCTGCAGAACCATATGAAAACATGTTTTCAGGTAGAATTTTAATAACAGGGTACAATAAGTTTTGAAAGCTGACTACACTCCAGTGGTCCAAACAGTTTGGAGGCTACTGACCTTGTTTGACATTTATGATTACAGAATCACCAAAGTCCTCCCAGGTGCCTTATGACAGCACAGCTGTGTTAGCAGTGCAATCTAAGTCACAGCTCAATGAATAAGCTAGCTCGGTGGCACATTTGCTGACCCAGAGGGCAGGTCTCTCAAGGTTTTTTTACTACCACTACACAGGGTATACTTCCAACCAAACCTCCAGATGTACAGGTAGGTCAGGAGCAGGACGAGAGCCTGCACAGGTGTAGTAAGGGAACATGCCTTCTAGCAGCGCTCTCCTGAGGCAGAAGTGTCCCTTGGAAGTACGCTTCTCTTTGTCTTCCTGTTGTGTGTCCATATCAGATCTAGCCGGTGAGCAGATCACAGAGGAGTGTTATCAGGTAGGATTGGGGAGTGGCAATTGTATGAGTCACATTTTCAGCATACGGAACTGAAAGGCCTTCGGCGGGGATAGAAATGAGGCACCACGAAAATGAGAGATCAAAAGCATATAAACATAAAGACATATAAAAATAATGGTTGAAATCTCTGTTGATGAGCAGGTGACTCTTGAATCACATGTCGGTCTTAAGCAGTTCAAGTGCGGCTCCTGCATCAAAGCTCCATCATGAGGATGGCCAGTCTGGGTAACCTGAACCCCAGCTGTTAGATGAACGGAGCCAGCTGGTGCTCCTGAGCCTGACATCAAGCCTGACATAGGTAGGTTGCCTGCAGGTCACAGACACATGCAGCCTCACTTTGCAGTGGTGAACTGGTGTCCCTGATACAGCCTGCTCACAGAGATTTCCTTTTCTCTTTGGAAACAGATGGCATATGCAGATCCTGGTCACATGAAGGTTTTGGTATAGTGTTCATAGACCCAAGGCATTTGGTGAACTTCTTTTCTTTGCAAAGGAATTAAAAATAAATCCTCTTGGTCTTGCTCACATAGTCAGCAGGACTATTTTGTCTGAGAAAGAACTGTGAGGAGTTGGATGCAGATTTCCTGCTCTGTGCAGTCACTTACACCTATTCAGAGTGTGAAGCACTTGCTAGCCTGGAGCAGTAATGATTCACACTTATGTTGCTCAGATACAAATGAGTTGACAGGGTCAAAAATAAATAAGGAGAATGAAACCTCTGAACAGGTTGATGGCTTGTTGATGCTGAGGGCTCAGCAAAAAGCTGCCTGCATTCCTCCAGTTTTGGGGCGAACAGGGGGAGTCATTCAGCCAGTGGTGGAAGTTAGTGTAAATCTGCCCTGGGCACCTGCTGCAAAGCCTCCAGGTCATGTACAGGAGATCAGAATTTCTTCTTCCTCCTGTCCTGGTCTTGTCTCCCCATTGAAGCTTTCAAGGCGGTACCCAGAGGAGCATTAAGACAGAGGCACAACTTCTCATTGTACGGGAGGAGAATCACAGCAGATTTTTTTCAAGGGCACCTGATTCTGCAAGACGCTCTGGGCTCCTGTTTTCACCATAGAACCCAAGGAAGTTGCATGGTCTTATTTGCTTGGCTGAGGCATTTGTCTCTTTTCAAGCAACTCTCAGCAATGCTACATTCACAAGTGTGGTCTGCTACAGCTCTAATGGGGAATACCACGCAAAGTCTAATGCTACATTCCATGTATTCCATGAATTGCTTTTCTTTTGAGATCTTGCCAAAAAAACCTAGATGGCATTAAGCCATTCCAACACAGTCTCTTTCTAGTCCACTCTTTTTCTTTTTCTTTGTAATGCAGATTGTACAGCATTCAATACATTAAATTTTCATAGCATGTTTAAGTCTCCATTTATGCTTAAATCCCATATTGCCAACATAGCTTGTGAGAAAACAAACAAACAAACAAACAAAAAACAACCCAGGAGTTCCACCTTGCAACTCTCACTCATGAGAATAAACCTCACTTGTGAAGCCACTGAACAATGATTTCAGAGTCTACTCAAAAGAGTTTCCCGTACAGTTCTAAGCCTATATAGGGACTGTTCATGAGTATATATAGACATAGATATATACACATACACACAAATATATGGTGAAAGCAGTCAGTATAAGGTAGATTCCCAGTGGACCTTTCAAAATCCAAATGTGTGCAAATTTCATCAGTCAAAATTTCTACTATTTTTTTTTCTGCAGTTCAGTAGACATTCAGTTGTCCAGCTGCCAGCTTTTGCTTGGGCTGCTGAAGTATACTGGCAATCAGTTCCCTCTGTGTCTCATACATCAAAATAGTACAGCTGGAGACTGGCCCACATTTCATTACTTCCCAAAAGCTTCACATTAGCTGCCTTTACATTAACAATACTTCCTGGAGATATATTAGCCTCATCAAAAATATTGCCCAGAAGTACATTTTATCTTACTGAACACTTATATTCTCTTTTCTTCTATAATATTTCAAATCAGAGAAGCTTTTTCTTAGGAGAGACAAGAGAACCAATAAAAATGTCTGATGTCCTCTGAAAAGCAGGAGATTGGTATCAGAGCTGTTAGCTTTTACCAGTGTCTGTGACAGCTGTTCTGTGGAGAACATAACAAAACCTAGCAATTCGAAATTAGGTCCAGTTCTTTCTTTTTTTTCTTTTTTTTTCTTTTTTTTCTTTTTTTACTGTAGCCATGAGTGTTACCAAACAACTGCACTAGCAAAAAGAAAATCTGGTACCAAACAAACAAAGCTAAAAAATGGATCCTTTGAACTTAAAAGGAAGTATGTTGCTCTGTGACACTTATAGATATTTATAAATGTAACCCCAGTGCTGACAGTAGATTAAAAATTACAAATAAGCTATCACAATGATCAAACAGAATAGCATCTATCCCTCATTAAACACTGCAAGGTCTTTTCCGGCCAAATTTTGCGTGCACAGGGGCCGCAGGACCTGTTCACATCAGCATTAATGCTAAGAGAATTGCCTAAATTGCTCAAAGTGATTTAGGATGAGATTTAAAACCCCTTCCTGCTTCCATTTAAAGCAGTGGCAAAGCTCTGAACAGGGCTGGGATGCCTGTGAAAGCATGAACCACCTTGCCAGGGTGCATCCAGAGATGTCTGTAAAGGTGAGAAAGGCAGGTGTGGAAACTACCCAGCAAATCATAAAGATGAGTGTTTTATATACATCCTCCTGTCATGGAGCATTAGAAAACTGGAAAACTCCTGAATGGCTTTGTCATTGACATATGATGGATCTTAAACACGTATGTCCAGTTCTAAGACAGTAGCAAGCTTTAAATATAGAAAGGTGTTTTCTGTTTCCCTTAAGATTCCTATTAGGACAAAAGTGCACCAGTCAGATGGCAGAAGAATCTTCTTATTTATACATGTAATTCTACACAAACATGTGCCACCTTTCCTAAGAACTGGAAAGGAATAGACTGAAGACTGGCAGCACCATCTCCTGGCAGATATAAGAAAGAGGGACCACTTTGTGTCAGAAAGTAGGGCCAAGTAATTTATTTGTGGATTTTAAAAAGACTGTAGCAGGAAGTAACTTCACAAGAGTATATTCCCTCCCTAAGAACATTAAGTTTGATATGCTTCAGGGAAGAAAATCATTATGTGTTATTATAATTATGGAGAACACATACTCACAATTATAAAGAACAAATTCAGGTTCCTTCTGCCTTTAAAAAGCTCTCTCATGTTGGCCTCTCTGCTTTCCTATATATTGCAGTAATAGCAGATTTCAAAATTAGCAGAGCAGGTAAGTTAGCCCAGTTGCAGTATATTAGTGTAGTCCCAGAAGACCACAGAAGACCATAGAAGTTCCTTGTAGTCAGAAAATGTGTAGATTTCAAGAGTTGTAGCCAAGTTTCTGTCTTGCTGAGTAGGTAGGGGAAATAGAGGGAAAAGACTATTAATATTGTAAATTGCTGGATCATTAATGTGGAATGCTATTATACATATATAGAAAGCGACAATGGGCCAAACAGCACTAAGAGAGGGTGAGGCCTTCGGAGGAAGGAAAGGCTGGATGGGAAAAAACATCTATGGAGATAGAGGAGACTAAGTCAGACGAGTTGGTGAAAGACAGCCATGGAAGAGAACAGATGAGGAAGCAAAAAGAAAAACATGAGGAAGAAAGGGATTCTAGAAACTTCTACATTTTTTTCTTGAACAGTACAGAACTGATATGCCACAGGAGTCCAGATCTCATTTGTCAAACAGTCTCAATCAGCAAGAGGGAGAAGACTTAACCTCATTGATCAAGATCTAAATATACCAGTTGTCTTGTCTGTTAACTCTTGCAGATCTGTCCTTGCGATTAGGTCCCACATTCCCTGGTATTAAACAAACACAAACCCTCCTTGTCTTACACAAGCAAGGATGATGGTTTGCTGTTGGTTTTTTTTTCCATGTTTTGGAGGTTATTTAACTTTGAGAAACTCCCTAGTGCTTTTAAGGAAATTTTTTGCAGATGATCATGAAAGCAGAAGAGACTTATGAACTCATTCATTCTATCCTCCTCCCAAAGGAAGAACGCTCCTTATAAGACATTGCACTTCCCAGGACTTCGCCCAACTTAGATTCAAAAGCCACAAGTAATAGGGGATCCAATAATTCCCATGGGAAAATATGCAGCTTTACAAAGCCTACCATCTCCCACACGGGTGGGGTGGGGCTCTGCTTATCTCTTTAGCTCAGAACCAACATCAGGCCATTTTCCTCGGGGCATCATTTATTATTCAAACATTCACAAAACAAAGGTAATCCTCATCCTCCTCCAGGGCCTGCCACAAAATCTACCTTCCTTTCTAAGTGAATTATTAAACTATATATCTTAGGAATCACTCTGGTTAGTGGGCTAACCTCTTTTATCAAATACTTGTTCTTAAAGGAGCTCTTCTTCTGAACAGGGTTAGCTGTCCAGTTCGCTGTCTCTGCACTTCTCTAGCTTTTATTATTAACACAGGAAAACACATTTTACTGGCTATATGTATTCAATTCCTTTCGTTTTTATTCAATGTGCTGTACTTGTCCTATTCCTCACCAAACCACACTACATGCTGTTTCCCATTCATTTCTAATCATATCCTATGTATTTATCATATCCTTCTATAGGCCTTAATCACTTTAATAAAATGGCTTACATTCCTTAATAGGGGAAGAGAAAAATGTATTCCTATCAATACTGGGTACCAACACACTCCCAAAGTGTTCTTGTACTGGACACAAGAGGACATGTTTGTAGAAATAAATAAATTACAAAAAAATAACACCCACACATGCCATCAAACTAACCCACTCATATAAAATAAATTATTGTTATTAAAGTGGAATAAACAAAATTGCTAAATCAATTACACTTTTCCTAATTACTGTTTACTGTTTTGCTATTATATTGTCTAAACACCTTAATCTAGCAACTCCATTGTGATGGGCTCTGTCAAAACACAGATCACAAACAGTCGATAACCCTAAAAATATTTACAAGCAATTAACTTTTATTGTTAAGGTGTATTTGTGAGATAAGAAGTAAATGGAAGAAAAAAACATATTCAGTGGGAAAATTCAAGTGATAACAGAAAAAGAAACCTTTTACCTGGCTTTCTATATCTTGCTTCGACAAGTTACAAAATAGTGACAGATAAGAAAGTCCACCCATCAATAAAAAAAATTGATCCGTACTGGACCTCTGCTGTTCAATGTATGATCTGAAAATAGGGATAAATAGTTTGCAGATTAAACAAGACTATTCCAAAAAGTGCCATCTAAAGTTGATTCTAAAAGTTGCAGAAAGATCCTGCAATATTAAATGACATCCAATAAAAAGGCAAACAAATCATAGAACCATAGAATCATAGAATGGTTTAGGTTGGAAAGGACCTTGAAGATCATCGAGTTCCAACCCCCCTGCCATAGGCAGGGACACCTCCCACTAGACCAGGTTGCCCAAGGCCACGTCCAGCCTGGCCTTGAACACCTCCAGGGATGGGGACTCAACAACCTCTCTGGGCAACCTGTTTCAGTGCCTTACCCTTAAAGTAAAAAACATCTTCCTAATGTTCAATCTAAACCTGCCCTCTTCCAGTTTGAAGCCATTTCCCCTTGTCCTATCACTACATGCCCTAGTAAAAAGTCCTTCCCCAGCTCTCCTGTAGGCCCCCTTTAGGTACTGGAAGGCCGCAATAAGATCTCCCCGGAGCCTTCTCTTCTCCAGGCTGAACAGCCCCAACTCTTTCAGCCTCTCCTCATAGGAGAGGTGCTCCAGCCCTCGGATCATCCTCGTGGCTCTCCTCTGGACACGCTCCAGCAGGTCCATGTCCTTCTTATGTTGGGGACTCCAGAGCTGGATGCAGTACTCCAGGTGGGGTCTCACGAGAGTGGAGTAGAGGGGCAGAATCACCTCCCTCGCCCTGCTGGCCACACTTCTTTTGATGCAGCCCAGGATGCGGTTGGCCTTCTGGGCTGCGATCGCACATTGCTGGCTCATGTTGAGCTTCTCGTCGATCAGTACACCCAGGTCCTTCTCCTCAAGGCTGCTCTCCAGCCATTCCCCGCCCAGCTTGTATTTGTGCTTGGGATTGCCCTGACCCAGATGTAAGACCTTGCACTTGGCCTTGTTGAACTGCATGAAGTTGGCTTGGGCCCACCTCTCCAGTCTGAAAATCGATGTTTATAAATGCCAAGTATAATCTTCACCAAATACTCACAATGATGAGCACCTATTTAGTTGTTACTACTTTGGAAAGAGATCTTGGACAGCTGGTGGAGTATCAGCTCCCTGAAACCTCAACTCTGTACTCAGCGGAAATCAAAAAATAGGAAAGTCACTAGAATTAAGGCATGAGCAGACAAAAAGGATATATTATATACTTTGGAATGGGTATACAATATCTAAAAAAATACAGAAAGCGTTAACTAGAATAGGCACAAATATGAAATAATGCCACACAAGTGAAGACTAACCAAAATAAGATTTTTCATTTAGGGGGATAAAAAAAAAAAGCCACAGAGTATTATGATAGAGCTCATGAATGACATCAAAGAAAAGAGTTATAAAAGGTATAAAACTCAACAATAAATCCTTTTCAAGAGAATTTGAGAAGATTTCAATAATCTTAGTGTACCAAGTGCCAGAAGCTTCCTAAGTTCTGAAACACACCAACTGAACTGGGTATAATAGCAGCACTTGGAGGTGGTAAGGCCATAGTGGAAAACCTAAGAGAACTTCCTGTGTCTGTGTTCCTGTGCTGGAGCACTTCATCATCGGCCTCCTCTCCGATCTGTTTCAAACTGAAATGTTAACTTAAAAAAAGGTTCATGAATTAAGAACAGACAAAATGAACAGTAACTGATTCTAAAGACTAGCTGCTCTTCATCCAAGGAACTCAAGGATACAATAACTGAGATTCTAACTGCGGTGTAAATTCTTGCTTAAAACTTTCTTGGCATCTAAGGAGTGGATTGTATCCTGTGTTACATTATTTTTTAAAAACGTTTCTGGGGAAAGCTGGAGAACTGCTGACCATTAAAACTGACACCTGTTCTGCACAGACTAGTAGTGACTAGAATTAGTGCATACATGGACAGATATGATTTACTACAGAAAGGTCAACATGGGTTTTATCAACACGGCCTTTGCAAAGAGAAGTCTTGCCTTACAAACTTGGTATGAAATTTTCTGAAGGTGTCAGCAAGTACTTGGATAAGGGGCATTGGCGAGATACAGGTTGCTGAGATTTCTGAAAGACTTTCAACACTTTTTTGCCAAAGGCTCTTAAGGAGACTAAGCAACGATGTGATAAGAGAGAAGATCCCTGCGTGGATTAAAATGTGGTTAAAAGACAGGAAACAGACTAAGAGTAAACGGTCAGTTTTCACACTGAAAGGAAGTCACTAATGCACCTTCATATCTCTGCGCTTATTCATAAATAATTTGAATAAGGAGGTGAGGAGTGATGAGACAAAGCTTTCTGATGAGATGTTATTCATGGAAGGAAAGAAAAGGTGTGGCTGCGAAGAACTGCGGAAAGACCTTTCAATACTTGGGGCTCAATTACCCACACTCATGCTCTACAACATGGGAGACATCTTTGTGGTTCTGATGCAGGACATAATGATCTTCTGAAGCCTCAGTAAGACACTCTGTGTCATCTGAAATTGCACTAGACACCTACATATGGGCAACTGAATTGAGCCTTCAGTGACTGGCAGTAAAATGACAGATGATTGTGAATACAGATAGATAGATGCAAAATAATGCACGTGGGGAAAACACAGTTCTACATTACGTGTAGAATAACAGTGTCTGAACTGACCATTACACTTAAGGAGTAAGATCCTGGAAATTTAATGTTATTTCATTTTCACTATTTCATCAACAGCATATTGAATGTTAGAAATATTTAGGAATAATATTGAGAACAAGACAAGGAATATTGCTATGCCACTTTATAAATACACTGTATGCCCCTATCTTGAACACTGTATGCAGCTCTAGTCCCACCACCACCAACTGAAATAGTAAAATTGGTAAAGTTCATAGAATAGCAAAAAACCACCTTCCATCGAAAGAACTAAATTTCACTTGAACTTGTCATTCTGCAAGAGAAGACTTGCCAGACTGAAAGGAGATCTCATGGAGGCTATAAAGTGATGACTGGCATAGAGAAAGCAAAATTGTTTACTGTCCTTTCCAAAGCAAGAAGCAGGGGTCATCAAATGGTGTCATGAAATGTTAGGTTGAAAGCAAAGTGATTCTATATATATACAATTACACTGTGAAACTCCATGCTGCAGGATGTTATGGATGCTACGAGTTTACAAGCAGTAGAGGGTGAACTGGACAAATATCTGGAGGAAATATATTAAGAGCTGCTAAGGAAGAAGACACGACCTCTGATTTAGGAAGTCAGTAGATGAAAATCATTGGAAATTCAAAGCTGACCCACTGGAAGCTTCACCAGCAGTTTGACCTCTTATAATCTTCCCATCTTTGGAGACAAGAAACTGGGAAACATACACTCTGGGTTTAAGCACTATGTCTGTCCTTATATTCTTATGAAAAATTGATCAAGGAATAATTTTATTCATGATGTAGCTATTGAAGTAATTCAGGTTAACTAATGATCAGTGTTCCGAAAGGCAGGATGGTTGATGGTGATAGTTTCTCTCCTTTTTTGCTGAGTACATCACTTGCAATCATCTTTGCTAGAGGCATCTGCAAACCGATGAAGAGATCAAGCCAATTTCAGAAAACATTAACTGGCACAGAGTATAGCTGTAACCCAAGTAACACCTTCTTATGTTTTTATTGCAATAAGGTGTGCTGTTTGGGAACAGTTGACGCACAGACCCATCACTCATTATTTGCATCCTCAGTCGTGCTAAGAAAACTACACAAAAACTAGTAAAGTCATCTACTAAAGTCACTTGCATGGACTGAGAGGAAACCACCTCCTGCGAGCTGCCAACACGACTGTATGAGACATCGCTCTGCGTGTGAGAAGATGTGAGAACGCTGGAGCGCCCACCCAGGGTGGGCCTGCATCCCGAGCTCACCCCAAAGAGGGGCTGCAGAGCCCTCTCCCTTTCCAGGGGGCAGACGGAAGGCCTGTGCTCCCTCCAGGAGACCCGTAAGGGCGCCGCGGCGAGGGTGCCCCGGGAGATCGAGTGCCCTTGAGGGGGAAGAACGCTGCTCCCGACGCCTTACGCCCTCACAGCGAGGCCGTTGCTGGGCAGAGCAGCCGCGGTGACACCGCCCACGTCGCCCCGAGGGCGGGCTGGCCCTACCGCCGCCCCGCAGCAGCCAGGCCCCCGGCCGGGCCTCGCCTCCCTTCAGCGCCCAGCCCCGCCGCTTAAGATGGCGGCCCCGCCCGCACCCACAATGCTCCGCGGGCAGCTGCCGCGCTTCCGGGTGCGGGCCCAGGAGGGCGGCGGGCCCGGCACGGCGCCAGGGGCCGCGGAGGGTGAAGTTTCCCCGACCGGATGCGAACAAGCGGGTGGACGGAGCAGGAGGGAGCCGCGCCCGGACCATGAGGCTCCGTCTGTGGCTGGTCCCTGCCCTGGTGTTGCTNCACCTCCCTAGGGGAAGGGTTGGGGGGGGGAATAGGGCGAGGGGTGTGGGGCAGGGCTGGTGCTGTGGGGCGCGGGAAGGAGGTGGGGGCCCTGTGGCCTGGCTGAGCCCCCACCTGGAGGGCGGCCCGTGGCGGTGGGCAAGGCCGCGGCCTGCTCCCGTGCCTGTCGCCGGGTGGGTGTGCGCTGGGGAGCGGCCGGCGGCGCAGGGGACCCTGGAGATCCCGTAGGCCCCGTCCCCTCCCGGTGTGGCGGTAGTCGCCCTTCAGCTGAAGGCATCACTGGCGGGCACTGTGTTTGGGGGTCACTGCGCTCTGCAGTGGTGAGGCCACTTTGTCTTCACGCTCGAGGTCTGCTAAGGGGTTTTCCTCACAGGAGTTTGCGTTATATTAGAGCAGGATAATCATATAAATGGCTTCCCTTCATAGTTCTGGTTGGAGAGTCACCGTTGCAGAGAGAGCCTGAAGCTATTGGAGCTGAATGTGACTTCTAGAAAGCTTAATACGGAGGAGAACCGTTGCTTTATTTAACTTCCATAAACTTAGTTTTGCATCTAAACTTTTACTTCAGAGTGGAGAAGTTGCAAGCTTCTGGTCAATAAGCAAAAGCTTCTCAGATGAGCTCTTGCGAGAGGCAATAATCATCTCTTACCCAGCCAGATGACCTGTCTCCAGTTGGTGTGGCCAGTGGTGACTGCTTCAAGTCCCCTTTTCTTTCCTTAGATCTCTCGGCAGATTTCCCAACAGGTGTTCAGGCTGCACCTCTGTCCGCCTCTCCCGCACCTGAGGTGGACTTGTGGTTCTGTGCAGACCTCAGCAGTTGGTGACTGCAGGAATCTGAGGAGGATAGGGCTCAGTGGTGGATGATGCAGGAAGCGTAACAGAAACAGAACAAACACGGCATGTCCTTTCAACATCAGGCAGGCCAGGGAGCTCCTCAAACAGAGGTTACATCTTGGGCTGTCGGATTTTTATGCCTTCTAAAGTACCTATCTGCTATGAATTTGTGTAATCTTTATCGTATAGCTTCTGTATTGTTGGTCTCCATACCACCGTGCCTGGACTATGAGCTCTTCAATTTTATGAAATACGGCGTGGAGGAAAAATTCCGTTCTTGTGTTTCTAAACTTTGACCATTTCTGTCATCAGAAGTGGTCAATATGGAAGAATTATTCATTTTCTTCACACCTTTAGTGACTTACAGACCTATGTAATTTCTCTCCTTTGTAATCTTTTTTTTTTTTAAGTGGGAAAATCTTAGTCTATATAATAATTCTTGGTATGGGAAAAAAATTGTTACTTTATTGGCCTTTGTTACTTTTGTCTATGCGCTTTCTATTTGTATTGGATTTTTATTTGAGGTATATGGCCAGGACTGCAAAGCAGTATTTGTGATACAAAGGTACCATGGATTTACAGTGATGAATGCTTTTGGTTTTGTTTTCTTCCAGAGTGGTAGTTTTCACCTTTTTTTGTTGTTTAGTAGTCACTCCAAGAGCTCTTTTATTTCAATTTTTTAAATTTTTTATTTTTAAGTGGTAAAAACTATGCTGAAATACTTTGTTGCACAGATATAGTGGGACTTTCTTTTCCTTGTGTTATTTACACATTCACACACAATTTCATCAAACATTTTGTTCTGTCATTCAGTAAACTAAATATATAAAAGCATTTTGTGATGGAGCTTGAAAAATCCAGGTGTTCTCCATTGTGTTACATTTATCCATGTACTTCATTCTTTCAGAATGCTAATATATATGAGGCACTACTTCCCCAGTATCTTATTTAGCCACAGGTCTAGTAATTCATGCTTTGTTGTTGTTATTACCTGTTTGTCAGGTAGGGACACTGAGTATATTTGTTGATTAGGCCCCTAGATGATACCTGGAGTGGAAACTGGTCCTGCACTTACCACCTTTCAGGCTGCATGCAGCAAGACCAGTGGCACAGTACTTGCATACCATGATTAGTAGTTGACCAGTTTAATTTTTTCAGTGCTTTATAACTCTTGGGTTAACACCTTCATGTCTTGTTGACTTCTTGCTCATTTTCTTGTCTTGTTCTAAAGCCCCTTTTCTTGAGTCTTGGAGGCAGATCTTTAGATTCATCCTATCAAGACAAGCTTTCAGGGATCTTTTTAGTCTCCTCCACAGTGAACGCTAAAGTCAATTACTATCTTACTTTTTGGTATTGGCCTTTAGCATCCATTCTTGGGGTCATCTTTGGAGCTTACTTGTTTTACAAGCCTCTGATTTTTTAGCTGGCAGCTTTATGCCTTTTACAAGCTGCTCTTCAAATAGCTTTGCCTACTTCACTGCAGTTTTATGTTCATCTTTTGCTGGAGTTCTGTTGTCCTCATCTTACACACAGCTTGGTTTTCTGAAATATCTTTTCCTTCTAGTAACATGAACTTTGCTATTTTGAGGGCTATCTTTAACCACAGAGCTTGAGTTTTGTGAACTGAAATCAGATTTCTGGCAAGCAGTATCTTTAAGGAAGTTTCAAGGATTGCTATTAAGAACTTTCTTGCTTGTTTCTCTAGAAGTTCAGTTTTTCAGGAACGAAAAAAAATGATTATACAGTGAAAAATAGAATTTGACAAAAAATAGAATAAGTAGATATAAAGATGTGGGTCATTTCCCAGCATTTTCAGCTGAAGTAATCTTAGGGTGTGGTGCTCCAGCAGTCTAAACTGATCTAAATTGGGACTGCCACAATCCTGGCCTCAGCTTTCTGATCCCTTCCCCATTCCTGTGAACACATTCATGGAGCTAGGCCGCCTGAAAGCTAATCGCTTTTTTTTTTTCAGTAAGGGGTAGGGTGTCTGCATTTGGGTGTTTTCTGTTTGTGGAGTTTACTCCCTGGACTAGTGCACAGCGTGACTGTCCATGTACCTGCTCTGTGTGTTGGGGGGTGGTAGGGGATGAAGGTAGGATGGTCTCCACCTTAGTTTGTTCCCTTTAGATGACCTGGAAGCAGTGGTCTTTTTAATAATGTTGACAGCAGGGATTAATTTCTGGGAGAAGTGTGACTGTACTAGTCAATACAATTACCGTTGTTACAGTTTTACCTCTAAAAAAATTAATGTCGGGTCTTTTAAAGTTTTTCTCTGTTGTTGTTTATCTCTGAAGATAACCTTTTATAACTATTAAATATTAATGCTGTTTGTCTTGGAGCTCAGACATATCTGAATGATAACAGGGCTTAATGTACTTGAAAAGAACAGCAGTGCAAATACCCGGCTTCAGTGCTGTTGAATACATCACTGAATATATCTAAAGAGCTGCTTGAATCTGTTTTACAACACAGTGGTATTAGTAGTGCGCTCTCATTAAGAAGGATTGCCCAGAATAGTCTATATGTAAAATGTGTCTTACTCTACTGTTACCTGTTTTGAATGCAATCTTTTTATCACAAGCTTGGCAGGGAACTAAAAGAAATAAGACAGCCGTTCCTCTCCTGGGCAGATGATATTCTTTGAATCACTCACTGGTGGTCTTTTGCTACCAGCTATATTGCACTAATAAAATCTGAGGCAGGTAACCTGGGCTTGAATTGTTTTTCTTCCACATTGCTCAAATACCATGCAGAACTCAAAATGAGTTGCATGAGCTAAAAAAATGACCCATTATAAATGGTTCAGTACAAACCTACATAATGCACATCAAAAGATTTACAAGTTGTTGAGTGAAAAAAAAAAACAAAACCAAATTATAGTGATATTGATGAATAAACTGGGGGAGCTGAGTGATACAGAGGGCAGCTTAAAATTATTCGCAGTCAGTTTTGAATTCTACTTCACACTTGGTGTGGCAAAGCACAGGAAGTCCATAAGGCCAGGAGTGTAACCAGCTGCCGAAGAGTTAAGGAGTGGGAGGTTTAGCTCAGTGTCATGAGTGTGCAGTGAGATAATTAGTGACAAAATCCTTATGCAAGGTTAAATTTCGTCCTTCTGGGCTGAAGCATCTGTTGGAGACTAAGGCAAGACCCAGATAAGGGCCAAATGACTAATTTCCCTATCGTAGTCTGCCAGTTTTGTTACTGTTTCTTATCCCATTTTAATATCCTTTGAAGCAAGACAACTGTTTCGGATTGAGCTGGTTTTGCAGTTTGATTCCACGAGCTGAAGGTTGGGTGTGTATCTCACCATGCACCATGTGGAGAAGAATCCAGGAACACACAGCCTAATAGCAGTATGTTGCACATGCAATACCTGCCTGGGACACTGTGGGATTATTTCAAAAGTGTTGCAGGAGTTTGTAGATGCAGTGTTTCCATATGTGGTATTACAGGCTAAGTGATAGTCTTCTGTACACTTTGTCTCCGTGTAAGCAGCAAATGCTTCATGTAGATGTGGCCTTATTGAATGCAAATTATCAATGTGATTTCTGTGTTGTGGATTGGAAGTCTGTTCTGTGGAGATACTTAATATCATAGAATCATAGAATGGTTTAGGTTGGAAAGGACCTTGAAGATCATCGAGTTCCAACCCCCCTGCCATAGGCAGGGACACCTCCCACTAGACCAGGTTGCCCAAGGCCACGTCCAGCCTGGCCTTGAACACCTCCAGGGATGGGGACTCAACAACCTCTCTGGGCAACCTGTTCCAGTGCCTCACCACCCTCAAAGTGAAAAACTTCTTCCTAATGTTCAATCTAAACCTGCCCTCTTCCAGTTTGAAGCCATTTCCCCTTGTCCTATCACTACATGCCCTAGTAAAAAGTCCTTCCCCAGCTCTCCTGTAGGCCCCCTTTAGGTACTGGAAGGCCGCAATAAGATCTCCCCGGAGCCTTCTCTTCTCCAGGCTGAACAGCCCCAACTCCTTCAGCCTCTCCTCATAGGAGAGGTGCTCCAGCCCTCGGATCATCCTCGTGGCCCTCCTCTGGACACGCTCCAGCAGGTCCATGTCCTTCTTATGTTGGGGACTCCAGAGCTGGACGCAGTACTCCAGGTGGGGTCTCACGAGAGTGGAGTAGAGGGGCAGAATCACCTCCCTCGCCCTGCTGGCCACACTTCTTTTGATGCAGCCCAGGATGCGGTTGGCCTTCTGGGCTGCGATCGCACATTGCTGGCTCATGTTGAGCTTCTCGTCGATCAGCACACCCAGGTCCTTCTCCTCAGTGCTGCTCTCCAGCCATTCCCCGCCCAACCTGTAATTGTGCTTGGGATTGCCCCGACCTAGATGTAAGACCTTGCATTTGGCCTTATTGAACTGCATGAGGTTGGCTTGGGCCCACCTCTCCAGCCTGTCCAGGTCCCTCTGGATGGCATCCCTCCCTTCCAGCGTGTCTACCTCGCCAAACAGCTTGGTATCATCGGCAAACTTACTGAGGGTGCTCTCGACCCCACTGTCCATATCTCCTACAAAGATGTTGAACAGTACAGGTCCCAGCACCGACCCCTGAGGAACGAGGGTCAAGGTTTTAAAGTGCTTTTCTCAGGTTTGTTTTCTTTTGTTCATGTGAATCCATCAGTTTCCATTTGTTTTTCCATTTCCAACTGAAAAAAAAAAAAGGAAAATGTGATAAAAGTGTAATTCCTTTGAGAAGTACTCAAAGTCAATAAAGCGAAGAATGTCAACACTAGATTAAATTCTAATTATCAAGAATTATTATTCTAATTATTAAGAACATAATCAAGTGCTCAGTGTGAGTTTGGTTTTCAGTAGTACCAATTTGGTCTGACCTCTAAGCAGCCAAAAATTAAAATTCTTGTTTGCATTTAAGATTTGGGGTGGGTTTATTTTCCTTTCCCCCCACCATAAAAACTTAGAACTTCACTGCTGCTGTTTGTTGCTGATAGCAGCAGTGACTCACCTCAGTTTTGCACTTCTGCTACTCTGGAATTTTTTTGTGTGTGTGCAGAAGCCCCAGTGTGGCTTTCTGCTCTGTGGCTGGAAGAGCCAAGCGAGGAAGCGCAGCCAGCCAGCTCTTCAGTGCAGAGTTCTCCTGATTGCACTCTAATGTTACACCAGGATTTAATTATGTCTTTAGTAGTCAGTAGAGATTTATCTTTGAGATAGAAGTTTATATTTAACTTCTGTTATAAACAGGTTGATTTTTTTTTTTCCCCCCAGCTTTTTTATAAACTGCAGGAGTCCAAGTGTGCCTGTTTCCCAGGCTGATCAAGGGAAATCCTTTGCTGTGTGTAATAAAAAGTTAACCAAGAGCCAGGTTTCTTTAACAAAGAGCAGTACATCCTGCTGTCCTGTTCTACAGATTTCATATGCCACACTCAGACTTGCTTGTTTTGTATCCTGCAGTTGTCTCAACGGTTCTGATCGTATTCCTGCTGTTTTTTATTCTTGCAAATACATGCGACCATACTGCTTGCCAGCCTGCAGCTTGCATGCATTTTAGCCCATGTTTATGTCACACATGCCCTGCATCTCTTCACAATATCGATCCGTGTCTTCCTGTGCTGTTCTTAATATGCATTACTTGTTCTTTTTTTTAACTCCTTCATACTTGCATTTTTAACCTGCGTAGGTACATGGACTGGGGGGTGGGAAGGGAAGGGGGCTCTGTTAGGCAGGCAGGCACCTATAGCTGCCACCCACTTGATGCTGATCCGTAATTATGGAGTTGTTGAACAAGAACATGGTATGCCTTGTATTCCCTGGTTGGTCTCACAAGTGTAGCCCAGAGAGTAATTAGTCTCTACCTACAATCAGCTCCACTCAAACTTACTTTGTGAGAGAGCAGGATTTTGTGGTGTGATATCTAAGCACATCTAAGCAGTGAGGCTGACAGTTTTTGGAGAGCCAGACAAATGATCTGTTTCCAGAGAAGACTACATCCTGTGACTTGGCTCTTCTTGTCTGCAGGATATATGAAAGCATGTGATTTTGGGGTTTGGTTTCTTTTTTTTTTTTTGAGCATTGAGTCATATGATGTTGTTCTGGTTTAAGATGAGACAGCTGTATTGCCCTTGGTTCACTTTGAATATGAGGATGTTAATTCAGTGGGCTTCCTTATTTTTTTTATAATGTCAATATTTGAGCAGGATATTGCATTCTTTCTTTTTTTTTTCCCCAAAAAAAGTGCTTTCTACTTTCACTAATAGGACTGACTGAGTTATTATTAAATCAAGTAGATCAAACAATAAATTTTGTTCCTTACTGGTCCCTATTTAAGATGTGTTTAGTGAAGGAGAAAATTTACATGGTTGGAAGTGTGTGAGGTAACATGTAGGGTCCATTGGGTGTATTCAGTTGTATCCAGAACCACCAGAAATAGCAGTTTAATTGTCTGTACGGCTTCTGCTAAACAGAATTTCCTTAAGGAAATATTTGCACTGTCAGAAACAGTCTATTTTACTGTAGGGAAAAAAAAATCTTTGGAGTAGTATAAGGGTGCAGCTATGTGAACCAGTTTTTCCTGAGATAAGCTAAAGGATGTTTTGTAGGTTGTTAAGTTTTCATGGTGTCTATCACTGGGCACTTCTCAACATGTGATAAGTACAGAGTAGTTTACCCTGTGTAACTGCAGGAAAACTAAACTATGGAGTAGCCAGTAGATGGTAAATTGTCAGCCTACCTTACCTCCCAGTGCGAGGTCTGTGTAACTGTACCCTGAGGCTTTGTCTGCGCTGCACTGGTGACTAACTGAATTCGGTCACCTTGTTTTCTCACGTGGTTCAGCAAGTTTGGTGCAGCTGGGATTGAGTCAAAACCATGCCTTTTAAAACATTCAGCAATGCTGATGTGACTGGCCATTCTTACTAACAGGTTTGTCTAGAAATGTGTTTAAACAGAGTGTAAACCTTTATCCTGTTGCAGTTTATAAGCAGTCTGACATACATTTGGTTCTTGCTTTGAACCGGTTTGTCACTCAACTTCTGTTCTGGTATACTTGATGAGCTAAACAGCAGCCACTCTTTGGTGGAAACAAGTTAACACAATTTATCTAAACTGTTAAAAGCATGGGCTGTTTCGCATGGGGTAAGTGTTTCAATTCACTTTGTTTTCCGTCTTTGGCAATGTCTCTGTACCAGATGTACTGGAGAAAGATGTAACAGCACGTGTAATGAGCTGTTATGGAACAGCTTTCCCACAGATGGATCTTCTCAATGCATCCTCTTCATCAACAGTCTCCTAAAAGCAGTGTAAACTGTTAAGAGAAGGTACCCATAAACATTTAGGCATGACTGTATCACATCCTGCCTGGTGAAGACCATTTGTGTGCCCAGGTGAGATATGAATATATTGAGGTATGAATATATTGGCCTTCTCCATTAGCACTCCCTGGAATGGTGCTCCAGTCAAATGTTCCCTCTATATTGCAGCCGGTAACTGTCTGTTACCACAAACATGAGGGCAGCTGTTTTATGTAGGGTGATGGAGACCTGCTTTAGCTCTTATGGTTAAGGTTGGAAAGACTCCAGAATGTGTTTCCTGGTCCAAATTCTGACTGAGGCTGTGAATTATATTTGAAGTGTCTGTATTTGATTACTTTAATTAAAATATTTTTAGGTATGAAGATGAGCATCATTTGAAGAATAATTTAAAAAAAAAAAAGCAATAAAGAATATGGAGACCTTAAACCATTCAGTCACTCCCCAGCTGAATCAGAAAAAATGTTATTAGTGAACTGCTCACAAGCTTTTGTTAAGCATTTGATATCCGTTGGAAATCAGCTCAAAATTAGTACCCGGATTGTAGTCAATGAGTGCCACACAAAATACAGGCTGGAGCCCTTTTTTCAGGCATGGAGGCACCAATGATTTAATAGCCACACAGAAAACTCCTCCCCAAGTGTTTGCTGTGGTTGTTCTAGGGCTACTCTCTGTAGACTTGTCATCCCATCCCAGTGCCTTTTGACAGGAGGCTTATTTCTGGTTTTATTCCCTTTCGGATTGTTGGAGAAATAACTGCAATCATTCCTGTAAACCCCTCTTATGCTGTTGTGGTCATTTTCAAATCCTGAAAGTAATATTTTTAAATATTGTTGGATCTTGTGTTTTAAGTAGAGACATTTTCTATCATTGGGTGATTGTGAAGAGAGTTTTTAAAAATATTAATTATATCTTCTGGGTTAAATCTTCATGCTTCTAGATAAGCTTAACCTTTCTATAAATACTGCAGTTCAAAAGAGTGCTTATGAAATGGCTGACTTGCCACATTTACTTACTGCTTTCTGGGCAATAGACTGGGCATGAGATCATGGGAATTTATTGTTCTGCTTATGAAAGCTGAGCTGGTTGGAGAAGGATGCCATTGGTATTTGAATTGGTAGCTGAGCACTTGAAGAGAAACCTCCTCTTTTAAAAAATATGCAGTGGGCTCCAACTCATTGAGCTAAGTTGTTTCCCAGCACATTCTTGAGCTCTCTGCTGCTGGAGTAGCCTGCTGCAGTGCCCATAATTTACTTATAAGGCACAGGAAAGTATCTTTTAAGTTGCAAAATCTAGTGGCAGTAGGCTTTTAGCCTTGAAACAAGGTGGAAGAAAAGGAGGAAACAGTTGGTGAGTTTAAAGCTAGGGGTGGAGGTAAAGTCACTTCTGTGGATTTCTTCTTGAGGACTTTGGGGTTATTATCTTTGTCACCGATGTTCCTTTCCTGTTTCTCTCACAAACCTGAGATGTGTTATGTTCTGGCAAGGCCATGTTCCCCCTTCTGCAGGGGAGAAGGTGCAATGAGGTGAAGGCTGGCAATCATAAATAAGTAAATATTTGGGATATCAGGATGAAATTAAGTTCTCCTTCTCCAAAAAAAAGAGTAATGCAGAAATCTAGGAGGAGCCAGAAGGGAAGGAACTGCAGGGAAGTGGTTTGGGAAAGCCTGAGTTAGTTCAGTGCTGTTGAAGCACATGGGAAATGGCTGTTGGACCGTAGTGAAGATAATGAGGAAGGAATGCCAGAAAGATTATTAAATTTGAACAAAAAGTAGTCAAGTATATGCTTGCTGTGGCGCCCATCCACTGCCTGCTGTACAGTTGGACTCTGTACAATTCTGTATTTTGTTTAAAATAATGACACTTCATATTTTATTTTCAGTAAGCCATGACCATGGATTCATTTTCATGGTATGAAAATTTTACAGAAAAATTTTGGTTTGAGTGTGTTACCAGTATATTTTTTCCACATCTGTGTGACACCTGAATTAGTTCACAGATTTATGTCTAGCAGCAGCATGTCTTAAGTCTTTACTTATGTTGCAAGTAAAATCAAAAGCAAACAAATTTAGGAAGGGTAAGAGGAAATACGAACAAGTGCATTCTTGTCTCAGGGTTACAGGAACTAGGAGTGTCCTGTGTTTCATTTGTTACTTTAACAGAATCATCTTACTCATCTTCATCAACTCTGTAGGTCTTGTTCTTGCTACCCATCCCGTGTTTCTGTGAGGCATTTCTGGAAGGGTGTTTGTGTGTGGTGAGGTGGAGCAGGGCTTCTGAAGTTCTCCTTGCCTAGCAAATAAAAGAACCTAATTTCTTTAGCAGACTTCTCAGGTCTCTTGCCATGAAATTGAGACATTTTGTCTGGCTGTAGTGGCAGCTGCATCTTGCTCTTTGGCATGACCTTCCCCTCGTTCGGGGCAGTATTTTGCAAGCAGAGGTGGAAAGGGGCAGAAGGAGTAGTGTTTTGCAGATGGGGTTGTGCTGCTTGGGCAGACATTGTGCTTGGCAAGTCCCCGTGTCAGTAAGTCCTGGAGCAGCGCAGGAGTGCTACCACACCTCTCTTAATTCATGGCCCACATACCGCACACTTGCTCTGTATCACGAACCAGCATTTGGCATCCCATATATCAACATTCACTTTAATTGAGGGGTCTGCTCCAGCTGAGTGTGTTGAAAGAATCTCAGGTTTAATTAAAATAATTTAGGACTAGACAGTTTAATGTTTTGGGTTTTTTTCAGAATTGATTTTTCCCTGCCTGTCCCTACCCTCCTGCCATGTGGTTCTGGGTGAGGGCAGGTGCCAGACCATAAGCAATGAATTATAATGGGCTTTTTAAAGAAAAGGGATGTTTTGGGGTTTTTTAGGTATTTGCTCACTGCTCTAGTGAACCTGATCTGCAGTGTGCAGCAAGCTAACGATGACGGCACCGCCTGACACGCAGCAACTGGGCACACAAGGGGGGGGGAAAAACCACAACATGAAGGTGGTGGTGGAAACTTACCTTTGCGTATAACTCAAAACGCATGGCAATCAATTGCAGGTGCTCTCGACCTGTGGGTTGTAAACAGAAATCAGGAAATTGCAACTGCACTGCCCTTCCTGTGTTGCTCAAGGGCAGGGGAGGGGCAGCCTGGGGGGAGAAGCCTGGGAGCCACTGCTCGGTGGCTTCTGCTGCAGGAGAAGGCAGCCGTGTGGTCTGTCACTTTGCTGGTAGGTCTGGTGCAGGGCCAAGAGGGCTGTGAGGGTCATCTTTGTTTCTGCAGCTCCCTCACTTCCAGTGTACATAAGCACATGTGTGCATATACGCTGGTGATTAATTCTCCTCACCTTCCCCCTCGCAAAAGAAAAAGTGAGGTGCTTGCCTTGGCCCAAACGGTGTGCCTGTTCTTAAAGGCTTTCTTGCACTTCAGAGGCATGTATTTGGGGATAAATGATGGTACTGAGTCTCAGGTTTAAAAAAGAAATAAAATTATTTCAGGAGCTATACCAATCTAGATTTCAAGTTGGCGATCTTCAGTTGTTGCACAAGACCCAGTAAAACTCAGCTTCCTAGTGATGCTGCTCATTTAAAAGTGCAATAAAACACGCGAGGTTTGGGTGGTGTAAGCTAGTGATCAGGAGCTCTGAAGAACTGGAAGGCCATCTTTGTTAATAAAACTCCGCTTTGGTAGCTGTTTTGTCTAGTTTAGAAGCACAACTGGAAATGGAGGAAGAAAAAGGATTTTTTTGATTAAAAAATGACTGGATGAGTACTTCTGCCTCTTATAAAACACAGCTGACTCCTCATTTGGTGCAGTGAAAAAAAGTGAATGCCTCTGTCAGAGAAGGAATACAGTGATGTGGGAATAAGGGCCTCTATTTAAGGCTGTAAATAGCAAATGAATCGATTGGCGCTGGTGGAAGCGAAGGTGGTTGTCAGGTGTCTCGCTGGGTGGTGGGTGCTCTGGGGAGGAGGACTGTGGGGGTGGGTGCTCCTGGCGAAGGGATGCCTTAGAAAGCAGCAGGAGGCTTTATCAGCAAGAGTCAAACACTGTTGGCAGCTGTCTTGTGCACTTGTTCAGGGTGGAAGCATCTGCAGAATATCAACCTGAATTTGTAATTTGTGTGCTGGTCCCCACAAGAGTTTGGGCCCTCAGTCTCCCTCCTCTGAACAAGTTATCATGTTCTGAATAGGGAAATCAAAGGTGTTTTGTGTGATCATAAGGTACTGAGTGGTACCTGGAGGTGCCTCATATAAGGTGCCTCATTAGTGATTTCTAATTGAGCTATGCAGCCATCTGTTTTCTGTCTACTGTCAGACAGAAAGGTAATGAATGCAGTCCCGATCTGCGGTGAAGTTGGTAGAAGTTTCCTAGGTTAAATGATTTTCTTCCTCAGACTCTTATGGGGACCAGCAGGTAAGGAGGAGAGTGATTCACTTCAGAGATGTGGGGATATTCTCCCCCATTTAGGTTCCAGAGGGCAGCCAGGCAGGGAATTGGCTCTCCATAGCTGTGGCAGTAAAAATGATGACTTAGGTGCTCTAAAATTGCTATAAGAACTGAGCTAAATTCTTTGTTTGCCTCTCTCAGATCATGTATTGTCTCGCACAACTATTTCTATGTGCCTGCACAAAATGCACCTTTACAGAAATGTACAACAGTTATCCTAAAATTAGAGTGAACTGTGATCTTGCTGTTGAAATGGGAGGCTCTGTTTTGCTGTTTAATGTGTGCATTTGTGAAAGAGGTTCTTGAAACTAAAACTTTCTTTCTTGTTCTTCCAGACACAGTTGAGTCCATGCTTTCAGACTATGATATCCTTTCTCAGTCAAGCATCCAGCAACACTCACTGAAGAAGAGGGACCTCCAGCCTGAGACGCACGTGGAGAGGCTCTTAAGTTTTTCAGCCTTGCAAAGGTAATTAAATCATCAGCAATGAAATAGTTGCTGATGATTTCAGTTTACATGATGAACAGTATGCAGTTTCAAACCCAGAAATAGTTATCTTGTTTTCTGTCATGACTGGCCAGTTCTTGTAAGTTAGTGATCTGCATGGTTATGTGACTTCAGAGAGGCTTGGAGGAAACAGAAAAATTAGTTGAGTTGCATTGTATTGCTGTGTTTGCTGAAGTGGCAGTGATTTTAAGATTTCTTTTGCTTTGTTCTTAGCTTTAGTTTCACGTAGATTACTTCTACTGATTGGGTTGGATCCCACTTCTACCTCATCTTGGCAACATAGTCATACTTCTGGACTGTCCTCTGGTTCTTGAAAATATCTGCCTTCAGTTTGGGGAGCGTGTGTGGTCTGTTGCCCGAGAGGGTTTTTTTGGGTGTTTTTTTTTTTTTATATGGAGGTTTAATCCTCTTCCTACTGAGTGTAAATTTCCCACTCAGTAAAACACTACACCACTATTTTTTTTTCTTTTTTTTATACAACACAAGAAATAGAAGCACAGGTGAAAGGGGAAGGAGAGGTAGAAGAGGGCAAGCACAAAGGTTGTAGGGATGCTATTCTGAGTGTCTGGAAAGTGCCTGACAGGTATCTGAGTGCTGAAATTGTGAATCTGAAATGGGGGAGCAGGGTGAGAATAACGCTTTGTATTAACAAGTGTAGGTTGATTTTGTTCATCTGAAATCTTTGTCTACTGTGTTCTCATGTGCCTTCCCCATCTGTCATCTATAACTGTCATGCAAATTGTTGTGAATATTTTTTAAATCTCTGGAGGTGGGCAGCAAGTATAAAAGGCTACCCTTTTGTATTTAATGCGATCGACTGTCTGGCTGTCCCTGTCTTGCACTGCCTCATGCACCCTGACTTTATGGTAAAGTTGTAATACTGGCAATGATAATTACAGAATAATTGCAGAGGGACATAACAAAAATCTTTGGCCCAAAGCCCACATAAACCAAGAGCCTGTGTGGCTCCTTCCAGAGAAGATTCTCTACTTACTTCTTGGGACAGCCTTTAGTTTTTGTGACACTATGTAATAAAAATCTACAGAGTTCAGATTTCTGTTTATAGTCTTCCGACTGCATTATTTCAGAAAATAAGAACTTTAAAATAATTTAACTTCAAGTAGATGAACAAATTCCTTAGTCTGATTTTCTTTCAATAGTTACTGGTAACTGGTTTTGCTTGACTGCATATGGAGAAGGTGCATCATGAGGAAACAGCAACTGTGGGTAGAGTGTGTGGGGTTTTTTTATTTTTTAAATAAAACACCTTTGACACTTTAAAAATGTTTACAGTTATGAATTACATATATGTTTTTTGTAGCCTGCTTATCAGAGTTAATGCTTTTGGACCCTCTTTGGGACCCTCAGTAAAATGGAGACTGGATGTGTCTGTTTTGTGTATACTTTGCTTAAAAATAAATGGAAGTAAATTCTTTTACAGGCACTTTAAATTATACTTAACTGCAACTGCTGAACACTTTTCAGAAAAATTTCAAGCATTAATTGTGGATGGTGAAGGCAAGGAAAAGGAGTATCGTGTTCAATGGCAAGACTTTTTCACTGGACATGTCGTTGGTTAGTATGGACTAGACTGTGTTTCAATGCTGAGAAAGCACAGCTTTGCACAAGTCTCTTGGCCAAAGTAAACGGTATATTGCCCTCATTTTCATCAGATATGATTAGGATGAACAACGAAACTCAATTCTCATGCCCCTTGTGTTTTCTGGTTTCAGTTTTGTGGGTTTTTTTTGTTGGGTTTGAGTTTTGGGTTTTTCTGAGCTATTGCACCAAGGTTCTAAGACTAGGACTCTTCTGTTTGGTTTGGCAGAACACAAAGATATAACTTACTCAAGCAGGGGCTTGTGATTTTTTTGAAAATGATGATGGTGGCTTTAATTACAGCTGGAATGTAGGACCTAAGTGTTCCTTGTCCCAGAACACAAAGCCCAAGTAGTGATGATGCAGTGTTGCCCAGATTGTTACATTAAAAGTCTTTAAGATGGTTCTTTGCAGACTACTTTTCTTTAAAGAAAGGGTATCTTGTGCCACTTAAGTCCAGCACTAATGCTTCTGCTAAGTTGTTTTGATTTTTGTGTTGCCTTTGTGATGTGGTGGAAGTCTTTTCCACTGGAATGCAGGCTGACGACATGAAACTGCTGTCTGATAATGGTAAGATGCAAGCTGCTTTTGTTGGCAAAAATGTTCTGGGTCCCATTACTAATCCCCATAGCCATCTCAACACCTTCTGCAAAATTATCAATTAAATCTAAGTCTAGGTGACTGACCATTGGGAAGTTAAGGTTGTGGGGGAGTGCTGGTTCTTATCCCCCCCCATATTTTCTGCAGGCTGGACAGTATAGTGTTTTTCAGAGACTGAGGAAGGGAATTTGACTTGAAGTTTAAAGCCAATTTAAAAAATAAAAAACAGCATCTGTGCAGGAGTGCATGCAAATAGAGCTGAATTAATTTATTTTTTCCTTGCTTATGTTAAAGGAGAGCATGATTCCAAGGTTGTGGCACATATTGGGGATGAAGACTTTACAGTAAGAATCAATACTGATGGAGAAGAATACAACATAGAGGTATGCTTTACTGTTGAAAGCAATATTCAAACAATCATCTCTCTTTCCCTGTGGGTGTTTTTCTTTCTAGTTAGTCACATTGACACCTCTGTAGCTGAAAATAGACTTAGTGGTGGTGTTTGTTTTGGGGTGATTAGGGAGGAGGGAGAGAAATGTGAAATCAATTTGACTTTTGCAAGTGTTGAGTTTTATTAATGAGTGACATTCTCTAACATTTGCATGTTTTAGATACATCAGGGAGAAGGTATGTTTTAAACAGGAAGGGGTTTTAGAAACAGAAATGGATAACACTAGTAATTAGTGGTGATTGTGTCCCTTAGAATAACAAACTGTGCAGCCTTCTGAGCAGAGTTGAGGTCTGTTGAACTTTCTGAAATTTTGGCTTTGTTACATCTTGGAATTTTTCCCATTCTCAGAGCTTTATTTGAAAATATGTTATTTTTCCCTTCTCCCTTGTTTCTGTTTTTCACTGTTTTCATTGCTTGTGTTATTTTAAACTATTGGTTTAAAAAATATTCAACAAATATATAATTAGAGACTATCTTAATGAGTTGTTCAGTTCAGTATACTCCCAGGCACAAGCTGTATTAGAATGGCTGAATAACAGTAATTATGACTGAGTGTTATATGGATATTGTAATTGTCTCCAAACCCAAAGATATGCAGAATTATGGGTAAACCTGGGAAATCCAGTTATGTTGAAGTATGAAAATGTGATTAGAATACCCAAACCACTGTACTTGCATATTACATTAAGAACATATAGTAGCTGTTTGTGATTTAAAGCATTTTTGTCTTTGTGGTCCAGAGTAATGTAAGCACATGTTGGTCAACCCCCTTGCTCCTCACTGGCTGTGTCTGTACAGCTAAATAAAGGCAGGTAATAGTGTGGAGTCTCCAGCTTGCCCACGCTGCCTAGTTTTAATGTCCCTGGGTTAGCTTCGGCCCCCAACCAGCCCCGAATGAGATGATGCCTGTGCACAGTCAGAGATGGTGTATGCCAGAGACTGTTCCCAAAAGACAGCGTGGACAAAGCCTCTCTGCCATTGCCTGCCTTTGCTTTCATGATCTTCCTGCACTGTTCAGAAAGGCTGTGGACCTTTGTATAATCCCCTGGTGCCCTCACACCTTGCCCCAGGGTGCGAAACATGTGCCCTCAGTTTTGTGTTGTAGACACATGGCTGCGGGGCCAGCATAGCCTTCACTTTTCAGGAACTTTTTGCTGTGAACCAAAAGCACAGTATGCTAAACAATAGTTGTCTGAAATTGAAGGAGCACTGCCTAAGGGCCAGAAAAGATCCAGACCCAGAAGCTCTGCATTGTGGATGTGGGCAGTCTATGCTAGTTGGCCTTGCCCAAAGAACAGACTCTGTCCGTGTTGGATTTGGTAGTGTTGCTGTAGCTGTTATGTACAGATCGTAAAAGGGATGTCTCAGTAAAGAAAAAAGTTGGTTAGTATGCATCTGCTGTGGGAATTAGTGTCTTATGTTGGGCTTTCATGGTTTTCTTTTGGTTTTGGAGAAATTTTCACGCTTATAAGTCACTTGGGTAGCTATTGAACGTTGAAGAGCCTGCCTTCTGCTGTGAAGACAGCATTCTGCTGTGCACTTAGATATTCTCTGTTATCTGCCAGCTCCTGTGCTTCTGGTCAGTGCGTTTGTTAGCATAGCTAAAGCACCTCCTCCCTGGCTGTGTCAGTCTCTATGCTGTTATGGAGGGAGCAGAGGAGCCTGAGATGCCTCCTCAGCTTGCTCCTATTCTGGAGGGGGAAAAAAAAAATCTCTCTTCTACAACCTTATCAGGTGGCTGCTAGTGCTCTGTTGAAATGAGCTTTGATTTTTGGATGTCTTTGTAGCATAAGAGTTGAATTCTGTTGGCTTTCATGAAAACACTGTTTTATCAGTAGATTTATTGCTGTGGGTGAAACTATCATAGTCCAATGCATTTGTGTGTGTACATGTAAAGCTGTGGAGATTTGATGGTACACACATGTAATTTTTTACTTATATAGACTTAGTCTTTGCATTCACTGTGTTCCTAACTAATTGCATTTCTGTTGTTGTTGCTGTCCTGTCAGCCACTGTGGAGATTTGTAGATAATGTGGAAGATGAAAGACTGTTGGTCTACAGATCTGAAGATATTAAAGATTTCTCAAGACTGCAGTCCCCCAAAGTGTGTGGTTACTTAAAGCTGAACGAAGAAGAACTGTTGCCAAAGGGACTGGAAGACAGGAAACAAAATGAAGGTAAGCGTCTGTACATTGGGAGAGCAGCATCTTTGAAACAAATGCTTGAATCCTGGCTGTGTCAGCAAGGAAGAGGAGAACCGGGGCAATAATGTGTGTTGCTGCTTCTAGTTTAACTATTAGCTCTTTAAATTTGTTGGTGGGGGCTGGGGGGAAGCAGCACTCTTCCTCATGCCCGTTCCCCATCCAAAAAAGCCCCAACAACTGATGAAAGGAAGAAACTGTCACTCAGGGCATGTTTCTTCCTGGTTTGTTGAAAGGATGTTTGGCCCTACCAAAGTGCAGGCTAAGGAAAGGAAGCTATTTCATCAGGCCAAAGTCGTGTTTGTTGTGATAGCTGGCAGCAGTGTAGGTACGCCTTCTAAGGCGAACATTAAAACAACTTTGTACTTCTGTGCCCTGTGCAGCAGGACCTGTTTGGGCTTGGTGGTCACTCAAAGAATCCATCTTGAGCTATGATGGATGTTTGAGAGTTTTTGGTCCCTTTTTCCTCAGTCCTTTGCTGTGTCAGCAGAGGTTGGGATAATGACTAGGAACAGCAGGAGGAGAGGTGTTAAGGCTGAGGTGATGACCATAAAAGCTCTACAGGTAAATCTGAATAACTCAATTTCAGTACTATACATTTCTTTCCTTACAACAAGTTTGAGGACTCTTAAAAAGACAGAATTTAAGAATAGTTATTAAAAAAAACCAACCACAAACCCCTAAAACTAAACATCCCTATTCTCCCCCCAGAAACCCACCCAAACTCACATTCATGTCTTAAATAAGGATAATAGACACAGCAGTGGCAGTTTTACTAAGTGTTTATTTAATTGTATTTGAAATGTTCACATTAGCAAGCATCCATCGGAAGAAAAGAGCCGTTCCAGAGAGCTCCAAAAACACGTGCAAGATGTTGGTAGTGGCAGATCATCGTTTTTTCAAGTATATGGGCCGTGGGGAAGAGAGTACCACTATAAATTATTTGGTAAGTAAATATAGCTGTTACAATTTGCTGGAATAAGTGCAGGAAAAAAATAGCAATTTAATATTTAAAATAATGTACAGCTTATACTACTTTTGTCCCACATAACATGTTTACATCTCATGTCTGTGTGTGCTTTTTACCTGGGGAGGTACTAAATCATGCTTTAAAAATATTTTATAATGGTGATACTGTAGTTAAATAGTCATTAAGTTTCACTTATAAACAAACCCTTCCCCTTCACATACTTCTTGTGCCTATGCTATTTTCTGCCTAAGAAATTTTCTTTTTCTTGTCAGAACTTTAGAATCTCCCAGATCTTGAAATCCACCGCAAACAATCCAAACATCTTTAAAGTTCAAGCATGTTTAAAGCTTGTAGGAGAGGCAAAAGCAACTTGTATAGATTTCCCCATCCCCCCTCCTCCCCAAATTCTTCCAAGATCCACTGTCCAGAACAATAAAATTAGAAGTAGGCGTGGTAAACAATTTGGCTGTACATGGGTGTTGTGGTTTAACCCTGGCAGGCAGCTCAGCCCCACCCAGCCGCCTGCTCACTCCTCCCCAGTGGGATGGGGCAAGAATCGGAACGGTGAAGGTGAGACGACTTGTGGGCTGAGATAAAAACAGATTAATAGGTACAGCAAAAGCTGCGCACACAAGCAAAGCAAAATAAGAATTGGTTCACTGCTTCCCATCAGCAGGCAGGCGTTTAGCCATCCTCGGGAAAGCAGGGCTCCATCATGTGTACTGGTTACCAAGTAACCCAGCCAAAACCAGTACAATTGGGTTTTCTACCTGACAAGTTTTTGTGAAATAGAATGCCTGCCGACAGCCTTTCAGCAGAAGTGGAGGGTATGGGTTTGGGGACTGGAGACAAAAACAAATGGAATCACTGTTGGAGGTCTGTTGATTGTCAAGAGTCTCTTTCTGAGCCTGAATCTTTGAAATGCTAATTACTCTGTTCCACCTTTGCTGGCTTTTTGACCTTTCTGTCCCCAGAAATGTTTACATTACCTAGCCTTAATTCGTGTGTTTGCAGATGCTATTATCTCAGCATCTAACATATGCTGAGGCTAACCTACTGTTTTGTGTTTCCTGGGTAGATGTGTACTGTTAACAACACAGTGACTGGAAAACCAAAGCATAAACTATTATCAAGTGGCTCTGAATGCCACTTCTCATTCTGAGCAAGTTTGATGGTTCATATTTAGTAGAAGGGGTTTTTTAAGAAGATGAGAACAGATTGAAAAGAGAGGTATTGATAGTGAGCACTGATGAGAAACTTCCTGGAACCTTGTGCTTGAACCACAATGAGGAAAATAATAGGTTTTTGGCTGAGAGAGGGAAGCAAGCCTCAGGGGTCAGTTAAACTAGTTAAGCATCATGCTAAAACAAAGCAGTAAAAACAACTCCCTCCTCTGCCCTTCCCCTCAAAGAAACATGGAAATCTCCTATATGAACAAAACATTTCCCAAGATGTTCTTAATATTATCACTTTTCCACTACACAAATGAAAGAGATAAACGGGAAAGTTTGTACTGCTTTTTTTAAGATGGAAAATTTTCATGGGTATTTGGTAACACTCTCTGGATCCAAGTGCTGTTGTTTTTGGATCAGTGAGTGTGTCTATCATGTTATATGAGGTTCAATTTTAATTTGAAGTTAGTGTTTCTAGATAAGTATGTTGCAGTTTCTCTGGGTGCCTTGAACTTTATTACATGAAAGCTCAGAACTAAATAACTTGTTTTTCTTTTCTGTATAGATTGAATTGATAGACAGAGTAGATGACATCTACAGAAATACTTCTTGGGACAATGGAGCCTTCAATGGGTACGGCATACAGATAGAGCAGGTATTCACTGAACTATGCAAAGGGTTTCCAATTTAAAGGATAACAATATGGTTTAGATATCCGGGTTTCTGATTATTTTATCTGGATTAGAGCTAAAATAATAAAATCCTACATTATTCGCTCCAGCCAGGAGCATTCTGAAACAGCATCTTGCCTGAGGTGGTGGTAATGATCTGACACAGCATGCCCGTTTTGAGTTCCTTGCAGCATTTGAGGCAGGAGTTTTCAGGGAGAATCTCTCCATAGTTAATCTCAAAGGTGGTTTTTTTTTTTCTGAATATAAGCAATTCTTGTTTCTATCAGACATACTCTTATGCGTGTATTTAATGTTTTTGTGTATGGCTACTGCTTAGCTTATAAAGTCTGAGTGGGCCCCAAACAGATGAAAATACACAAATCTTGCCTGAAAAGCTTTTATGACTCCCTTAGACATGATAGTGTAGAGGCTGGTATAGAGTGGACGCGGGGGACTTCAATTTATATGATGGCTTCTGAAAGTTAGTACACAGAAACCTGGAAAAGGGAGTTAAAAAGAAGATGAATCCATCAGCTCAGAGTACTGTAAGAGCTGTGATGTGGAACATGGAGCCTCATGGTACAAGCTAGCTGCCCCTTTGCTGGGAAAAGGTCTGCAGGAACAAGGAAGGAGAGTTAATTGAGCAGGGAGGGGGAATGACCATGATGCGCTAATTCTAGATTACTGGGAAAGTAGCAATTCTTTAAAATACGTTTTGGTTAGCTAGAACTCTGAAATGGTTTGGGGTTATTTATGCTCGATGTAAATCCTGGTTGTATTTGGGGTTTTTTGATAGAGTAACATGCATCTGAAAGCAGAATGTTACTGTGAAAATTGTTCATGTTGCCCTATAAAAGGGCTGGTGTAGTTACTTATGATGTAGTGGGTGTATCTTAACTAGCAGAGGCTGAAAAGTTAATAGTAGAAGTATGATGAGTCTGAATTTTTCTCCTTGCAGATCTATTGAGACTTTTAAGATTACATAGAAAGCTTTTCTGTAGCTATAAAATTGACCAAAATTCATCTACGTTGTTGTTGCCCTTCTTGAAATGTAGATTATCATCCACAATGAGCCAAATGTTGTAAAACCTGGAGGAAAGCATTATAATATGGCAAAAAGTTACCCAGATGATAAGAAAGATGCCTGGGATGTGAAAATGCTGCTAGAGGTAGGTTGTAACGCTTGAAAAATGGTGCCCCTTACAGAGAATTACTCATTCACACAGCTGCTCTGTAGTAACAGATGAAACTCCTCTACTTCCTTTGCATGACGTATAGATGTTACACAAAGTCTAACTAGCTGACGTGATGTGTCCTGTAGCCCGTGGTAAAGGGCTTCATTGCATAATTACAGAGCACACACCAGTTAGGATTATTAATATGTAGCCTGAGTCAGAAAGGCAGTCCTGATATGTCTGGCCCTGAGACTGGCTGCCTTGTGACCTTCATCAAATTATTGTACTTGGTTTTTCTGTCTCTGTGAAAAGGGGAAATGAATAGACAAGTTATGTAAATGAATGCGTACAATGTACTTAGTTATTCGTTTAATTTTCTACAGCTTTTTAGGACAGCTAAACAGCTGCTTTTTTCTGACTTAACCAGATCTAGAATGTGCTTGTCTGGCTCATTAGATAAATGTTCTTATCTATAGACTTCTAATATGTACCGTAAAGTGTCTTACAAAGATTTGCCTTTTTTTTTTTCTTTAAAGCAATTTAGCTTTGACATTGCTGAGAAAGCAGCTCACGTGTGCCTTGCTCATCTCTTCACATATCAAGATTTTGACATGGGAACGCTTGGATTGGCTTATGTTGGCTCTCCCAGACCTAACAGCCATGGTGGCATTTGTCCTAAAGGCAAGGCTTCTTTTTTTTCCGTCTCATTTGTGAGTTGAAAGCTAGTTTTTGTTATTTGTGTTTAATGCTCTTCTCCAACTTTCATGGAGCATGATGTGTTATTTGCCTAGACTCTAGTCATTGTTTTTTGGATAGATGAGATGGCCATTTTCTTGGCTGGAGCTGGAAAAAGAAGGGAGGGAAGGATAACAGTCACTAAGCTATCTGGTGTGAACAAGCTGGCTAGAACAAACCCTAGACCAAAGGCTGCTTTGTGTGGGTGCATCTTGCAGGGGTTCTGGAATGGCAGATGCTGTTGTCTTGGAAATTTCTTATATTTTCCCCTTTACTGCAATACACGAGCTGTTTGTGCTGTGCTTGAAAGATTCCCCACTCCAAAAACTGGCAAGAGGCAAGGTCTCACTGGTGAGCCTGTGAGAACAACAAAGTTGTTCATTTCCCCAAACAAGGATCCTTGTCTCCACCCCAAAAACCCTGAAACCCAAGAAAAATGTTTGTCAATTTTTATTTGTTTGTTTCTCACTTCTATAGCTTACTATAGTCAAACTGCAAAGAAGGACATCTATCTGAACAGTGGATTAACCAGCACCAAGAACTATGGGAAGACCATCCTCACAAAGGTAGGAAAGTATCCTCCTCTGCAGAGTGCGAACACTCGGCGAGTTGGTGATGTATGCCATGGGATTGTGACAAGGTTCCGTGCTCTCTGAGAAACAAGTTTCTGGCGTTCTGATTGAGTCAGAACCCTGGAGACAAGGATGTAGGTCACAAAACCAAAATTACCGTTTTGGTTCTTGCTGACAAGGGGAGTCAGGACTGAATGGAATTGAAGATTGAATTCACTGCAGAACAGGAATGAAGAAAGATAGCTAGTGCCTATTAGAGGCTGTAGTTGTCCAGATAAAAACAGTATTTTGATATCTAAAGACGAATTTAAATGTATTTTGCTTTAAAAAAAACCCAACAAACAAACAAAAACAAACCCTCAAACAGAACAAGCAGTAGCCTTACAGTATAATAAAATTAGTCTGCTGACTCAAGTAAGAAAAGACTTAACGTGTATGCTATTACGTACACCTATGATGTGCAGATGGACACTTGCATATGCTTGGTCTGTTCCATTTGCAAGCTAAAGCAGTAAAAGTACTGCAGGCAAAGTAGTTGTTTTAGTTTGGGCCTTTTAATGAAATTCCTCTACCTGATTTTTGTGTGTGTCCTGAATAAGTAGAGCAGAGAACAGTATAATAGACAGGGCTTATTAGTGCTAGTACTAAGCCTAATGTAAATTATGCTGTCTGGATTTTTTTTTTATATATGCTTGATGAGATAGTAAATACATAAAGGCCTGAATGTGAGCTTTGTCTCACTTGTAAAGATACCAGAGCAGTGCCTGTGTTTGCATCTACCAAATCTTTGCAGTTGGGCATATTTCTCTTTTGCTGACTTCTGCTGACTTCTCAGCTGTGCTTTTCTGTAGCCTTATTATAAAGGGAACTCATAATTGATGTGTGGGCTAAAACTTGGCACAGAAGCTGTCAAGGAGCTAGGGAAAAAAAAAGACAGTGAAGCTTTGTGTTAGAGGGATGTTGACAAAGAGCTCTAGCCGTTGCCATGCTATTTGCATTTGTTGTTCAGTCTCCAAGCTGGAGTTCTGCCTTGGATTACAAAGGAAATTGAGTTTGCTGTCTTCCCGTGGCAGGCACAAAGCTTGGGATGAGGCAGCGGGAGCATTATGGATTGGTTTCGCAGGGAGAGTGCTGCATGGTGTCCACTTGAGTTTGAAAAAAGAAAAAACCTGCTTAAAACCCTTCCCCAGAGTAAACACAATGAAGCATAGGAGTGATCTCTGGGCAGCTGTCCTGCCTCTGGCTCTCGCATTAGCTATGCCTAGACTGGGTGCTGGTGCTGCTCATTGCAGTGCTTGGTCCTTCCTGTGCCTGCATAGCAGCAGAAAAGAGTTAGCTGTTCAAACTTGCTTCTCTCTCTCCTGAACTGTTCTGTCTCCTTGTGGGTAACTTTCATTTCTGTGTTAGCTTTATTTGTGGTTGTCACCTTGTGAGCTTGACACCATCTGCTGGTCAAGGCACTGCAGGGAGGCACACAGTGCCATGAGGCAAAGCTGGTTTGGGATCCTATGCAGGAGTCCTGTCTTGCATAAATGATGTTGGAAATCCATCCCTGTTGGGCCACATTTACAGATGTCTTGCCTAGTAATTGTGCAATAGAAGAGCTTATTCAGCACTCCTAATGTCATCGTCCATTTAGAAGAAGTAATTCTAATGGCAAGATATGTTAAACAAGAGATTGACTAATCGTAGTAGCTGGTGTTTGTTTGGATTGTTTTTTGTTTCAACTTTTTGTGCCTTCCAGCTATTTAAAAGCAAATTTTGATGCTGCATTGCATTGAAAACAAAATTGAATCAGTATTGTAGGACAGCATTTTGCCTTTAACAGTTGCTTAGTATTCAGACGTAGTCCTGGAACTTGCCTTTGGAAATGGACCATAATTTTACTTGCCTTCAGTTCTCTACTTTTTTTTTTTAAAGGAGTTCATGGGCAAATCCCTTTCCATCTCAGTGTATCTTAGAATTGCGGGTGGCTTGGAAATAGCTGGGATCTTCTGTCCTGTCCTGCTTGGACTAATTTTTTTCAGCATTGCTTTTTTCATGTTCAAAAAAGGAGGCTGACCTGGTTACAACGCATGAACTCGGACATAACTTTGGAGCAGAGCATGATCCTGATAGTCTGCCAGAATGTGCCCCCACTGAAGACCAGGGAGGGAAGTATGTTATGTACCCGATTGCTGTCAGTGGAGATCATGAAAACAACAAGGTATAGTTGCATAATTTTGCTTCCACATGCGAGTTTCTGCTATGGTCAATGACCCTTTGCATGGAAAGTCTATTTAGTTAATGATTCCTGTAGCTTGAAACTGTCAGGAATGTAATGGAATAGCCATAAGAAGAAAACATACTTGCGTGCCATTGGGTTCTCTGCAAGATAAGTTCATCTTTGGATTCTGAGTTTCACTGGAGTTCATAGCATGTCCAGGTGCTTTTTTAATTAGTTGTTTATAATTAGCTGTAGCCACATGCTCCCAAAAGCAAGGCATCAGCAAGAGTCAACTACAGAATCTTCAGTACCAAATAGCATTTGGGTCAATGGTGGCAGTTCTTGTTGAAGAAAGGCTACCAGACACCACAGCCGTGGTGCTCAGCAGTCTGAGAAGCTTGCACTGGCAGCATGGATGTGGCACTGTGCCTGTTCTGCAGATGAGAAACCAAGATTATCGAGTGAATGATTAGTCTGCTGTCTAGTCTGACTACTTGTGGTTCACACCTAGCCTGCTGCCGAGAGGCAGCACAGTCTCTCCCTGTTGCTTCAACTTCGCAGCACTTCCTGGGGCTGGTTGCTAGTGCTCCTGAAGCCGTGGGAGAGCTGGAGTTGGTTCTGTGGCCTTGAGCCAGACTGTGTGGGTGTCCCTGCATTGTAACATAGCAATGTCCTTTATGAACCCAACCGTTACTTTTCCATCTTAAAATTTTTCCAAGGTATCAAACTGGCAGTATAGAGGGAGCAACTGCTTTCTGAGATGCCAGAATTTGGAGGCGTAAGGAGGTTGAGGCTGTCTTAGATGCCAGGTGTTGACAGAAAGGTACGCTCCTCAGTGCTGCTCTTTCCCCTCGTGACTCTCTAGATGTTCTCAAGCTGCAGCAAAAAATCCATCCATAGGACCATAGAGATCAAGGCCCAGGAGTGCTTCAAAGAGCGCAACAACAAAGTGTGTGGGAACTCCAGGGTGGATGAAGGGGAGGAGTGCGATCCTGGCCTCTTGTACCAACAGGCTGATCCCTGCTGCTCTGCAGACTGTAAACTGAAAGATGGTGCCAAATGCAGGTAAGGGGAAGTAAATTGCAACTTCTCTTACACAGGGCCAAAAGCTCCTGAAGCCACCTGCAGTGTCACAGACCTTTTTCCTGGCCTTAAGGCTAAACATGGGAGCTGAACACAATAAAGGGTTTCAGGAAAGGCTGCTGTGTGCATGCATTGTCTGCATACATTTAATTTTTATAGCGTTCTGTTACTTTTTCTGAAAAGTGCCGTGAGCGCTACAAGCTTGGAGGTGGTTGTTACATTTAAGAGCAAAAATCAGGCATTCAAAAGTTAATATTAAAAATTTCCTGTGCAAACTTCCTGTGCAAATACAGTTTTTGCTTGTATTGCAAGGCAGCTTTAAACTGGGGTCACATACTGGTATTTTCAAGACTGCTGCAAAATGTGCTTGAGCAGACAACACAGTGACGGCACTGAATGAGAGTGCTTTCTGTTCTTCCTGCTCTTTGGAGTGTTTGTGGCCCTGTTGCAGTGCCGTGTCCAGTCTAGTTTTTTGCAGTTCAGCTCTGCACCACATAACAGTAGAGGAGTTGTGCAACTCGCAAGAAATTCCCTCAGCTTTAACGACCTGCTGTCATGTGTTTGTACTAAGGGCCTTCTTGCATTAGATACAGAACAAAGAATAAAGAGAGCGTAGAATAAAGACTAGGACAAATGGTGGGGAAAAATGTGTGGGGAAGAAAACAGTGGAAGATCTTGTCCACAGTTGCGCAGCAAGTGACAAGAGGATCCAGGTGCCCTTAATAAATATAAGGATCCCTGTGTTGTCTCTCAATATGTACTTTCTGCATGCTTTTACCTTTGGTAAATGAAGAGTGAGTGGGTGTGTAGAAAAGCAGTCGTGGGAGGGGGCAGAGAGGGCAAGGGTTTTGAATCAGTGAGTCAGTCTCCAAGAAGTAGATGCTTTTTTTTTCTAAACATCCTTTTTCCCTGTCTTTGTCATGCTTGTACTTCTTTTTTAAAAAAAAATTGCTTAATATTTCTTCCTTTCATTTTGATCTTTCCACAGTGATCGGAACAGTCCCTGCTGTAAAGGCTGCCAGTTTGAAAGTGCACAGAAGAAATGCCAAGAAGCCATAAATGCCACTTGTAAAGGAGAGTCTTTTTGCACTGGTAGGACGTGGTTCTGTCCCCTTTACGTCAGCTAGCCAAGCGCTCCAGGCTCAGTGTCCTGTTCGACCCGCTTTCAAACTAGTGCCCTTTATTCATCCGGTACATGTAATTTTAGAGACCAGTTAAGCATCACGAAATTGCCCTATAATGAGTTTTGTTGTAGTTCAGGAGTCACTTGGTGATTTACTACCCAAAAGAACATGAAAAATCTTGTTTTATTTTTTTTTTACTTCATTCTTTCCCTTAAAAAAAGAAAAAGCAAAATAGGGTGTGTCACTGGGATGGGACAAGAATGAGCTGAATCTTGCCATAGAAAGGGTGGAATTACTGCAACTCTGTTTCACTTCCCCACTTGTTTACTTCCCCCTTATAATCTTTCCTGGAGGCAGGGAGTCACGTCAGAGCTCCTGCTGCTTTGCTGATGGTGCCTCCAGGGTCTGCTAGCTACTGCTTGGTCACTGGAGTGCCACAATGCCTGAGTTGTTGAAAGCCTCCAAAGCTTCTGCTGCCTCTCAGAGGAGCTGGCAGGCAGCCTGCGGATGACAGACAAGAACAAGCTATTGGGGTACCCCCTGGGATGAGTCTGGATTTCCTTTATTGTCCTTTTTCCTTCTGCACACTTCAGTGCTCTGCACTTTGCTCTAACACAGTCCTCCCACCCTGTTGACCTCCATCTGTAGGGAACAGCAGCGAGTGCCCCCCTCCAGGGAATGCTCCAGATGACACAGTCTGCGTGGACATGGGGAAGTGCAAGGATGGGGAGTGCGTCCCTTTCTGCGAGAGGGAGAAGAACCTACGGTCATGTGCGTGCAACGGTAGGTGACATGGGACTGAACTGAAACGCATGCTTTGGCTCTGCTCCTTGGAGAGTGCTGGCCTCACTGTGGGGTTGCCTATTGGAGGGGTGAGTTTAGGGTTTCTGAAAAAGTTTAAACCGTTGGTTTTTCAGGGCTAGTATTTTCTGTTTGGAAAAGGAATGTGAATGTCCTCTTATCCTTTGGTGGTCTGGGTTTGAAGACATTAAGATGACACTTGCAGACTGATACCCCAGTTAAAGGAGAGGGCACTCTCCACCTCCTCTGCCACAGGTGAACAGGAGGGAAAGTCTGACTGTTCTCTGATTGTAAAGAGATCACAACCAACTTCTGGACCATGCATCTGGCAGAGGAGTGGTGTTTTAACAAGTTGTTTAACAAGTTGTTAAAGAACAATTTCAAAGAGGGTGGAATCATAGAATGGTTTGGGTTGGAAGGGACCTTGAAGATAATCTAGTTCCACCCCCCTGCCCTGGGCTGGGGCACCTTACACTAGACCAGGTTGCTCAAAGCCCCGTCCAACCTGGCCTTGAACAACTTCCCTGGGCAACCTGTTCCAGTGTCTCACCACCTTCATAGGGAAAAATTTCTTCCTGATATCTAATCTAAATCTCCCCTCTTCCAGTTTGAAGCCATTACCCCATGTCCTATCACTACACCCCCTTGCAAAAAGTCCCTCTCCACCTTTCCTGTAGGCCCCCTTCAGATACTGGGAGGCCGCTATAAGGTCTCCTGGGAGCCTTCTCTTCTCCAGGCTGAACAGCTCCAACTCTCTCAGCCTGTCTTCATAGGAGAGGTGCTCCAGCCCTCTGATCATCTTCCTCCTCTGGACTTGCTTCAACAGGTTAAAGTGCCTTGAGAACACAGGATCCCCAAGCCCAGTCCACTGCTACTGCAAACCTGCCTGTCCATATACTTCTGTCAATAAGCTTTACTGTTCGCTTGCTCTTCATCTGAGCTCTTAAAACTTGTAAAGCAGCTGTGAGCAGTAGGAAAACTTCACAGGGGCAGTGCAGGGAAGTGCTGTGAGCCCCACCGTTTGAGATGGAGGGCATAGCCAAGGAGAAGGGTGTCTAGAGGACCCAAGTCCAAGAAATACTTAATTCTGTGTCTTGGACATGTTTGGAACTCCTTCAGCTGCCTGTTGATTCGTGCCGTGTTGGAGTATCAGCTTGGAGAGCTTGGTTCCACTGTGTCCTTCAGTATGTTGCAGAGGGCATTGAGTTCAGTTTCAGGTTTGGTTATCAGAGTGCCCGAAATTGGGTGACTTGTACAGTCCTGCTTTCCCCATTGAGAAGCCGAGCAGGAACACGGTCAGCCAGGGAACACGTGGGGTTATACATCTGCATGGTTATGGGTTGCAGGTGGCTCCTGGTGCTGCCGAGGAATGAGTTTGTTGCTTTATTACAGAAACGGATAATTCCTGCAAGGTGTGCTGCCGGGACGAGCAGGATAGGTGCATACCGTACGTCGATGCTAACGACCAGTTTCTGTTCCTGCGCAAGGGGAAGCCTTGCACTGTGGGCTTCTGCGATACAAATGTAAGTTTTCCCAGATGTCAGCGCACTGTGTGCTCTGCGTCGATGGCGGGTGTTTTAGAGTCCTCTGTGTCAAGGACTGTGCTGGTAAAGAGAAGCCAAAGCTTGACATGCTGAGCAGGGAGGTACTGTGTAAGTACCTCTCTACAGGGTAAATATTAAAGGGTGTCTGAGGCTGCAGGTGGGAGTTAGTTCTGCTAACTGCCTGCGCAAGGGGGAGCCGTTACCTCCTCCCATTGCTTATTGCCCCCTTCTGCTGCTCCCCACAGCTCAGCCAGCCGGCAGTTTGTGTGAAGGAGGTGAATGAGTGCTGCTCATCTAGGTTTGCAGTGCTTGCTATTTCAGCTGATCACGTTAGCTCAATTAATTTTGACTAAAATAATTCAGGTCAGGGAGCAATCACATGAAAATATAGCTGGCAGTATCTGAAAGGGGCAGTGAACGCGTGGCAGGGAGACTGGTGGGTTGCTGGCACTCGGTGACCATTTCACTGGTGCAGCTGTACAGACAGTCGCATCACCTGCAGACCCCAACAGTCGAAGCTAAACTGGGTGTTGGCAGAAGTGAATTTGGGAAGGCATGCCCCAGCCCTTCCGCTGGCAGAACTGAAAGACCAATGATCTGCTGTGTTGAACCTGCACAGCCAGATCTGGGAGTCTGTCGGTAACCCTGGGCTCCCAAGAGCTGCAGCCTTCTCGGTGGGAAATGGGAACTGAGCCTTCTGGTGCTTATACCTCTCCAGAAACTTCAGTTTTGTGTCCCCTGACATGGGGCGAGGGTGGGGTGGTTTTTGCACGTTTCAAACCTTAAAACTTCATCTGTTCCAGACAGCAATAGAGTTGAAACTGTTTTGCCAAAAATAAAGGCAATAAAAATGGACTGCTGGTACTGGGCGTGAGTGTAAACCTGTATTCAGAATGTGAGTCAAGTGCTGCTGTCTCTGTAGTTTTCATTTCATTACTGTCTTTGTATCATCTTCCCTCTCCAAGAAGGCAGTAGTTAACGCTTAGATAGCATAAGATTATTTCATAAATAAGTGTTTACTTTTGCAGGGCAAATGCGAGAAGCAAGTACAGGATGTGATCGAACGATTTTGGGATTTCATAGACCAACTCAGCATCAATACTTTTGGTAAGATCTGTAACTATATCCTTTGGGGTTTTTCTAGTTCATGACATGAACCTCTAAAGCCTCGGAGGGAGTTAGCTGGCTGGTTTTACTCACCTGCATGCAAGGGTAGCTAGTAGCTGTGTTTCTGGTATACACAAATGAATTTTTCCCTAAAGTTTGACAATAGTGATCTTGCCTTTTAAAGCTGAAAGGATGGGGGATCATTTTACATTTTTCCACCCTGATATTTTCTAGTTATCTTCCAAGCTTGTAAAGAAGACGATAGCTTCTTGTCTGAATACCAAGAAGTAGGTCAATTAGAGAAAAGGAAATAACAGACAGTCTTTGGAGGTCAGCTAGATTCAGCGTAGTATAAAGTGGGCCTCTCAGTGGGATTTAAATGTCAACAGACTGGGAGAGGAAAACTTCATTTCTCTCTTATTTAAGAGACCCACTGAGGTCACACACGTCAAGCTGTGTGCCTGTACTGAGTCACTGCCCAGCGATTGTGAGTGGGCCCCCTTGGTCTTGATCCCCAGCATGCAATCCAAGCAGGCTGCCCTCCAGTGTAATCCCCTGGTGTTGTGCTCTGTTACTGGAACCATACAAAACCTGTTAATGAGCCAGTGCTGTGTAATGACTGGGTAACTCCATATGCTCACGGTAATGCTGTGCCTACGCAGTGTAATTATCTGGGTTTGGGGCTTTGAATCTTGAGTTCCAGGGTTAAAAAATTGTCTCTTGGGTAATTGTTAAAGCTATTTAGCCTGCTCAGGTAGACACAGTTTGTATATATTTGATGTTCAAATGTTTTGTTTGTGGAGGCAGGTAGTTATCACCTGACTGTAAAATCAGAATTTGGTAACAGACTCGCAGTGCGTCTTGTATAATTGAGAGGGGCAGCGTGGCTAACTCAATGTAGCCTGTTCCCAATCAACTCATATTAAACGTTACGGCCTGTCAGCATTTCTCATCAGAGAAGAACAGAGGAAAAAAAAACTTATTGTTAACATATTGGATACAATTTTCTAAAACTCTATAATTTCTTTTATCTTTGCCTAGTCCTGCAGCCTGCGCTTCTCTGAGCAGTTCTGTGGCTTGGCTTGCATGAGCAGTGGCTGCAGAATGGGGATAGATGTGTGTGTTCATGAAACAGTATTTGGTAGGTAACTAACAGATTTGAACTGATTTCACAGGGAAGTTCCTAGCGGATAATATAGTGGGCTCTGTGCTTGTTTTCTCCTTACTTTTTTGGATTCCTCTCAGCATCCTTGTGCACTGCGTGGTAAGTAAGCTGTCTTTGAAATGACTGCTCTGTTGGATTGAGCTGTAAGAGAACACCCTTCATATATGAAATGGCAGATGTCTGTGGGAGAAGGCTATGGGAAGCTTTTAGCAAACCCCAGGGGAGGAATCCAGCATATGTAAGACTTATGGCTCCTTCGATAGGCAAAACTCCCACTAAACTCTGCTGGGCTCTGACAGGCCCAGTGCTCCCATGACTATTAATTCCCTGGAGCCCTTTCCATTCTTCCCTACGCAGGTTTTCTTGCTCTGCCTCCCAAATTCTACCCAAGTATAATTTTGGTAACTTCCATTAGAGTCAAAGTTTTCTAAACCCCTGCTAAGAAATAAGACGCTTGCATTTTGTGGGGACACCCAGAGTGGGAAGTGGTCTTGGTTGAGCTTGGGTGGGTGGATAAAGAGAGAGAGCTCATGCGTGGGCATGGCCTGATGATGACAGCAGCGTGGGGTTAGAGCAGAGGGTTGCTGTGCCCACAACTGCTCCTGGGATGGATGGGAAGGCATGGGAGGTGGTAGGGGGAGGGGAAAGAGCCCCAAGCCCTGCTGTGTCCCTGCAGGGAAATGGGGACAGGGACCTTGCAATTGGGAAACTAACTTTCTTATTTTGTGTATGAGTGTTTTGGTTTGCTTTTGTTTTTTGTTTTCCAATAGGACAAGAAATTGGACAAGCAGTATGAGGAGAACACAAAGTCCCTGTTTTGCCCCAGTGTAAGTTGCTGTCTGAGTAAGAATGGGCAGAAAGCTATGCAATGTGTGTTAGAAAATCTGAACCTAAGGTGTGTGCAGAGTATTTATCTTCTTATTAAGAAGCAATAGCAGACAGACGTGGAGCCCTGTGGCTTATGCTGCACATGGATGAATCAATTTGAGGGGAAACTGTTCTCTTGAACAAGCCCGTGTTTGATATATCAAGCACTGCAGCTTGGCGGGGTCCGATTCTTCCTTCCTGCAAGAGCTGTGCTTTGACCTTGTTGACAAAGCAGCTCTTGCAGCAGCCGCAGCTCCCGGGGCAGGAAGCAGCTCCGCTCTGCGGAGCACCGCTTCGCACAGTGGGCGCCTGTGTACGGGGTCCCCTTGGCGCGGGTCATTCAGCAGCTTCAACCACAGACCACTTGTTCCCAGCCAAGTGGTGTCAGCAAAGCACGAGGCTCAGCAGGGTGACGCTGCAGAAAAATCTCTGCAAAATGTGGTGTCTTTGCTGCAGAATGGTTGTTTGCAGGAGTCGGCTTCTAGTGGCCAGGTGTGCTAAAGCCTTACAGTTGCTTATGGGGGAGGTGGCCTCAGGGTGAGGGGACCTGTCAGTGACACTTCTCACCCTGTAGATACTGAGCTGGGAGAGGGGAAGAGCAAAAAGTGCCTAGATAAATTTTAATTACAGTGCAGCACAGGGCACGTTCTGACATAGATTTTGTTTGTTTGTTTGTTTTGGGGTACTCTGCCCAGTGCTTTGACAACGCAATTCTTATTAATAACCAAAATATTTAATTAAGGAAATGTTTTGTAATGAGAGGGGAAAAAAGCCTTGCAGACCTCTTTCTTGTACAACCACTGGGGAAAGCACACTGAAGTCAAAGACTGCTGAGGCAGATTGCCTCTGTCATCTACCCTGACGTAACTGAAGGTGATCTTATTTTGAGTCGCCCGTAGCTGGTCTTGAGTGCCATAAGAATAGTCACCTTAGAGCTTCATACCTGAATTCAACCAAGAAAATCCTAGAAGGAGGTGTAGCAGCAGAGCACAGGTATAGTTAATGCGGTCCTTGCACCAGCAACAGTTTTAACAAACAAATCATGTGTCTTTTGGATCTGCTGAGGATCGAGCAGTTGGGAAATGCAGTACTGGTAGCAGGTAAACTCAGGTAAATCCTGCCCAGTATTAGCATCCCCTAAGCTTTGTGTTTGTTTTTTTTTTAATGCCCAGAAATTTCTGGATGTTTTCTAAACCATGCTCAAATAGAAGCAGAAATCAATGGGTTTTAACTTAATCTGGGTTGCAGAATTTGGGTGAGATCACAGTGGTCCCCCTCTGGTCTTTGACCCTGCATTCAGCGCAGCTTCTTGCACGTGAAATGGGGCGCTCAGGTTGGAAGAGTGGAATAAGCTGTACTGTGGACTGTTTCCCTGCACTGAGCTCTGGGTGTCGTGTGGCTTGACCCTGCATTTCCAGCCCTTGGTTTTGCCAAAGCAGTGTTGGGCCCCAGGAGAGGTGGGGCTGAGTTGTCAGCTCTGTCCCAGTGAGGCTGTCACCCGTGGTGCTTTATATGGAGAAGGAACCAGCAGAGATAAAAGGGTCTTTCTGCCTTTAGTGCTTAGCATAGCTGTATTTCTTGAGGAAAAAAACCAACACAACAAATTGCTTCTGTTGTATGTTCTCTTGCTCTTAAGTAAGCATAAATCTAATGTAAAATCCAAAATCTAACTCCTTTTCTAACGCGGTGCAGTGGGTTCAGCCCGGCTAGCGCAGGGTAGCCTGTGGCAGCATGAGGGCAGTCAGTGCATCTGTCCTGGCAGTGGCGGGGAGGACACGGCAGCCTTTAAACTGTTCTAACAGGAGTGTGAATGCTCCTCAGAAGGTGCCTGTCACCCGTTCCCCTTGAAAGTGGTGCAAAAACTGAACTCCGGACTAGATCCTGGTTGCTTTTCCCAGTGACATGGCTGCTTGTGTCTTGCAGAACGTGGAGATGCTCAGCAGCCTGGACTCTGCCTCCGTTCGAATCATCAAGCCCTTCCCCGCGGCGCAGTCGACAAGCCGGCACCAGCCGCTGCAGCCCATCACAGCAGTGCCCACCGTCGCTGCGGCACCGAAACAGGACCACCAAAGAATGGACACTATTCAGGAGGACCCAAGCACTGACTCTCACATTGACGAGGACGGGTTTGAGAAGGATCCTTTCCCAAATAGCAGCTCAGCCGCCAAATCTTTTGAGGACTTGACAGACCATCCTGTCATTAGGAGCGAGAAAGCTTCATCCTTTAAACTACAGCGCCAGAACCGGGTGGACAGCAAAGAAACAGAATGCTAGTGTCTTGCTGCCTTCTAAATGTAAGACTTGTGTCTGCAAAATAAGGATCTAAAACCATTTCATTTATATAAATATAAATATATGTATATATATTTTTGTGAGGGAGTGGGAGAAATAAGGAAGTGACCTACTGCAGATGCTGGTCATGTGTATGACCTTCCTTAAATTAGATTTATTAGAGCATTATATCTTTTAAAAAGGAAAATCCAATCTAAAATGGGCTTGTTTTTGAAGCTTTTTGGATTTGTTTTTCTATTTCCTTGACCTTTAACATTTCCTTCAACCTGTGGTGCAAAACCGAATATCCTGCTGGATATTGGATTGTGTATATCAGCCTTTTTTATAATTTAATATTTTTTAGTCTGACAGCACTGAGACAAAATTAAGGGTCTTTTAAAAACAAAATGAAAACACTGCAGTATGTTCCATATAGAGTAGATCATTTAGCAATTTAAGGTACGTGTAAGCAAAAGCCTAAACAGATGCCTTGAGAACAGAATGAGAGTAATGAAACAGATAATAAAAAAGTCTCACAGCATTGAATGAAGATGCATAATTGGAATCAAGAAGCATAAGATCCAGAGCTTCAAAATAAATAAAAAAAAATAAAAGGGTCATGCAGAGGCTGTTAAACCTTATACAGTGCATGGAAATGCTCCTCTAGCACAAAACTCTGCCTCTAGTGTTCAGGTTGTCTTGTCTTTGTGGCAGAAAAAGGCTTCCGTTGGGAGTTTCCCCACTTGGCACCAAAAGGCTTGTGTGTCGCAGGTCTCTGGTAGGAGAAAGAAATGGGTAAGGGGAGAAATAATTTATTTGGATGAGGACCGTTTTAACCAGCTATTTACAGCAGTTGTTTTAGTGCAGAATCGTTTCTCTGAATGTTATTTTGAAATAGGTAACACTGTTGTTGAGATGTTCAAAGAGCTGAGCCTCAGTTTTCTATTTTTTTTTCAGGGTCTATGCAGCCTTTGGAAGCTCCTACTGCATAAATAAATGGGAAAAAAAATCACTCCATTGCAGTGGAGGCATTTGTTTAAAAAAGCTTGTGAATTTAATTGAAAAAGAAAAAAACCTTTGTTTAAACTTACAGGGCAAGTATAAGGAGGAGACTTCATGAATTCAAATTCCCACACAGGTAGTAAACTGTGATGTCAAACGTTGGTAATTTAATGGTGTCCCCTGATATATGTGGAGTTCTGTAAGGTGAGCTGGGAAGGGCACTCAAGCGTTGGTTTAGCTTAGCAGCAGATGGACTGACACAGTGGAGTCATAGAGCAACCGTCCTGATAGTAAAGCAGCATCTTGATTCTGTGTGTTTTCTCCCATAATGACCTACTGATAAAACTGACATAAAAGGTGACCAAGGGTAGAACCGTTTTAACTGTTACAAGCCTGCGCTGGGCCACAGGGCACCTGCAGCTGCAGCAAGTCTGTGTTTTTAAATGTGAGGAAAAGGAACCAAACCTGTGCTGCACGGATTGCGCGAGTAACCCCCTCTCCTCCCAACCCAAGGATACTTGTTACACTAATACTTGAATGTGTGCCTTATGGTATTCCTATCTGACTAGCTATTGTTTTATATTCTGGTTTTGGAATTTGGGGTTATTTTTTGTTTGATTTTTTTTCAGTTTTTTGTTTGATTCAGTGCAAAGTACGTGTGTGCGGAGTTAATTTAATTCCCAATACAATAAAAACTTTTTTATATATAAAAAAATAATCGGTTAAACGAGCTGTTTCTGTGTAGTCCTTTCAGAAAATATCTAAATTCTTTAGTTATTGAAGCCTGAGTTCAGTCTGGCACGCAGCCAGACTTCAGCCAGTTGTTTCTCACTGCTCCCCTCCGAAACTCTGCTGCCGTGGAGGCCGGACCCTGAGCGGCCACGGTGCAGCTCTGCACCTGTGGGGCTGCCCTGCTCCCTACTGGGGACAGTGTTGGTCTCACTATGTGTCCTGGGGACTGTGATCACTTCTGATGGTGAAATTTGCATCTAAGGTATGGGTGTGTGCTCATGCACCTTTTCAGGTAGCAAATGTGTACCTGTTCTCAGCACTAAGGTCTTTACTTCCCAGGTGAAAACCAGGCAGTGGCATGTGCTTGGGAACATGAAAAGAGAGGTTTGGAGCAGGCCTTGGAAATCACAGAATCCATCCCCAAATCTAAGCAGCATTCCAGAAACTGTGAAATCAGTACTTCACAGTTTGTTTGTAACATCTAATGCAGGAAGATCCACAGCTTCCACAGGGAGCCCCTCCCCCTGTTCAGCCAGTCTTTACTGTGAGCATTTATTACAGAAAGGACAGTACAGTTTAATGTTCATAAATAGTTATAAATCAAACTAGCTTCTGGTCTAGCTCCAGGCACATGAAAAATAACTACTTATGCTCCAATTTATAACACTATTACACAGCAGATGACAGGTCTTGGCAAACTTGTTTTAGTTATTTAGTGAGGCAAAGGCAGCCTTGTGGCACTAATGAAGCAGGACATGTTGATGCTCTTTCATCAGTCTCTGTCTCACCCAATGCATAATAAATACATCACCGACGGCCTCACCATAGGCCTCATCTGGTTTGAGCCAATGTAGCTGTTAATACGGCCCAGAGTTATGTGGGGATTTTTAGTTGCAGTGATGGACTATTTCTCTTTAATCCATGGTCTGGTAGCGGTCTCATTTCTTCTGCTCCCTGGCTGGCTAATTTTCCAAACCACTTTTTCTTTTTTTCCCATGCTTGTTGAATGTCCTGGTTTGAGGTAAAACAGAACCAACTTTGTTCAGTAACTTCGCTTCTTAGCTGGGCCTCTTCTAACTACTGAAATTAACAGCATATTGTGCAGACAATGTTCACTCTCTCAGAGTGATAAAACCTATGTTTATAGTTGATGCCCAGACATGGTATGCAGAGAGGCTCCTGCTTATACTTGTTGTTCTAACACCCAAGGCCAACCAACTTTGTTGTTTGCCCCGTTGGAGGGTCGGAAGCGGAAAAGCGTAGTGGGGTCCCACCTGCAGGGAGGAGCGGACAGGACAGGTGACCCAAAACTGACCAACAGGGTATTCCATCCCATCTGCATCATGCTCAGTATAAAAGCTAATGGATCAAAGGGTCAGCTCTCTTCCTTCAATGGCCGACGTCTGAGGAGGACTCTGTTCGTCTGCCTGTGATCCTGATCCTGAATCCAGATCTGGAATCCAGTTCCTGTCTGTCACCGAGTCCAGCCTGGGACTGGCCCAGTGCCAGCTGGTGTCGTGACTGTCATCTCGGGAGCTTGATACGGTTTTGTATATATTTTTCATTATTTTTTTTTACTTTATTATTAATACTTCATTAAAGTAGTTTAGTTCCTTCTAAACTCATAAGTCTCTTTTTCCTCCTCTGCCTCTCTCTTTGAAGAGGGGTAGAGGGGAGCATCTGTCGGTCCCATCTGGGGTCCCCCACGTCCCCATTAGCTGATTTGGCCTAAACCACGACATTGAATTTCATCTACGTTTCAGGCAATTTTTTGCAGTTTGTAAAGGTAGTTTTGTAGTTTGTCTTCTCTCAGCCAAAAACTATATGCAGTACTCATCTGTGACATCAGTTGTTCAATTATGGATGAAGGCCAAAGCTCATGTGAAATGTCACCTTAACTTGGTGGCAAATTACATGACACAGCTTTGTCAGCAGAGATGCAGACCCTTTCTAGTAGTTTCTTCAAGATCCAAGCTTCTCAAAATGAGCATGTGCATCGCCAGTTTTATGCTGCCCAAAACCATGTGGTGTTTTGAAGTCTGTGTCTATAAGCAAGAAGCTGGTGCAAAGTAAGTTAAACTTTAAAACCCCTCCAATATATCACTATCAAAAGCCTCACAAAGTTCAGGTAACTGCTTTTACTGCTGTATTACAGCCAAATAAATTAATTGGGATTGACATTAATGGCTCTTAGAGTAGAGTCATAGAATGTCTAGGTTGGAAGGGACCTTTAAGATCATCGAGTCCAACCATCAACCTAACACTGCCAAAACCACTGCTAAACCTCAGCACCACATCTACATGTCTTTTAAATACCTCCAGGCATGGAGACTCCACCACTCCCCTGGGCAGCCTGTTCCAATGCTTGACAACCCTTTCAGTGAAGAACTTTTTCCTAATATCCAATCTAAACCTCCCCTGGCGTAACTTGAGGCCACTTTCTCTTGTCCTGTTGCTTGTTACGAGGGAGAAGAGGTCGATCCCCACCTCTCTCCAATCTCCTTTCAGGTCTTGACAAACTCTGCGCTGCCGCCTCTTATCAGCTCCGAGGTGTTTAAAGCTAGTAGATGGTATTAATCAAAGTGTAGTCCCCAAAGCTCAGCTAGGCCAGGAACTCCTCAGAGCAGCCTCTGCCCCATGGTCACAGGGCAGCTGAGACTCATTTTCCTCCAAGTCTTCCAAGGAAAGAGGTGCTCAGCCCCACAGATATTCAAACTACTGGCACTAGCAGCATGCAGACAAACCACCCTGTGACACACCCTGAGTGGTCTCATCTTTATTGTCCCACAGAGCAGGATCTCACAGAAGACTGGCCTCAGGGTTCATATGGTCCACATCACGCCAATAAGGAAGCAGGAAAGGAAGAGCAGACAGTTTTTTGTCCAGGAGTGACCAAAGTTGTGCTGCTAGAAAGCTGTTGCCTTTTGGTGATAAATGGAGCCCATCGGACAAATAGGAAGAAAAATCCTACAGGGGAGGTTAAAAATCACGTATTAATATGTTTTGCTAGTTGCAAATGGAAAGTCTTAAGTAATTTTTAAGTAAGTTTTTCAAAACCAGCTGGTGTATAGACTGGTTTTATTTTTCACCCTTTGTAGTAATATCGAGAGAATGTTCTGATGGCCAAAGTCACTGCTGTTCATCAGGAAACGTTTGTGGGATTAAATGAGGCAAATGAAACACTGAGTCTACTGCACTACTGCAGGCTGCACTATGGAACTGTCTACTGCGCTAGTGAGTGCAGGAGAGAGGAACGATTCGGTGTAACTCTGCAATCTCTGTCACACCGACGAGGCATTAGGTCAGAAGCATCAGCACAGTACCCCTGCAACCCGATGTAACTTTGAAGTTAGCCCAGCGCCGTGCAGTGGGTTGGACGAGGTGCCTCCAGTGGCCCCTTCCAACCTAAACTATGCCATGGTTCAAAGTCCAAGGAACAGGTTATTTATGTGTAACGCACCCAGGGGACATCTGCTAACCTAATGGTCAGGCTGTACTAAGCTTTATTTCTCCTAGCCCAGTATGAAGCACTCGGGATTATCTTTTCTTCCTCTCCCAAAATGTGATTTAGCTATATTTTATATCATTTCTGTGATAATGCAGCACTACTGGTTCCTCTACACTAAATTATGCATTTCACAATTCATGACAGTTTAAAAATCTTTCTCATGACATCATACCTGATTTTTTTGCATCAGTGTCCAGAGGTCGAGTACATCCGCTCCACAGTCCCTAGCTACCTGGACACAGGCCTGGGCGTATTCCCCAGTGGTGGCATTGCGGCGATTTAATTTGTCACCTATCAATCCAAAACAAAACATTCAGCAGTCGCGACTGACACACCTTGATTTCAGTCTTCTGTGGTACACACGATGCGTGTCAGTGCGTTTAACCAGCAGACATAACCAATTACAGACTGAAGTCTCCCACAGCACTCTCATTTGGAAGCTGAGTTTCTCTTCGCACCTCTTCATGTGAATGTTCCTGTGAACATCATCATCCTCTCATTTCACATGTCTCCTTTGCTCTGGTATCTATCTGACAAAACTAGAAATAAGCAGAACATTTCTCCTGGATGCTGGTTGAGGGCAGACGATCTGATATTGCTGCTTACTGTGTGAACACCACCTTATTTGTGGTCCGCAGTCCAAGGTCACCCTGTCTTTTGTTCCATCTCTAGACAGCAATCTTTTGGACAGATGCTGGCAGACTCAATGCTGTAAAGGCAAGTTTCCTCCCTCCCTACCTCAGAAAAAGGACAGCTTTACAACGAAAACAAATTAACAACATTTAAAAACTGTTACTTGATAGCTAGGAGCCAGATAAGCAGCATTCATGGTGTGCTCACCTAACAGATTTTCAAAAGGACAATACGGGTGCATGTTTTGCAAACTGTGGCTGGAGCAGCTTTAGTGGGAGCCGGGCACATGCACTGGGAAAAGGCCATTCTGCACCTGACCTGTCCCTTACGCCCTACCCAAGGGTCTGCTGTCACATACACAGTAAGTACTGGCCATGCCTGATGTTTGATCTGACCTGCTACAGCTGCTACTGTCTTACACAATTTGTAAGTATTACTCTAGGACTTTCTCTACTTTTTCCAAACCAAACACAAAGACTACCCTGCTGGATAAGGCTGAAAGTTCATATAGTCCAAAATCTGTTTTGCACAGTGATCGCTGCCACACACCAAAGTCCCCTCATGGAAAGTCGTGCAATAACATAGTCTAATTTAATGCAGTTTAAACATAAGGTCAGCTTCACCTAAATTAGAGAAAACTGCAAAAACTAAGGTGACAGCTCTGTATTTCCCTGAATCTATCTCAAAAGTCTTTTTAAAATGTGCAAGAACTGGACAAGCTGTCCAAATGGAAAAGAGGACACACTCTCAGGAGGTATAAACTGTCGCTGCTGGAGTCCCCGGGATCATGGCAATTTCCAGTTTGTGAGAAACATGAAGTAAGCAGTGCTGTTATGCCTCCATTTTTAGAATTAGCTTGAACAACATAATGAGAAATCATTTAGTCACCTTTTGCTTCTTTTTCAAGTGCTTTTATTAGCATTCTTACAATATGATATGCTCTGGGTTTGGTTTTTTTTTATTTAAAATAAACCTGGCTAGGATATTACTGCTTATCCAAATAGACGTGAAATATGCTGCGACTATTATAAAATATTCTAAGGCACAGAACGCCAAAATTTCTTCCATTATTCATATTATTTTGGAAGCTGCTAGGACATGACATAGTCTGCCTAGAACATCTCAGCAAAACCTATGTTCTCAACGGGCAGCCACTTCTGTCAGTTTCATGCACGAACAGATCAATCAACACTTGCAAAAGGATGTTATTAATCAGTTGGTAGTTACTCCACGAGTTTATGCAAAAGCTGTTTAGCAAAACAGGTAGCAGTCCTTTTCCATCAACTCAGAGAACACGACTGCAATGTGGCACAAGCATGAAGCTAATCATCCATCAGCCTGGGATCAGCAACTTACGCTCCGCCCGTAAAATGCAGAAATTCCGCCCATCCATATCACCCTTTTACCTTTGGCAAGACACTCTTTTTCCCAAGCTGATTCCTGAAGAGGCGGTGGCGTTATCAAAATAATCCTGTCTTCAGTAATGTCCACTGACTTCAGGTACTGTATCATGCTCTTTAAGTTCGCGGCATATTCCTCCAAAGGAACGTGTTGCTTAGGGTTCAGATCTGTTAGGGGACGGAGCACAGGCATTAGCAATGTTAAACTGCTTACAGATTTATTACACAACATAACATGCTTTTTACACAGCGCATGAACATGGGCACCCATTTTCGGTAAGCAGTTCACCTCAGCCATTGATTCAGGAGGTGTTGTGGGAAAATGCTGTTCCTCGATACCCAAAGCAGACAAATCAAGGGTTTAAACACAGCACTTCCAACTAACACAAATGAGGGACAGCAGAAATCACTTTTTTCTTTCTTTTCAGTCTTGCAACTCTGTATCTTAGTATTACATCACATAATCACCTCAAACTTCACCTGAAACAAAAGCTAAGATTTTTTGCTCTCTTGGATGCAGAGAAAAATTTCAAAACTCCCACGGATGTACAAACAGTCCTTCATGCACTGAGGTTATAATTTTGATTAGACTGGCTCTGCGTGCCGCTATGCTTATCTTAAAGAGAATCCCAATGCTACCTTCCCTGACTGATTTCCTCAAGCCATCTGCCAAGAACTCATCAGAGTGCTTTAAGGGTGGAAAAATCAGCTAGATGCCCAACTCCAGTTTTAGGTGATGGCTGTATGACTAATTCTTGAGCACCTTGAAATTTACTTTTAATGTTAAAACTTGGTAAGAGGGAGAGAAATAGAAGGCACTGCACTAAATACAAATAAAATGACTGAAAACAATCCACTGTAAAAATGAAAAAAAAAAAGACAACTGCTTCAGAAAGAAGCAGCAGGAAAAGTCTTGTGTAATGTTCTTCCTTTTCTGCTAAACTGTAAAACTGTCTTAAGAGAACAGATCACAGGAAAAAAAAAGCAAGCTACTGTACCTTTCAAAGCACTGTCATTGGCTCCAAAGAAAATAGTAACTGCAACAGTATTCTCCGCACCACTACTTTTACTGATCAGCCTTGGAAGGATCAGTTTAGCCCATCTGGTGTTGTACCCCGAGAGCCCACGGTTCACAACATCACATTTTCTGAAACAGAGACACATATCAAAAAGAACATCTCTCCTCTGCCCACCAGAACAAAACTTGGGATGTTTTGAACCATTCTGGCAGGATACCTGCCTCTGTCCTTCTCAGAAACAATGAGAAGTCACAGGAGTTGTCAGTGCGATTATAACTTTATGTTTTGAAGGTGCACGCACAAACTGCATGTGTAGTCTTCACCCGTCACTTAAGACTATGAAACCAGAACAACAATCGGGACAATCACTAAGGATTTTTTTTCTTTCCCCTCAAGCTTTGAGTGAAAAGAAACACCCAATGACTGTTTCCACCAGTATTGGGCAGGTTACCACTAAGGCAGTTCCACTCCAATAAATAAATAAATGTGAATAAATAAATATACATTAAATATTAACTTGCGTTAAGAAAAGCTGCACGGCTTCTTGCATGCTGGAACTTACTTTTGAAATTAAGCTCTTACCTGACCAGTCTCTCAGCAAGGGATGCCCCCCAGCCATTTTCCTGGAATGAGAACTGAAAGCAAGGAACACGGTCAGACCCTCACTGGAAGAACTCGCTCCCCAGCAGGTCAGTCCCACCACCGGCACCTTCCCTCCTCAAAAGGTTTTTGTGCGTAGCCTCTGGCGCTGCCGCAGCAGCGATGCCTCCCTCCCAGCCCGCCCTGTCCCCGCAGAGGGCAAACAGCCCTCTGGCCTCACCTAGACACACGACTGCCATCAGAGGCAAGGTGGGGCCACCCCTACAGCGGGAGGGACCCTGCGGCCCCGTCGTAATCAAAACTGATGGCTCTCAGGCTGTAGTTTCACTTTGACTGGTGAAGCTTTTCTGTTTGTTTTTTTTCCTTTTCCCCTTTTTCTACTTTATTTCTAAGATCCTTTCACTGTGCCTTCATTCTGGAGAGCACCTCTCGAAAACCCTCTCTCCACATGCTGCTTCCGAGCGCCGGTCGCTGCCTGCCTCTCCTAGCAGTGGAAAAATGAATCCCTTCTCCTCATCCCCAGTGCTGCGCCATCCTCCCTCCGACAGCTCCGCCGGCCCACAGAGCTGCACAGCGCCCAGGTTCACACAGCCGATCTCTCATTAAAGATAAACCTTTGTCTTCGGCCAAGTAATTTTCCATCAGAGCAGCTCTGTGACCCGCTCCACCACGCAACAGAAGGCAGCGACCCAAAATGAACACTACGAAGCTGCTACTGCCTCAAAGGTGATGTTCACCAAGCCATGGTGTGGCCATGTTGACGCAGAACGTGTCTCCAGGGCGGGTGAGTTGGCTGCAGGGAGTGACATGGAGGGATTGCACCATGAGCCGGGTGCTGCAACGGGGATGGAGGGGACGGGAGGAGCACGGGGCTCAGTGCAGACAAGAGGCCGTCCGCCCCGTCTGGAAAACAGACCATCAGGCGTCAACGCTCCTGGAGCACTCATGGGAGATCCAATGGGGGACACAACTCCCCCTTCCCGCCTCACGGTGCCAGGCCGATCCCCGCCACCCGCCGCCCTCTGTCAAAGCGGGTTTTCAGAGCGGGGAGCCCTGAGGAGAGCGGCCCGCGGGGGGTCCGCCGCCATCATCCCGCCTGAGGGGCTCCCCCCGGCGCCAGCCGAGGCGGGGCTCCGCCACCCCACACCATCGGGACACACACACACACAGACACATCCCTCCCGCTGCACCCGCTGCCTCCTCGTTTTTCCTTAGAAATTAATAATAAGCGAACGCCGGGCCGGTGCTGGAGCGGCGTTCAGGGAAAACCAGCGGGCTGCCGCGGCCGCTAGGAGGAACCGGGATGTCTGTGGGGCTCCGGAGCTCCGCACGGGAACTGAGGGAGCTCCGCTGGCGGCACCGGGGAGGGGCGGCGCGGCCCCTGAGGGGCTGCCGCAGGGCCGCTACCTCAGTGATGGAGTCTCCGAAGAGGACGACGCGGGGCCAGAGCAAGAGCCGCCCGCGGGCGCCCGCCTCCGCCAGCGCCATGGCCGCCGCCGGACGTCCGCCGGCAGCGGCGGGGGGAGGAGGAGGAGGCGGCAGCCGCGCCGCTTCCTCTGCGGCGGGAAACGGGGCGGCCGCCCTTTAGATCCGCGTTAAAAGCCGGCTTCAAGCTCCAGCACCGCCGAACGTTTGATCACACGCACCCCCCACGTTTAAAAGGCTTATTCCTGGAGGCGAAGTACGTCCCCCCGCGGAGCCGGGGGGGAGCAGCAGGATGGGGGAAGGGAAGGGCAATGCTGGGGAACATCCCCCCTCCCCCCCCCCAGAATAGCTGAAAGCACATTTAAAAAAAAACCCAGGCATCATTTAAAAAATAAGATTATCTGTTCCAGACTTCCTTTTTAAGCAAATGCGATTTTCTTCTTAAAAAGACTTCCTACTCCTATCTAGTTAGCTAGTGACATACAATTTGGGGAGGAAAGTTGTCCCTAATTCTGCCAATACTAATAATACACTAATTCTGCTAATGCTAATAATACACTAATTCTGCTAATGCTAATACTGCTATAAAGATTATCAGGTGTCAATTTAGGGGGGGCGGAGGGGAAGTTGCGTGTACATGTTCTTTTGTAGAAGACTCACTTTCTGTGGACATTTTTCAGTGCGATTTACTGTTTGGCACCACCGCCAGCTAACTCAGACCACCACAGCTGTATCTGAAATCCCTCTCTACGTTCTGCCGTTCCCGAGACCCCATTTCTTTGCCCAGGACACCCGTTTCACTGGTGCCAAGTGATGGGGCCGTCGGCGGCAGCAGCGTGTGCTGACTGTCACAGAAATCATGACAGCAGCTGTTCATTTGCCCATGAGGCTGTTACAGGTCATAAGCACCGACTTCGCCCGAAGCTGGTTTTGTTCATTTAGCCCAATTAACGGCAATGCCCGCGTACGTAGTTTTAAAGCTCCAATTAACCCCAGTATGCAAACATGGATTCCATTTTAAATGAGTTCAAGCCCCCTTTGACTTCAAGCAGATACAAGCATGCAGGTAATTGCTGCCCTGACAGGGACAAAATTACATACAAGCTTGATTCTGAGCATACGCAAACCCAAAACACCCAATTTATCCTCCGACTGGTCATCAGTTGTCAAAAATATAAAACTCTCTCAATTTCATTTTTGTAATTCTACATTTAGATACGTTAAGAATTTTTTCTTTTCTTGTACGTGCACATAAGAAAAAAGAACATATGCACACTTTGCCTGATTTTATTACAAACTATATGCACAAATATAATTGCTATAAGGTTGCTCATCCATTATTTGAAATAACTCAGCAGTTTCACAGTCACAGGATTGATACGTCTGAGTTATGGAAGAAAAAAATTTATTTACTCTTAAAAAATAGTCCAAATAAATTGAACATTTAAAAGATTTTTCTGATGTGTCCTAGGTATCTACAGAGGTCAGTACACTGGGCTGAGGGCATCATAAAGCCTCTGTGCAGCCAGTTCCACCATTTCACGAAGGGATTCATCATCTTCGCTTCCTGGCTCACAGTCAACTGTCTGCGAACAAAAAAAGAAGTATGTTAGAACAAGTAGCACTTCATATTCCTTTTCAGCATGTGAAGAATACTCATAAGGGGAAAGGAAAAAAATAGTCATGCAAACTGCAAATACAGTTATCAAGAGCAGTACTGTACGTTTTTAAGTGGTCTGCCAACATGTAGAAGAGTTCAGAGAATGACAAGCTTAATCTCGAGCTTTATGTTTGATTAATGACTTGTTTCAAAACTACTATGTAAAACGCATTAAGTTCTGTAGATTACATTTAATTCAAAATCAAATTAAATTAAAACCAAACAAGGTTCAGTCCTCAGAGACTTCATTTTATCTGTGAATTCACCTGCATTGCATTAGGTTGTGCATTCATCACAGAGGTACAGGCTCTTGTACTCAGGGAGTCTCCACTTTGGTGTTCCCACACCCATAAGATAATATATACATCACAATAAAACCCCAAAGAGATTCATTTATCACTAAAGCAACTTAAAACGTCTTCCTAGAGAAAGATGCTCACCCCAAACATGCAAGTTCATCAACATTCAACCCTGTCCCCTGACTGTTCTATCTCAAAAACAAAGGGCAGCTTTTCCATAGTAATACTATTCTTGATCCTGTGGACTTTCTAGGCTCTAAGATTGTACCTTCTCTAATTCAGTATTAACTTGTTACTCTTCTGAACAAGTAATTCCTTTCAACCATAAAGGTTTGGGGAAAAAAAAATTGGAAGCAGCGAACATGCATTTAATGTTATCTAACAACGCTGTTAAAAGCATGCTAACTCTAAGTGCACTGTCTTAAGAGTTAACATGGCAAAAATAAATCCATGTGCCCCACCATAGTCAGATCTATGCTAAAGAGGTTTTTTATTTTAAAGTTATAAAGTTTTATAAGAAGATACATATGCAGACAAAGAAGGACAGATATTTCTTCTAAAACCCCGTTCACAATGGGACAAGCTTGCCATGGCCAAGACAGTGTGTAAAATAAGTATTACAAAGATACACACTGTTGCAGTTGAGTTGCCATTAGTTTCTGTCAGTACACAAGTCTTTTAAAAATAATGACATATATCAGTAAAATATTGTTTGAAAATGAAACCTAACTTCTTGATTAACCAGTATACGCTTTTTTGTCTCATTACTTTTTTCTCTCTTGCAAGAGCTCTTTTCATCAGTCCTGTATTTTTTCTGTACTGTGTATACATTGAAATGTAGCACATGTTTATTAAAAAACTGAAAAAAGATGACACAGCAAGCATTGTGGGTTAACCACAAAACTGTAACTCACTGTTGTCTTAAGATAATTAACATGCACTTGTTTTGTTTCAATAGGTAACAAGTTTTCAGCAGGGACCAACCTTTTCTTCTGGGTTTGTAGAACACTTGTAACATTTGCTGTGGCCCCTAAGCTACTGAGAGGTACTCCACTGGAATATATTACTACTGTGAGTAGGGGTAATACGTTATATATTTTTAATACCTTATTAATAATGACAGAAAGTCAACACATTAAAATGCTTAAGGACACGGTTTTAACCATTCATACAGTTCCACGTTGTTTGAATAACTAGGTGTGATAGCTTATTAAAGCAGCCTTCTGACATGCATGACATTCAATTCTGAACCTAGCTAGTAAATTAACAAAGTATTTCTTTTTGTGAGTATTTCAGGCTTTTCAGACCAGAGCCATTGTTTTAAGAGCATTTAAAAAAAATTGTGGGTTAATTCAGTTTCTCCTCTACAATCTTTCTTTATTTTTATACAAGTAGAGAGCTGCTGAAAAATACTGAGTTTTCTTCCAATTTTACATTTGCATTTGTTACATAAACACTGCTAGCATTTTTTTAATGAAGAAAACTCTCCAGGAAATGCTTCTGTAACAAACTCAGTAAACTCAGCTTGCAGGCGGGATCACTATTTCTCTCAGAAAGGCTGGGTACTGATCGACTGGTGAAAATGTCAATGAAATTAATAGAAAGTGAATAGGCTTAAGCTTTTTTGATACCAAATACAAAAACATTTCCTTAGCAAACAGGTACATGATATTCTAGGCAGCGCTGTATACTAGATGGGAGATTCACCTCTGCTAAAGATAGTGCACTCAAAAGCAAGTGCTTTGCTGTACATACCCGAGTGTCCAGTGAGATGTTTGCAGTCTTTCCATCAACCGTGACGCAAAGGACAGAGCCATCTTTTGAACTCACACAGTCTTCTCCAAACATATCCCTAAAACAAAGACCTATGCATGAAAGACATGGCCAAACAGCAAACTTACGTTTTTCTTTCTTTTAACCTTAGGGTTCCAAAGGCATTTTGTCACTAGGGTATCTCCTTTCAGCAACTATTATTTCAGCCACTCAGATGTAATTAACAAACACCAATCTAACCGTAGCCTAATTTGGGAGACAACTTAAAATTCTGCTTCTGGAAGAAATACTGGCCCTGTATTCAAAATTTTAATGATGCTGAGAACTTTTTACTGTACCTCTTTCTTTACTTAATTCCCGGCCTTCAGAGAAATTAGACTGAAGTAAATTTGCATAAAGTATTTGTAAAGTAACTGTATCTTTAAACTGTACTATACTAAAATTATTGTATTTACATGATTAACAGCGATCATTTTCCTTTAGAAAAATATAAGCCAACTTACTGAAGCATGATCTCCATTCTCTTCCTATACACATCCATATCTACTTTTTTGGAAATTTTATGTACTGCAGCTGAAAAGAAAAAGTCATTTTACTTTCACAGACATTTGCTGGGAGAGAAAATTGGCTAACTGATCCATCCTGGTTCCTAACTAACTTTCATGAAAAACAATCCAAAAGCTACAAAATATATATGTGTTTAAACAATTTATAAAGAAAATGTATTAAAAAGAGGTGGAAGAGTCAAGGAAGTACATACATTTTAAATATACGTTCCCTGTACTTATCACATTTTAAAACAGAAAACTTTGCATGTCTAATTCTCACTTTTTAATTCTTGTTTTTATTGTTAACACTCATTACTTCTCACATTTCCTTTACTTAAAAGTGAAAATAATCCACTTTCATAATTTGTTTACAATCCCTCCATTTTCACTTATTATAGGAAAATACCACATCACGGAGGCTAGGAGCATCCAGAGAATACATAAAATAAAACTGGACAGCAAACGTGAGTAGTAGTAACAGGCACAGACATTCCTGGAATATGTTTCAGCATAGAGAGGTCGAAATAAAAATAATGATACTGGTTTTAGACTTGGTTTTGAAATCAAGAGATAGTTTAAAACAGGTAATTTTCTTTTGAAGATAATCATTTAAGTGTTTGATCGTTAAAGGAGTCAGAAGCCTATAGGAAGAGCTAATTGTGAAAATCACTACCTTTTTTACTGATGGATAAACAAAACAGATAAGGCTTTTGAAAAACTAGTTTTCAATACTTCTAAATCAGCTGAAGAATTCAGAGAACTGAAGACAATGGTAGTTAGAAATTCTTTCAAGAACACTGAACAAATATATCTTAAAAATTTACTATCCCTTGGATAAGATGCAGTAACTGAATGTACTAAGCAAAATAACTTTATACTGGAAATGAGTTAAGAGCAGGCATGTGGTCAACTAAGCAACAATAACTTGCTGGAATTTAATAAGATCTTTCTAAGTAAAATAATAATGTATATTCCAAGTTATTCCCTATTTTATTTTGATAAATGGATTATCATAAAATTATCTGTGTTACTGTGTTGCCAAGCTGCCAACATTTATCCTCCATGGCCAACCCAATATTCAATACTGCTCCAGATTCTTAGCACAGTGACATACATGTTCAAAAGCAAAACTGGAACAAAAAATACAAACTATCACCACTAGTAATCCCAACAAAATTGCTGTGATTCTTGTACAGCAACGTCAAACCCAGTATCTGATGATGCTATCGCTACCCAATAATATTATTGGGTTACAGGGTCTGCATAAGTGTAATTGTGAAGTTAGTCTGACACTTTTTCAGCATTGTCTACCTAACTATTTCTGACTTACAGTCAGAGGAATACCACTCACGAATGGTAACCACACCTTTCAAATGAGAAACTGAAATATTTAAATAAGATATCATAAATTGTTTATATACAATTTTTATACAAAAATCTAAAGTGAGTAATATTTAACTTATTTTAAATAAGGTGACATTTTACACAGTCAGCTGCCAGTTGCCATATAAGAGAAAGTTTCAACAAATGAATGTGTTAAAATAATGAAGACCAAGTTGTAATTCTATTTTAAAGTGAAAAATCTTACTCCCTAAAAAGTTTCATAAGGAGAGGAAGTACAATAGGGGGATAGCAATCTACTGCAAGGCATTCTATCCCTCTAAGCTTGATACAGAAACATTAAGAAGAAATGCCTCTGTTAAATAAGCATACGCTAAACTTACTACCTTTCTGTATTTTGGGATTTGACTGAACTTCCAGTATCACTGTTGTCACGGTGTCTGCATACATATCATTAGCAGGATTTGCCACCCACTGGAAGATAAAAAAAAAAGTAAATTCATCATTTGAGCCCATTAGTTTGGGCTGAGTTAATAATGCAACATAAAACCAGTGTAACATTCATTGCATTCTCCTATTTGCTTTTCTCTGAATTCTACCTTCAAATGACTGTCACACATTCCACACTAAATTATTAAGTACTTTTAACGTGGTATATTCCAGTAACATCCCATGAAAAATTCAAGCTGTTGAATGTTTCTGAACACATTTATGAAATAGTTATCAATTACCACAACTATTTGTGGAGGGGGTAGAAGAAAGGAGGGAACACCATTAGACATTATTTCCAATTACTACTTGCCAAATAAAAAAAGGGCATTACACTCTTGAGCCATGACAAAGAAGAAACTAGCATTGGCTAAATGAAACAACAGGCATCAACACAGGACCACAGCTCAAGGACAACTTTATTATAGCTTTCACTCTACTTGTCATCCAACAGAAAACTACTTAAAACATTTAATTCTGCATGGCATCTGTATGATACTATTTTGCAGAAACTGGAGAACAAAATACTTCTTTCTCCCTCACTAATGCCCACCTCAAGGACTACCATGCCCGGTTCCTGGATTACAGTAATATTTTTGAAAACCTTCAGGGCGGGTTTTTGTTGGATTTCTATTTCTTCTACATCACCTACAAAGTGAAAACAAATAGTTAGTAATAATAAAATTATACTGAAAGCAAGACTAACTTTATAAAGAAACAGGTTATTTTAAGAATAAGAGGGTTGTCTGTTATTATCACAACTGCTCAGAACAGCTTACAAAATGGAAGCGCATGCTCTCTTCCCTTATCTGACAATATTATTTTCTTTGTTCTGGATTGTTTGGGTTTTTTTAGTATGTAATACTGGCCATTTTACTTGTTTTGAGTTCTCATATTTGACTGGCTTAGTACACTGATATGAGTATACCAATGAAAAAGAAAACAAACGAGAAATTTAGTGCTCCATTTGCAGAATTAACCAGCTCCTCTTACACCCTTAAAGGACAACCCACTGTTTACATGAGCACGGAGCTTAAAACAAAAGCATTTTTGTGCCGGGTTATGAGACCTGAACATCAGCTTGAATACAGGTTTTCTCTTCACTAGTGATATGAATTAGACTCTGACACTGGAGAAGAAAAAAATCTTGAGATTCAAATCTGGGAAGGGATCCTGCAAAGTGTGTGTGCCCTTAATGAACAGGAGTTGCCCCTAACATTTAAGAAAGCTAGACAGAGGCACAGAGGATCACACTAGTGGCGGATTTAAATTGCTTCTGACTCAGAAGAAGTCAACAAGGCTAGATTCTTGCCTCTTGGGGAAGGACAGAAGAGGCTGTCTGTCACAAAGGAGGACAGAACTTTTGTTTTTATTAACTGGATGGCATTACCCATTCTTTTTTGTGGCTGGAGAGAAAAGACCAATTCATTAATTTTGCATCAGAGTGGCTATGGCAGTCACTTTGGGGGCTAACAGGAGATAAAAATCAGCCTAGGCTCTATATTCCTATATGCTCGTGATTTTGTAGTACAACTAAGAATCTAAGAATTCCCCCAAAACATATGGGTCATACTCATGAACTAGATCTGGCAGAAGCTGCATAATCTAATGAAAGTTGTAAAATATGAAGCAAACTGTGGCACTTCAGTTACTGGCAAAGAAGTCTCCACTCAGAAGACCGCTGAAGACTGGAAGTTGTTTCAGAAGTTGACCACTATAAATTATGAACACGTCTTTCCAAATACGCACCGGTAAGTTTTTGTAGCTGATAATAAAGCAGATTAAAAGGGCCCGTATATGGAATGGCTTGTGTCTGTGTTACAGTGCTCATCGCCAAGTCTGTATAATCTGAAAGAATTTTGAAAAGTATGTATTAAAAATTATCGCTTTGAACTTACTTCCTAAAAAATAAAATTACCACTACAGATAAGTAATGGCATTGATACCTTTAAGACAGAGGGTTGAAAAGGACAATTTGTAAAGAGGAGGGTGGAGCGTCTGTTGTAAAATAATGTATTTGTGGTTAAGAAACCAACAAGAGCTTGTTATTTTATCATACCAATTAGAGGCAAACAACGAACTAGGAGAGCAGAATTCCTTTCCCCCAAGCTCTTCTGACCTTACATTTAATTATTCTCCCATTTTGAGAATAGATTCTTTAGTAATAAATAGCACAGGAGCAATACACAAATATTTTCACCGTACTTAGTCTTTTACACTAAAAATTAACGGCATTTTAGAAACTGGCAGGACAATTCATCAAGGTGTTCTTCTGTTCTCACTGGCATGTTTTATGCATACTCATGCAGAGGAAGAAGTTTTAGTAACCAGAAGGGAAATGCAATTTTGCTGCTTTTCTTCTACAGAAAGAATAGAAAAGATTTTAAACTTCAGTGGACAATGAACTGAATGGCTTTCCTCTCACTACAACAGTTCAGAATTTCCAGCAAAACTAAACCAATGCAAAACCCAAGATGTTCACTAACTGCTTATCAAACACAAAANCACTGTATGTGTTTTAATGACAAAAGAAGGATACAGTAAGTTTAAATTACCTACTGAGCACAGTAGGTCTACTTACTGGAGAGGTCACATGGAGAAAGGATGTGATAGTTAAAATTTCTTTTAACTAGGATTCCAGAAATTCTCTGTCCTTGCTCTGGTTTCTTATCTGCTAAAGATCCCATCACCTGGAAAGAAAAAAAACCCACATATAGTGCAACAAGGCAATCTGAAGTATTCACAGCTTAAAGGTAATTATGGAGATGAAATATAGTTTTCTCAGAAAAATCAAACATAGTACAAAATTAACTCTGAAAATAAAAGAAGTTCAGAGCAACCAACAACCATTCTGAAATGTAGCAACAGAAAAGGTTGGAAGAGTGAAGAGCCAAAAAAACCCAACAACCAAACCACCAAAAAAACCCCCAAAACCAAACTCCAAATACAATACTAAACATTCACATACTTTAAGTCACTAGAAAACATATGCAATCCAAAACCAACTAAAAATAGAGACTTGGAAGAAAATGTGTAGTTTTTATCCCAGAGGAAAATACTGTTGTACAGATACGAAAATATTGGTTTTATACCTTGGCAAGTTTTTCTCCTCTGAAGTTCAATGTCACAGCTTCAGTATTCCTAGGATTATGAACTTCTATATGAACTTCATCATTATCCTCATATTCCCGTATCAATGCTGCTTTCAATCTGGCCATTTCATTCTGCTCACCATGAACTAAAATCTATAGGAAAGAGTTTTTCTTTTAGCAAAAGTTACTTGTTGAACCAGATACGTTTAGTAAACCAATTATCCAAGAAAACTGCCATCTTGTACTCCATCTTCATAAAAATGTAATTTCATGAGGTCACAATATATGAAACATTAGCTCAATTATACTACATAGAGTTCTATGTGTGTTTTTGAATTCTATGCATTATTCAAAGGCCTAGATTTCACGACCCTGAGTATTAGTAGAAAAATACATGCAAATATGCAGAATGCATTACAGAAATTCCATTTAACTTTTCATACACAAGCACATTGTTATATTACAAAAGGGAAGTATTAAGTTCAACAATAAGTTAGCTTAACATTTTTGTGTCTGCATATAGATAAACATATACATAACAAACATGCAAATCAGAGAGGATGCTTATTAAGTTCACAATTTTCTTTGCCAAGTTAAATCCTCTCTTCTGCTATGATTTGGTTTATTTCTTATCTGTGCTTGCACACTGTTTCTCCCCCCAGTCTCAACAAGTTTCAGTTCCTAGTCCTCATTTTCATATTCTGGTCCTTCTTGCCTCCTGCTCCCCGCGATTTGCTCATGCATCTTCCCTGCAAGTGCTGCCTTTGTCTTTTGCTGCCTGCTGTATACCTTCTTTCAGATTAGCCTACTCTTTTTCAAGCAATGTTTTCTTTTTTATTTTGGGGCAAATTCCAGTGCATTATTCTCATACCAGTATCCTCAACATAATGTTGTCCTATACTGTATCTTACTCGTGCAAAACACTGCTGAAACAGGTTGTGGACGATACCACTTTCTTGAAAGTCATCCCCAGATATCCCACATGCAGACAGTCAAGAGCAAGTTCACCTTTACTTTGCAAAGGTAACATGGCAAAAAATGGTTAAAATCTCCACCTTTTAATATTCAAAGCATAGGGATGCTGGCTACTGCTAGACACCAGTACCTGCCTTGATGACTCAAGGCGGTGAGTGGTTTGATGAATCCCCCTCTGGAGAACTGGGCAGCATGTATACTAACCACATGTGGAGGTTTCAGGGCCCGGATAAATTCACTAGTTTGTTGATAATCTGTGTGAGCAGAGAAAGAAATGTAATCCACAGACATCTTCAGTGGGAGTTTTTGCCCTGACATAGTTGTGATCTCTTCAGGTTCAGACATGATGTGCTAGAAAAAAAAGAGCACTTCAAATAAGAAAATTGAAAGCCCCCTACAGACACCATATAACTACTGCTTTACATTTCAAAAATCAATGAAATAATATTGGCATCCAGGTTAAATGTGAAGAAATATAAAACATCTTCAAATTTCACAAAACAGACACTCACAAATGAATAAAAGCATGCACAACACACACCATTTCATCTTTTGCATCCCCAGCAGATCTGGGATCTGCTTCATTCTTCTTCCAGATACATCTCTCTCGATATTCCATTGAAATGATAACAAGTGTGTGATTTCCATCTCTAAAGGCAAAACTAGATGCTCTGGTTGCCCTTAGCTACTGGAATTCGGATGAAAGGATTTTATTCTCTAACCTGATAGTGGCACAACATGCGCAAGGCAGTATGATCTCTGACACATAAGTAGTGTTAGGTTTAATATCGACTCCTCTAGAATTAGGGTTAGGGCTCCCCTCTCAAAAAACTAAATGGTGGAGAGGTCTAAAGATGGAGAAAAGTATCAATCATTCTTTCTCGTGACAAGATAACTGCTCCTAGAAAAGATTATTCTGTATAACATCACTGGAAGTGGCCAAATGCAAGTTTTCTATACTTTTCATTGGTATTAGCCAAAAGCAATTAGTTTTGACTACATCATTATGTGTACCTGACAACAATCTTCTCCGTAAATCCAAATAAAGACACTTGCTATTGACCAATTCCTTTCAAACACAGCATGAGTACTACTTCATATTAAGAAGTTGTGGTGCATTAGCAACTCACCTTAGCAAGCGTTCCTTCAACGCAGTACCCTGCTATAATTACTCCATTTCTCTTATCTGTGCACCAACTCTCAAACAACTCTCTGGATAAGCCACTCTGCATCATACCTGGGGACGCCATCACAACACTTGGGCCAATATCATCAAAATGATCCATACTCTAAATGGACAAACAGTAAGAATATCGGTTACTGTAACACAATTAAATGAAGGAGAGCTTAGCTACACCCTTGAACAATGTACAAGTAGAGCCCTATGTTCACTGATTATACTCCATCCTCATAAAAGTGCCCTTTGCAGGAAGGTTCCCCCTACTGATGCCCGTAAGGAGCAAACTATAAGCACAGGGATCTACAGTGGAAGAAAAATTGGGGCATAACTTCCCCATAACCAGCCCTCTAAACACTGGGATGGCAGATAACTCAGATATAAACCTGTACCTAATCCATCTATTAGGAAAGTAAACATGCAAACTATTCAGCAAATACAAACTTCCTCTTTTGTAAGACAACCTTATCTCAAGCTTACCTTCAGATTACTAATATGCTTGAACACAAATGGATTGTTGATGTTAATTTGCTTGCGGATTTTGTCATTCATGGCATTGACGTATGTCTGATAAACTGCCATACATTTCTTTGCCAAAGAGGAGGCATAGTATATAGGGATATCATGGAGTTCAGGATGATTCTGCCAGTATTCATCTAAAAAAAACCAAAACCAATGAAAAACAACAAAAAACCCCCACCAACCAAAAACCCACACAACCCTGCCCACAGCATTATCTCCAAAATGTATGCTTCTCAGAAATGTTAATACTTCTTGTAAAACAGATTTAGCAGTGTTTTTCTTCAGTTTTATTACAGAAAATCACAAATTTTTTTTACCTGCTCTACTAAAGAAGAAAAAGCAATCGCCAACTGAAAATGTATACAACTAGTACAAACAAACAGGCAAACAAACAAGAAAAAGATGAACGTCAGATATTTTGTGCAGGTCAAATTCCAATCAATCACCAACTTCAGCTACAAGGTACAAAGTATACATGATATTACACAGCAATAAATCTACATTTACAACAATGCAAGTTCTACCATATCACTGCAATAAAGCTAAAATGTCTCTGTCAGATATTAATTCTACATCTAACAGCTACGGGCACATAGATATGTTGGTGAAAATTCACTGTACCAATGTTCTGGAAAACAAATACATGGAGTTCGAGGTGTGAAAGAAACATCTAGTTATCAAGTCTGGCTTCCTGTATATCATCTACAGTTATATTTTACAAGCTTAACTGAAACAAAAACAGAAAAAAGCCTCCACTAACCACAACTTATTTTATCACTGATGACAGTAGCCGTGACCTTTAATAAACACAAAGAAGAGATCTGAATGCAGCTGTACAAATATAACTTAGTCATCTTCCCACTTGGATATAGTTCTGCTAGTCTAAAACTTATTTATATTGCATAACTGAGGAACAATTGTCCAAAAAGAGTGGTATGCTCTTCTGGCTGTATTTGTACATTTAAAATGATATAGCTTTAACCTAACAGCTTTGATCTGCAGACAAAGCTTTTCAGAATATGGCAGAGAAGCTCACTGACATGAATATCTCAATAAGCTCAAGCGTGAGGTGGAAACAGCCAATAAAAGATAACTAATAGCAGGACTTATGGCAACATTAAAAGACTGCACCCATCATCATAATTTTCTATACCATAATGCAATATTTTATTTTTTGTCAGACACTTATGGAAAGAAGAAGAAACACAGAAGCCTGCGGGCTCAGTTGTGTAGGCATGTGAAATGCAATTGCATTTTCTACCTAATTAAGCATCCAATTACATGTCTAGCTTTACTAGATGTATTTTCAAGCTTATCTTTAGAAACACTTTAATATCTACACACAGCAAGGAGAAGCTAACAAATTACAAACTAATGGCTACACAAGATTTAAAATGTTCAGTTTTTATCTCCTCCATAAAATAAAAAAAAACTTTAATCAATGATAAGTAGTACATAATCCTACAACACTAAACACTATGCCATGACTAGATCCAAATTTCTTATTAACATTTGAACAGACCAGTAACACATTTTGAAAACAAACTAGTTTCTAATGTTGAGGTAAACTGAAATGGGAAGTGAGAAGAATTTCAAGTATTTTAGGTAACACTTTAGATTCAATGCCCCTAAAAATAAATATTTTAATTTTGGGATAGTTATCTTTTGATTTTGTCAGCATTTACATGAGCAAAAAGACTAGTGAAAAATCACATACATACAACAAATTAAACGTGCTAAAAGGAAGCAAAGATGCCTGGAAATAATTTCTTTAAAAATTGTTTTATCTGAAGTACTGTAACAACTACCTATATATTTTATGTGAAGTGGCTTGTTATGATCATGTATAATTATCCCCTTCTCCCCCATTTCTGCTCTTCTTAACAAAGCCTAATCTGCTCTCCCATTATCATTAGGACTTTAGAAATGCTAGAAGTGTCTGTTATGGTCTTATCAGCTTTTCCCATAAAGACTTCTTCAGATAGGTTTGTGAACTAAAGGGCAAAACCAGTGAAACTTTGGAACAAAATGTATCTTTTTTTCAGCAGCACAGTTTAAGTAGAACAATTGTGATTGCTCACTTTTTAATCTGTAGTAATAGTCCCTATTTGCTGAAATCCTGGTTCAACAAGATTCAAAAGTCAAGCATGTATTACCATGCCATTGCCCTTTCCTTTCTAGGTCTCCGTGCTACCTCACAAAGCCGAACTGCCTCAGTTGGTTTATTGGATTTTTTGCATTTGAACAAACACACATTATATATTCTCAGGTAGTTAACACCCTGGAAAATGGCTGAAGAGTTTTTAAAAAATTATTATATCTGAAAGACTGCATATGAAAACATTCTCATTTAACTGTATGTGCCTTTTATTAAGATGAGCTATGAAGGTACATACCTAAAATTAAAAGTAGTTCTTGAGCTCGACCCAGGGCAAACACAGGAATAAGACCTCTACCTCCTCTATTTACAATGTCGTGAACGGTATTACAGAATCTTGCCTCTCGCTCTTCCCTTTTTTCATGAATATGAGTACCATACGTGGATTCCTATGTATAGAGAAACAGAATATTAAAAGTGCTGACACAGAGACTAATTCTTGATCTTCTCCTCTGAATCCAACAAGAAAATGCAGAAAAACATACTGGTGTTAACATGGGGAGGAGGGGAGGGAGAGGGCTGAGGTGAAGGGAAAAATCAAAACCACCCCCAAATTCCCATAACCACCTCCACCAAGATAAGTAACAAAAATTTCCCCTCCCCAAAACCTCTTCCAGCAATTTGGAAAGACAGATCCTGTTAGTAAATAAAAAATTAAAATAATAAAAAATAACCTAGAACTGTTAATTTTGATGCTTCTTTTAAAAGGTTTCAAATTTAACATACTTATTTTCCTAACTGGAAATGCTGCCACTGCTTTGATGAAGGGGTTATCATGTTAACGTGGCTCATTAGTGGTATGGGTGCCACAGTTTAGAAACACCTAATCTAAAAGATAGGAATTACACAAAATACAAGACTTTGATGTGACTTAAAATGAAATTGTCAGTTACAGAAGGCAGTTAGAAGGGACATAATAAATGAAATAATTTTAAGGATTACTCTGAAAGACTAATCCCACTGTTTGTTTCCAGATAAACCTGTTACTTTTAAAGTTTCCCCTGAGCTTCTGATTTTCCAAACATGGATTCAGACTAAAACCATTTCACTCAGAAAACAAAACAAAACAAAAATATGGAATAGCACTCAGGGTACCTCCACCCAGGAAAAATTCTCAACAAACATAGCTGGAAGTAGGTTAGGATCTACTAAAGAAAGATATCTGGCTAAATTGAGGTTTGTACAATGTATCTAGCAAGCACAAGTTGAAACCTAATACATTTCCCATCTTGAAAAGGTTTGTCTAGAGGCTTAAGGAACTTCATCAGAAGAACTACAAAATGAAAATTAGACTTTTTAATAAGTGTAAAGAAACATTGGAGTGTTCTGAACACCCAAGCGTTTGGATATTTAACACAAATCACATACTACCATTAAATCTCCACTGTCTTTCTCATTCAATTTTATCTTTAATTAAGTAATACCCCTACACATATTTAATTACTAATATAAAGAACTGATTTTGTAAAACTTACAATTATAAGAATATCAGGTTTAATATTGGGAATCTCAGCTGCCATCAGATGTCTATCTTCCTGTCTTGAGAAATCACCTGTATATAAAAGCTATTGGAGACAAGAGAAGCAGTTATTCTCATTCAACATTCTACCAGAGCAGCAGTCTTCAAGAAGCTGTTATATAGGAACAATATTTTTTTAAGCAAAGACGGTTTTAAGGAATTTATGATAAAAAGGCCACTTGTATTTTAATTAAAGACTCTTCTGATGTGGACAGTGCTTACAATATTAGGTCTATAGTCCTACAATACAAATATTTTAACCACGATAAGTAAAGATATTTCAGGCAGTACCATAATTCCAACAGAACTAGGCGAACAATGATTAAGATTTTATTTTTCGTTTGGAATATAAAGGTGCATTTTCAGCCTTTTGCAAACCTGCAGCAACCATCAAGAAGTAAAAATTGACATAACAGAAAATACAGCAGGTCCTAAGTGGAAGAAAAAAGTAGATAAAACTGCATTTACATATCAGAATGCAAATGTAATTAATAATCCAGCAAAATTACGTATTAAAAATTCTTCTAAGATTTTCTGATACTAAAATAAAAAAGCCTGTAACCTAGCAGATTTTCCAAGCAGAACAATCATGTTACACCAAGCAGTAATTTGTAACTGTTAGTCATTTTTAATGGATTTTTAACTGCAGGATGGAATGCAGCTCTCTGCGCCCAAAATGATGGTTTCAAAACTGAACATTTTTTACTTAGCAAGCATTCCATTGATGAAAATGTGTATAATAACAAAATATCTAGTCAGCAACAGCAGATAACTGGTCTACAGGTAACCTACTATCACACTCCTCATTTGCTTCATAGGGAATTAAAGAAAATAATGGATATTAAAACCCAATCCATTTGAGTCAGGCATAGCAAGAGGGAAATCTCTCCACCATGCCTTAATCAGAAAACAAACAAACAAACAAAGGCAGTATGATATCTAATTTTTATTGTAATCATTGTAAATTCAGTTCTATTTCTACACTTTTTTTAAACTTTAAACCTTAAATTCTCAATCATTATAAACCATGAACAAAGTCCTATTAGATAGCAACCCTGAGGACCACCATCTCTCTTCCCTCTTCAAGGCTGAAAGAAACTTTTCTTGGGCGGTGATTATCCTACTAAACTCCAGTTCATGAGATTAGTTTCAACTAGCTGGTTTTGACACAGAGCTATCTGTGATTATAAGATGACTTATTTAATCTCTCTGTGCTTAAAATTAATAATAATCCTATTTCTTTAGGTACTTTAGCATAAGAGCATTATGAGAAAAATATAACTCGCATATTTTGATGAATGCCATTTAAGCACTCAGACAGGCAGACACAGTAAATCAGAATTACAAAAACAAACATCTGTTTAGAGATTTTACTAAAATGCAGCTTCCATAAGACTGCCTCAGCTATCAGCTACCTCTGAGTGGACCAGCAAGGAAAACTACATGTTTACTGGTTCTGAGTCAGAGTAATAACTCACTCCCATAAAACCCAAACATCCTACCTGGTTCAATACACATGTCACTTGCTAGTTCTAACTAATAAGAAAATACAAGGCTTCCCACCTTGACTTGAGCCCGTCTATTTGACAGCATCAGCCTCAGCGGTGGGGCTTAACAGACAATAATAAATAATTAATGACTAAGTTAGTATTCAGGCTTGATTTCAACTTTATAATAAAAAGAAAGTACCTTCACACCAGCTATTTCAATCATAAACATGGCTGCTCCCAGAACGTGGCCTGCATGGTAACACCAGAATTTGATTCCTGCCACCTCTTTCACTTCATGGAAGTTGATGGTCTCAATCTTGTCCATGCTTTCTTCAAGGTCTGTTTCTGTATATAGCATGTCATCCGCTGATATATTACTGGATATAAGTGAAATGGCTAAATATCAGCTCATCTTAGCATCTTAGATTATATATCAGTTGGAAAAAAACACTTGCTGGATTATTCCCCACTGACAGTAAGACCTCCATTCAGTAACACTATGTCTCCTACGTTAGAAATGAAGTCCAGGTACTCTAATGTAGTTTGCTTAAGCAGAGTTAAAGGATTTCTTTTGAAAGGCCACACTAGAATAGTTTTTTCAGTTCAGGAGCTGCTCTGTATTTGTCTAAAAGGACCAACAGAATCCCAGCCCTGGACAGAGATCTGCCACTCAGCTTGTAACAGTCCTCAAAAACCAGGACCACTGCATTCACATGGAAAAGATGTGTCAAGGCATGTAATAGAAGGAGAAAAAAAAAAAGAAAAAAGAGAAAAAACCCAACAACACGTAAGTAACAGAGCACTCTCTGTATATTTAATATTTGATCTGACCTTGTCCCAAAAAGTGATTTCTATCTTTAGGGGCTTAAAATTCACTACTTCTGTGAAGCTTAAGAAAAAAGAGACATTGAAAAGCTTGAGAACAAAAGAGTGTCTGAACAGATTGGGGGGGGGGAAAGATAGTATTAAAGGTCCAAATAAGGCAAATGAAAACAATGAGAGGAAAGAAGGAAAGATTTTTTTGTTTGTTTTATTGATATGAAATTATTTGAGAGAGACATTATCCATGAGGCAGTAGGATGATTCATTATTTCTAACCTGGTTATAATGTTGCTACTTGTGGCAACATCCAGTTCATCCAGCCACCTTTGGTGGCTTCATCTTAAGTTTCCTATTGGATATATAGGTGAAATAATTCAGCAGTTGAAGAGACAACCCATGGGTCAGCTTACCTGACTTTGACGTAGTCTGAAAGAAGCCATCTGTAAATAGCTTTTGTGGCATGCGTCATAAACGTCCTTCCTTTAAAACTTGTTTTCTGCAAAAACCACGGTAAAGCCCCACAGTGATCTAAATGGAAACTTAAAATAGACACACAAATCCAATTAATACATTAACATTACATAACACTAATATATAATATATAATTCACTACTTCACTGGATTAACATAGCGTCACGAAAATCCAGAAACGGAATTTTCAACCTCCTTATTAACTATGCTGGTCTATATTCTGCAGACTAGTGACTAGAAACTCAACCAAGAAAAGCTAAGGCTAATATAGGAAATTTTCCAATAATTGCACATTTGTAGCCCATATAATTTCAGAATTAACCTTTTTTTAATCTACATATAAATTTAGAGGGATAAAAATAACAGGAACCAGGAACACAATAAACATCAAAGATACGAGAAAGCTAACAAACACAATCCTAAGTTTGCATGTTGGATGCTATCGATTAAGACATGAATTACTAAAATAAAATTATTTGGCCACACTTCTACTTTGACCTATCTTAAGGAAGTACTTTTAAAATATAGATAGAACAAACACATACCACGAAAACTTGGGATTTTATACAGACCTAGTTATAACTGCTTAAATCATTTAGAAATGTCTCTCCTCGGCTCTTGGCTGCTAAGCGATCTTTAAACCACATTCAAAGCTTGTGTAAGTCTCTGAGAACCTTTTTCACTCAAAGCCACTAGAGCAAAACCCACAACCAATACTTTACAGCAGTCTTTATGTAGAAAACTCATTCCAGAAGCTGTAACAAAGGTGTTAAAGCAGGCCAGGTTATAAAAAGTTAGACATCACATCGAGCTCAGAGCAGAATTATAATGTCAACAGTGACTGAACATCCTTAATTTAAAAAAAGTTGGAAACTAAAGTTTTGCCATGCCTTTACCATTTACATAACATCTATTTTCAGGCTCTCTTAACAACCTACAAGTGAACACAGCTCAGACTACGACCTCAGTATATTTGTTATTTTAGGTGCAACTTACTGACTAATTAAGAGGAGATCAATCTCAGCAGGATCTATCAAATCAATGTAAGGAAGAGCATCCATTCCCTCCAGTCCAGGATGGATTCCACAATCAAGCTGAAAAATGAAAGAAAGTTAAAGCTTCTAATAAAAAACTCTCTTTCATTTTCTTCTAAAATATAGTTTCCAGTGACTGATAACTTTCAGCATCATGCAAAAAACCCCATTTTTTCCTTAAACACTGCTTTTAGTGTCGGAGGTGTTCAAGGCCAGGCTGGACGTGGCCTTGAGCAGCCTGGTCTAGTGGGAGGTGTCCCTGCCTATGGCCGGGGGGTTGGAACTCGATGATCTTCAAGGTCCTTTCCAACCTAAACCATTCTATGATTCTATGATCTTGGGCTTCTGTCTAGGTGACTTATCTCCACTGGGAAACTGAACACCTGTCAAAAGGTCACAGTCTTTGTTTATAATTTTGTATCTATGCAAGCCTTCATTCACACTTCAATAATACTTGCATATACAGAACCAGTGTATGCAAGTTACTTTAGCCACCATCTAAGAGGGCAGCTGGAAAAGATAACACGTATGTGTTTACATGTGACTGTTTACATATAACTGTAGGTAAACATTAGCTTCCACTGAAACCTAATACCTGTAAATTTTAGAATCTACACTTTAAGACACATACATTCTGTTTGGGTATATGGATTTATTTTGCAGGACAGCCTCTGTAATGCCTACTATCATACAGGCGATCTTGTTCCAGAAAGCCACAAAATGTGCCTCTTCTAGCACAGTTGCTGACTTCAGTGCAGAGGCTGAATTTAACCTGTAACATCTTTTTGTGACCTGAGAGGGTGAGAGGGTGTACAAATACATTCATGCAATAATTACCATTATTTTTCTTCCTTTAAACTCCAGAATAATGCATGACCTTCCTACTTCTTGGCCAGCACCTCTGCAAAAGGATAGCAAAGTCACCAAAATTACAACTGCACATCGTATAGATGTAACTGTATCTCGGATGCCTTTAGCAAGATTCTTTTTCTATGTAGAAATAACAACCCCACAGCCCTTTTAAACTCAGATATTTAAAATAACCAAATAGTTATATTTATCTCAATGGAAATGAGACCCTGTTTAATGCAGCAGAAATAAAGAGAATCTGTTAGGGGAAATTATTTTGGTCTCCTCTGTTTTTAACTGCATGCCTGCGCACTCGGCTCTCAAAGTATTGAGATGGATAATGAATGGAGAGTTCACTTAAATAACAAATTATCCGGGGATGAATAAACCTGGAAACAGCATCTTCAAGTTGCCCAGCAGACAACTCTTGAGATGCTACCAGAAACACCTTCAAATTGCATTGGCATCTTTACCAGAGAAAAAAAAATTCGACTTAAAATACGAAAACCCGGGGGCGGGTGGGAAGCAGCACCCCGGGATTTCAACGCCGGGGACGAGGCTGCTGCCGGGCCGCCCTGGGCACGCGCCCGCCTCTCGCCTGTCGCGATGCCAACAGGGGACGCCGGGGGAGGCGCCGGGCCGCGACCGGGGGGCACCTCCCTCTCACACGCACCCCACGCTCCCCCTCCCCCGGTTGGCGGGCCTTCCACCGGCGGCCCTGTCCGGCCCGTCCGGCAGTCCCAACCCCGCCGCCCCCCTCAGGCCCAACGGCCGGCTCCCGTCGCCGCGCCCGCCCCGGCCGCTCACAGGGGCCGGATGAGCAGCTGATCGCTCTCCTCCGCCGGGATCAGGGCCTCGGCTTTCCGCTTCGCCGACATGGCGGGGTGAGCCCCGGCGGCGCCCGGCGCCGTCCCCCGCCAGCACCCGTTCCCTCCTTCCCGGCCCCCCGCCCGCCTTCCGCTTCCGCCCCGCCGCGCATGCGGAGCGACCCGGAAGCGGAAGGGCCTGTGTGGGCGGCGGGCTGAGGTGAGGGGCCGGCCGGCAGCGGGGAGCGGGGCCCGGGCGCTGCTGGGTGAGGAGGTCCCGGCAGCGGACTGGGGAGGAAGGGGCTGAGGTGAAGTGTCCCCGGGAGGCGGGGCGGGGGGGGGGNTCGGCCCTCGGCTGGGGGGTATCGAACCGCCGCTTGGGGCTGCCTGAGGTGACAGGGGCCGCGCTCCGCGGCGGGCACCGAGGAGTCCGCCTCTCGCCTTTCCGTAGGAAGCGGGTTTAGCGTTTTATCCTTGACCAGGTTATCGTTTGGGGCGAGAGGAAAAAAACAGGAAGGAGAAAAGGCAAGACGCGGGATGCGGTGCTGTCCTGCCCGGCTCCCCCCCGCCTCACCCCGCCGCAGCGCCCCGAATGAGGCAGGACCCGATGGCTCCTGCATCCGTAGTGGAAAAGACGCGCCGCAGGAAAAGCATGTGTTAAGCAAGGAGCTGCTACGAGCTCCTTAATCATCTAATGCATTAAAAAAGGTTGCGAAGTGGTGTATGTTATGTTGTGCTTTCCTCAGGGACTACCGGCAGAATCTGGAAATTTGCCTGTGTTGTCGCTGCTGCTGCTCTGAAGGAGGGGCTGCCGGATCCATGCTGGTGGCTGGAAGGAGCCCCGAGGGAGGTGGGTGTGCTGGGTACCGCGACGCCTTGCTGCACCACTTGTCGCTGAGGGTGGCTTTTGGTCTGCCAGGGACCGTGTTTGCTTAATGGCAAACACAGCAGCAGTCTGGGGACTGTAATCCAGCACTGCATCACAGATCTAAGCTCCTCCTTGTGCATCTTCCATTATTTGCTGCAGAGTGAGCTGTCTCCTATAGGCTGCCTTCCTCCTTTGTTCTCTGTCTTCCACCCGCTCAAAATTTCTGAAGCTTTGTAATTAAAATAGTCTTCTCTGCAGCTGGGAAACAGGGTTTCGGCACCCCCTGGCTGGGAGCCAGCATCCTGCTTCTTGACACTGGCTGGCCAAATCTTAAGTGAAGCGATTGAAGTAGTTGGGCAGATACAGGAAAAATGCTTCTGGAATAGTCTCAGAACTCCCAGTAACTCAGCTCTAAGGCAGCAAATGTAACCTGCTTCTTGCTTTAATTTTCAGGAACACGTTAAGCAGTAATGGCTGCTCCTAGAAGTACTACAATCAGTAGTTCAGAAGCAGGTTTTTTTGGTTTTGTTTTTTAATGGGACCATAATCTTTGGAGCAGGGATTGCATTGGATGCACTTTTGTAGGGCACTTACATTGTAGTTACAAATAAAAATCATCTAATGCTTTTAAGTGGGAATATAAATTTCAAATTTTGTCTTGTTTCTAAATCTGTATCATTGTGTGCATTAGAAACTGACCTTTACAACAGTCTGTAAACTAGGTAGCACCATTTTTTGATGAATCAGGAGGATAGGGAAGTTTTAGCAGAGAGCTTGAGGGACTTTCCCCAGTCACATATGAAGAGCACCAGAGGAACATTCCTACTTCTGTTCTTAGAGTCACTAGCTTACTATTTTCCAGTTTTTGTCCATTTTGGACACAGTCACTGTGGTGTGTGCTAGGAACTCCTTCCCTTGATGATATGACAGCTTCCATTTTTATTTTTCCTACCTAGAAGATTTTCCTTGATCCAATTATGAAAAAATGTTTAGAAAAGGAAAAAAGCGACACAGCAGCAGCAGCTCACAAAGCAGCGAGATCAGTACTAAAAGCAAGGTAAGATGAATTTAGTATAGTTTCTGTTTATGGAAGCACTTTTGTTTGTTACAAGTTGACAGTTCAGTGGTTCGTTTGCAGTGATGGTAGGATGTGATTTCCATAAAATGCCATGTTCCACAAGGAGAACTTTCTATTTCTACTATTCCTCAGATTGTGTTATGAGAATAAAAAAAAAAAACCCTATCCACTATAAAGCCCTTGTGTTCCGAGACAAATGCTCGATTGCTTCCATAGTGAAGCACACAAACACAAGAGCTTCTGGCAGCACAATACTACAGTTTGGAGGAGAGAGTAGTATGTTTGTTCTATAGTGATAAATACTGTCTTTAAGAAGGTGCCTGGTGCTAGGTAACAAGAATGAGTTTGTTCTTCAGTACTAGTTGGTTACTCAGTATCTCTAAAAAGTATTCTTCGTTTTGAATAATGTGTCCATTTTGTCTGATAGGTTTTGGAATGATCAGTTGAATATTCTGGATTTTCCAAGGTGCCGTTTCACTTCCCTTGCACTGCTATGTTATTTCAAGCATTGGTGACAAGCATGTAGTTGTCAATTTCTTCAAGTTAAGATGCAGTACCAGAAAAGTCTGGACATAACTTTAAGGTTCATTTTCTCTTTTTCTTTTATTTCCTCCTTCTTTCAAAAGAGTTGTGGACTTCTCAAGGGTTCTTGCTGAATTTATATCAGTCTAATCTATATTGAGGCAGAAAGATAACTTCAGGAAAGAAATAGGTGTTGTTTTTTGATCCCCATTTTGCAGTGCTGCTTAAGTAATTAGAACATAAACACTAGTTTATTTAAAAAAAAAAGAGTTGAGGCAGGGCATCTGAAAGTGAATTGTTAATAAATTCTTAGTAACTTTCTGATTATACTAATTTTTTTTCTTAGTCTGTAGACTCCAGTCTTGGAGGACTTTCCAGATCTAGTACTGTGGCTAGCCTAGATACAGACTCCACGAAAAGTTCAGGTATGTAATCAGAATTCAAGCAGGTATGTATGGAGCAGGATTAACTTTATGGGTGTTTATATAAAAGAACAGAAAATGGAAAAGGTTAAAATACGTATTTTTAGTAATTGTGGGTGAATCTGTTAGGTAGCCTGTTGACTAATGCATGCATAGCTCTAGGCCTCTAAAGTATTATTAATGATTCATCTAGGATTAAGACACTGTTTTCAAAGTAAAGTGTCTGAGTAAGAAAAACTTAATTGTGTTACCAGTCTGTTACACGGTGTAAATCTTGTATAACTTTTTGGCAGCTGTATTTCCTCCTTTTATAAGTTTGTATTTGCACTGAAATAATGGAAATAAGATTGGATTTTACTTGTTCTTCCTCACCAGATCACAGTGCATCACTGTTGGACCAAGCAGTTCATTTAAAAAAAAAAAAAAAAAAAAAAAAAAAAAAAAAACAACAGTAAAACCAGCATTTTTATGTTTTCTTGTTTAAAGTTGTTAACTCCAAATTTGAATTAGTATAAACAATGCTGTATCATGGATTGATGTGAAACTCTTGACCTTATCAAAGGCTGTTCTGAATCAACTCAGGACAGTTCATTAAAGAGAAGAATTAATATACTGTGGGTAAGGTTAAGTGTTTGATGAAAGTCTGCAAAAATTACAGAATTTAATAAGTTAGCCCCATTAACACCAATTAGAATAGCATTACTGTTCTGGAATTCTTAAGAATTACTTGTTTTATTCTGTTGCAGGACAAAGCAATAATAATTCTGATACGTGTGCAGAATTCAGAGTTAAATATGTTGGTGCCATTGAAAAATTGAAGTATAATGAGAGCAAAAATCTCGAAGGGCCATTGGACTTGATAAATTACATAGACGTTGCACAGGTAAGTGGGTTACAAAAGACAATACCAACAACGTCAGAACAACTTAAGCTTAGGTGTATTTCTTTCTGTATTATCATGTGATCTGACATCTTTCTTTGTAAATTTTAGACTTACTAGAATAAAGTCGCTTACTTTAAAAAATAGTAAGCTATGAATCTCAAAAGCTGTCGCACTCAATTCCATCCTATCGAGTAACTGGAGAAGGTGCACCCAAAAAGCTGTTCTGAAGAAGCAGGTTCAGAGTGAAGGCCCTTTTCACGAGTCATTACTGAACAAGTATCCCAACTGAAAGTTGTTATATTGTCTTCAGCACTAGTAGGATTAATGTCTGTGAAAGAATATCTGCTCCAGATTTCCTCAGTAGTATAGAAGTTTACCTGTAGAGGAAAATGTCAAGTTTCTGCTTACGATCACTTACAAACCTGTGACCAAAGAATCTGAATAATATTTGGGTCGTCCTTGTCTAACTGTGGTTTCTTGTACTTATTTTTTTACTAAAAGCCGTAAGTGGTTATTCTCATTAGGTAGCTGATCGTTTGTATCTTTAAAAGCACAGAATGTCTGTTTATCTTACAGCAACTTGACATTTCAAGTATCTGAATGTGTGCTAAAACTATTTACAGTCAAATAACAATTTGCTGCCAGTGTGGAACATAGATCACTCAGGGTCAGTGCAGCATGACGGGGTGTGCATTATTTTTCAGCCCATCTGATCTGACCACAGGGCCAAACTCCCCCCTGAGATGATAAATTTCTTTCTTGAATCATGTAATGAATAGCATAGAATAGTATAGAATAGAATAGAAAATAAGTATTTCCATTAGAAGTGACCTACAATGATCATCTAGACCAGCTGCCCGATCACTTCAGGGCTGACCAAAAGTTAAAGTGTGTTGTTAAGAGCATTGTCCAAATGCCTCTTAAACGCTGACAGGCTTGGGGTATTGACCACCTCCTTGGGAAGCCTGTTCCAGTGTTTGACCACCCTCTTGGTAAAGAAATGCTGCCAAATGTCCAGTGGAAACTTCCCCTGAATATATTTCACATAAACTTAAGGGACTGGATGAGTACAAGAGTGGCAGGCAGACTCCACACAGCAAGATATGAGCAGGGTTAGTGATGTTGCTGATCCAGGGGACTGAAGTACAGTCCCAAATTTTCTGTTATGTATCTCTGTTGTTCATGTTTTTCTGTCTGCACTAAAGGCTTTTGTTTGTTTCCCTCCAAAGCAAGATGGAAAGTTACCTTTTGTTCCAGGTGAAGAGGAGTTTATTATGGGAGTTTCCAAATACGGCATTAAAGTTTCAACATCTGATCAGTATGTAAGTGATTCTCAAATAACTCTCTTTTTTGTGAGAGTTGGGAAGTGCTTTCATTTATTTCCCTGATAAATGGTCTGTGTGACCAAAATGTCACTTCTGGCTTTAAGGAAAAGTCAAACAAACAAACAAACAAAAAAGCTCTCTGGCTGGATTTATGACAAAAATCCGTTCCTTTTGAGACAGAGCACCAGACAAAAGGCAAGCAAGCCTTTATGCTCTTTGGGCACATCTTCCTTTCCCTGTGGCTGTCCTGCCATCCTCTCAGGTGGAAAAGTAGCATGACTGCGGTGGCCGAGACTATAGGTTCCTCAGCCTGATTTAGTAGTACAACTCCTGTTGATGTTATTGTGGAGAGGAAAAAACAAAAGATGTGTTTTTCAAGTATACCCGAGTTGTCTTCCCTTTGAAGGTCCAGCCTCGCACTCCTAATCCAAGAGCGTGAGCTCACTCCAGCATTAAAGCCTCGTGATTCCACCTTATTGATCAAGCCTATTTTTCTCTTGCATCACTTCCTACATGTAGTTTATTTTCCTTTAGCGCACTTCAAGTAGCTTTTTTGCTAAAAATAAAAATCCGGTCTCTTCCCTAGGGCCCTCCAGTTGCCTTTGTATAGCTTTGTATTGCAGCCATGTGGTTTCCTTCTGGTTGCCCTCAGAGCCCCAGATACCATAAATACTTGGCCTCATGAAGTCATGACCCATCAACAACCCAGCAATGCCTGTTCATAAAAGCCTCAAGTATGAGGACAGTGAATAGCGTTGCTCAATAGCTGAATTTTCTGAAGAGAGCCAAAAAGTTTGCTTTGGTCTCTTCAGAAAATAAAACTTGTTTCTAATGCCTGGGAAGAAGTGTAGTAGTTGTTACTCAAACTTTGAATTCTTTTGCGTTCTGATTTTCCTGTACTCCTAAATTCTTAATTCTCATTAAGAACATAGGTTACACTATTATTTAAATTCCTTTATACTTCGATAAAGATCAAATAGGTAATTTTAAGACTTTTATCCATCATTCTTCTGGCTTCAAGCTGAAAGCATGCACAAGCTGATAAAGCCTTCTGTGATTAAGCTGGCTTGCACTGGCATTTTATTGCATTGCATTCTGTTTCCCAAATTCTGGCTTTTTGCATCTGTGTCACTGTTGACGTGTAATTTGTCCTTTAGCGTGTTAGTCCACCTAACAACTCTTTCATAGAGTTCCAAGATGGAAAAGCTTTCTCTGCGTTCGTACAAAGAATTCAGTCTTTTATGACTTTGGGGGAAAGGTGGGAGTTCTGTGATGTGTAGATACCTAGGCAGCTATTTATATCAGATGCCAGAAAAAGAATTGACTGAAGGTCAAAATACAAATTTTTTCCTCATGGATTTCAGCCGACATTTACAAAATTATTTAATTAGTGACTGAAATATGTATAGATACATAATTCACTGATACATTTCCATTGTTTGTGGATGCAACCACCAGAAACCGAAGGTGAAGTATTTATAGAAGTCACACTGAGGCTTTGGCCTTCTTCACATTCCGTTTGCATCTATTTGTACATTATATATATGTACATACACATATGGCATAATTTGTCCATCCGCCATCTCATTTCTCCCTCAACTGCAGAATACCCTCGTAGCCAAATACTGGAAGGAGGGGAGGAAATGAATTTACAGGGGGACTGTATACTTTATTCTGTCCTCCCTCTTTTACTGATAATCACGTTAGCGCTGCAGCGAGTTCTAAGCAAGCAACTCTAAAAAGTTACAAATAATTTGGGGGCAAATTTTGGCATCTTTCATAAGAGACTGGAGGGTTGATCCAGTAAATTCCTCATCAGCTCCAGCTGCCCGCAGTGTGGTATGATAGTTGGTGATGGTGTGAATAAGTGTGAGTGATTGCCGAGGGAATGTCAGGGATGGAGATGTTTTTCAGCAAGGTGATCTTAGGAGCTGTGGTAAAGGGCTCTCCCTCAAGGGTTTCGGAGCAGGCATCGAGCTCACTGTCTATTTTTACTTCTGTATCGAAGTGGATGTTTCTTTAGACCCTTCAGCTACTGATTGGGACTGATGCCAAGAACATAGAAAAAGAGCTGTCTTGAAGTTGTAAGGCCCCTAGAGGTGGTATGACTGGAAAAAAGCAGATGAATATTATCGTTTGGGTAGGATTCCTTGAGAAGAAAGGCTTTGTGTAGGGTAGGTCTGCAGACACCTTGTACTGGATGACATCAACTGGTCCCTTTTTGGAACGGCCAAGCTCAGACCCGTTGGGACTATGGGGAAACCCTGCAACTGCAGTGGAGAGAAGTCTCCCAGACTAGATCTTCGCAAGAGCCAGGACCCATGCTGTGGCTTAGGCCACACGTGGACTGGCTATATCTGCATGGCTACCTTCCCCCACCCCACCGCAAAACCTTGTCCATACCCTCTCCTGGGAACAGTTTCTCATGTTTACCCTTCCTGGAACTGAGACGGGATTGTCTGGAAAAACACTGGAAAAGTAAAAAGTTGTTTTAAGTTACCTCAGCGCCACAGAGGGTGAGTGAGGATAGGTGGGAAACAAATGTGTGCTTTCACAGTATGGCCAGGAATATAGTCCACATAAGAATGCAATTCTAAAATAGAAGCAAAAATTTAAAGCTAAAATTGTGTTAAACATCCACTTTTTTTTTTTAAAGTCTTGACCAAACTCTCAATTAAACAATTATAATTTTACCAAGGAATACTTTTCTCCTGTAAATAAATCTGAAGTATTCTTTTGTAAGAGAGAGAATCAAAACAGGTGGAAAATTGAAATAGCTGTTGCACTGTTCCAGAGTAACTTTTATTTGCCACGTGGTTTCAGGATGTGTTACATAGGCATGCTCTCTATTTAATTGTACGGATGGTCTGCTATGATGATGGTCTGGGAGCAGGAAAAAGTTTACTGGCTTTGAAGACAACAGATGCAGCCTCTGAAGAATGCAGCCTCTGGGTATATCAGTGCAATAGTTTGGTAAGAGTTTATGTTTACAGTATTTAATTTAGGTATCAGTATTTCGATTGTAAAGGAAGATTCTAAAACTCAAGGCCCTCGTGAAGACTTTTTGGCAGAAGGGGGATTGCTCAATTAAAAAAAAGAGTATAAATATGGCCTGGCTGAGGAGGGGAGAAAAGCCCTGCTGACTGCATTTGACCAGCTTTGAGGAGAAATACTTACATTCCCTAAAATTGCCAAAGAATGTACATGCCTGAGAAGGCTCTTCGCAATCTGAAGAGTGCTATCGTAGCTGCTAAGGACAATCCTGTTTATTTTCAAAGACAAAAACCTCTTTAAGATCGGACAGAGCAGGGAGAGAATGAGCAACAAGTCTGGTAATCGAGCATGCATTCATATTTATAAGCAAGGGAAGTGTTCTCCTCTTAAGAGTAGTAGAATTCACTGTCAAAATACTATGATACGACACACACCCTTAGCAGCACTGGGGGAACACATGTACTGGCTTCCTGAATGCTAGTGTCCTGCTATGATGAAAGCTAACAACTCTGACTTGTTTCAAAAGAGCTTATTTAAAACAGCTTCCCCACATGTCATTGCAGACCACAGAAATCAAATTAAATCTCACTTGTGCTACTCCATTTTGCATGTCTCCGCCAAAAGAATGATAAAGGTCACATTCTGCTTTAAATGAGTTTTGAGATGTTTAGAAGTTCTTCAGAAAGTGTTAATATGCATGTTTGGTTTGTTTTAGGAACAAGCACAAGCTATTTGCAAAGTGTTATCTACAGCCTTTGATTCAGTTTTAATGTCGGAGAAGTCCTGATTTTCCTCAGCAGCACGTGACGGTGTAGTAAAAGAGGCCTTTGTGCGAGGAGGAAATGGGGCTCCTTTATGATACCACAGACTGGCTGTAGCTACACACAAACCTAGAAAAGATTTGCTGTGCAAAGAAGAGCCATGCAACCTTGCACATGGTACTTTGTCATTCCCCAAACATGACTTGAAGTTTTTCCATCTTCAGTTTCCAGGACAATACAGAATTTTATATTTAACATGACTTTTTTTCCTAAATTGTGTTTTGTATGTTAACGTCAATATTGTAGAAATGTAAAATAAAACTGACACTTGCTTCTATCTCTTTGTCTGAAAAACAATTTGTTAATAGAGACTTCAGTTCTGCTTAACAGATATTAGAACAAAACACGAGCACAGTGAGAATAGATAGTCATTTGGTGCTTTACACCTCTAATTTAATCTTAGGTGTGCTGTCTACACAGGTTCTACGTTCAACTAAAAATCCACAAGATGCACATTTTCTTGCTCAAGTGCTACTTGTTTGTATTTCTCATTTTACACACTGAAAAGAAGAATATTGTTTAAGCAATGCAGAGTAACAGAAGAGAAGTAGTCAAAGTGATTTTAAAAGTAGTTTTATTTTTCCAGACATTTGACTGGTTAACAAGAGTAAAATTTATTAATCATGCTCTAATTATAAATCACTGCATCCAGGACATTGAAAATAAGAGTTGATTTTAGGTTATACAATATATACAGTTGCTCTGCAACTAAACAAAATAAAAACAACTGAATTGAATATTATACATCTCATAGCATTCTAAGCTGCATTTTAAGTGTCACTTGCTCCTTTTTAAACAGTTAACACAGCAACCTAATAGTCTGTCTATTAACAGGTCTTCTGAATCATTATTTTCATCAGATTTGAAAAGTTGTATGAAATATGCCAAAATTTTGGACTTAAAATTCTTAATTTTATATTATAAATAGATATCTACAGGCTCTAGAATTTCTTTTTCCTCTGCCAGAGGAGCAAACTTTGAGAAACATGGAAAATCTAGGGATAAATTTTGCTTAGCTGCTCTTCATTGGTCCTCAAGATTGTATCTGTGTGCACTGTTAGTGCTACTAAGTTGTATTCTACAAGTTTTCTAGTTTTTAAGTAATCAGTGAATGAGGTTGTGACATTTGAGTGTATTCCTCTTCTAGCAGAACTCAAGGAAAATTTGCATAATTGTTTAACTTTACGCGTTGTTACATACACTATAAGATTCTGTGTTAAAAATACTGTACATTAGGAGATCTGTGCAAAATAATATGCCCATTTACTCTCTAGACTCTATCAGGGATAGAAACATACAAAATAGTGTTGCAAACTGAACATATCAGTAAGTGAATAAAACTGTAGTGCTAAACTATTACTCTATCATTTTACTGGGAACTTTGAAAATACGGACTAATTTGCTTCAACTTGCAACAAAAATATCTTGAAACATTCCAGTTTGTTCCCCATTTATACTGCAGCAACAGCATCTAGGAAATGAAAGTTATGCGTGTACTTGGCTGTACCCACACATTGGAGAGAGGCTGTCAACCAACTGTACCATCTGGGAAAGGCGATACAAGGTAAGATCAGTGTTGCTCTTCCAGCACGAACGCGATGTGATTTTCCTCCAAATAAGCGTATGTGGTGGTGGCCTATTTTCCATTCCGTTCTATATGAAATGGCTAATTTAAACACCATTTGTCAGAAATTCAAGGTTCTCTTGATAAATCTAGAGATACAATATTCATGAAACGTGATCAAAGCCAATGTGACCTAGACATTGATTTTTCTTCTCCTATGCCATCAGTTGTTTCCTGTAGCATAAACAAAAACTGGTACAACTTCACAATATACAAACGTCAAAATGACGTCAGATTTGTATTGGTGGTTTGTATTCCATCAACCAACTGGGAACCATCCATGGCCTAGCCTTTGTTCACAAATTAGCAAAACAAATTTAACAACAGTGTAGCTACCATATTTGTGGGTATATTATATAAATACAGAGTGAATTAGCAAACTATCATTGTTTGCAAGGTAGTGGCACGCAAATTTTATAAACCAGAACATAACGTAGTGTACTCGTGAGGTGTCAGATACCTTATTGACCAAGGATAACTACCTAAGTGTTCCACCAAATATGTTCTCTCCGTGAACACATTGCTGGATGATTTAAGAAAATTCAAGAATTTAAAAACAAAATCTAAACACTATAATGAGACAAGTGTAAGAAATGCTCTGCAATCCATCATCATAGTTAAGTACATTTCAGGAAGTGCAGTTTTCATATCTTTGAGTTAATGTAGTAACTCGTTAATATTGCCATAGTTTAGTTAACCAGCAGTAGTCACATTAAATGACCAAAATGGATGTAACATACATAAAGAACATTCAAAAAACAGGTTCTACACACGTGCAGCATAGAAAAATGAAACAGTCTCAAGCTCACAAAATTAGAACTAGAAAGTTCAACGACTAACACAGATTTTAGGTAACTTTAAGCAAATATCTACATCCATTCTCAAAGAAAGAAGTTTCTCCTGTGGTAAACTGAAATACTTTTGCACTTTTACCTGGCCAAAGACACCCAATTAAAATTGTTTCTTTTGTAATAGTTGACATCCTGGATGACAGCCAGTATGGCAAGACGCTGAATGAGTCCAATTAGAACTACACAGCAGCTTGCCTGTTTTGGTTCCAACGCTTCAAATGGTATTGAGAATTGGATAAATTCACTGCCCTGTTAGATGCACACAATTTCTTTGACTGGGGAAGCAACACTGAACTGTGGTATTGCCATGTTACAAAAGGGAGAATAAAATTGCAGTGAATTGATTGGAAAGAACATTCATAATGTTGTGATGTTCACACACATGGATTTTGATCATTAAAGCTTTTCAGTTCACCTTGAAAAATACAGGAAGAGTTGTTCTTTTAAAAAAGTGTAAACTGCTCATGAGAAGTTTTCACATAGAAAAAAAGCTTTAAAAGTCCCAAAATCAGAACGATGGCAATAAAAAAGTAAGCTACAGTACCTAGGACTTGGGCAGTGCTCTGGCAAGGTGTCTGCAGATAGGTAGATGAAATGAAATAGAGCAAAACTTATTTCTGTGACCGCTGGAAGTGAGAAATGTCTCCACTTATCAGTAGCAATTTAATCAACAATAAAGTGCACAAATGATACAGGGAAAGCTCCTTTCCGACTGGGATCTCCATCAATATGACCAATCTGAAAGAGTCCAGATATTTTTCAAGTTAATCTCAAAAGGGCATTTCAGTATCACCAAAAATGAATACTGGCTGGCCTTCCTGCCAGTAGTACCACAAGCCTCTCCCTACATCTTTTCTGCAGTGGTGTTCTTTTTCTTTCGCAAACAGGAAACATTATCAGATAATCAAGACCTACAAGGTGCATTTGTTAGTCAGCTACAGACATTTTTTTTTTTTTCTTTTCAAATTCTGTTTTATCCAGTTCTTTGAAAGTAAGACCTCCTAATGCAGTACCACTGCTACATCATTCCAGCACATTCTTCAATGCCTGGCAGCCCATATTCTGCCTGTTAAGTTGCTTCTGCTTCCCCTCTTAACAATCACTGAAAAGTAAAAGCGATGGATCAAGCTTCAACAGTTCTGGGTTTTACATGAATCTATTTGTGTTTATACATCATTACTGTTAATTTAGATGTAATGTGAAGTTCTATTCTTCACTAGCTAACAGAGTGAGGCAAGTGTCTTCTGAAGCCCACTACACAGCATCTTCAAGGAAGATGAAGTAGCAGCAGATTGTTAAACTGCTGACATCCCCCAAGAATTTCCTGAATCACACAGACCACGTTCCCCTGTGTATTGTGAACCCTACTAATCAGATTTATTTATTTATTTATTTTAATAAGAAAAGCCAAAAACTTATCTGAAGTTTTATTTCTGAACAAAAGAAATTTCTGGAATCAGGTTTCCATGAGATGAAACTTTTCTTGTTATTTGGAAACCCAACAGGGGATCTTGTGAAGTCAGTTGTCAGCCTTTAGTTTTCATTTAATTTTTTCAAAGTATGTTGATGGAAAATGCAAAATACTCACCCACCACTCCTGATCTTCTTCACCATCAACTACAATAATATCTCCCTCTGAAAAAGTTAGCTCATCTGGGTTATCTGCTACACAGTTGTAAATTGCTTTTACTCTCTTGGGTTTAGTTTTTGACTGAAATATAAAAATAAGTAAATGTTAACAATACAGCATGGAAGAGACAGAATAGACCTGATCTAAAGAAAGCTTCAGAACTGCTTCCAACTGTTATTTTTCATAGGTTAGAGTTCAGCTGCATTTCTTGTGCCGAGTGCTCATGCTTCAGGCTGAATTTGTCAGCATCCAAAGCCTTTCGCAACCGCTGCGCCACCAATGTGGGCCAGGTTTCCCTTAGCAATCTTCCATTTTGGCTCATGCAAACTTGTCTTCAGAGCTCTACAACATTGCAGCAAGTATGATTTTACTCAGAACTTGATCAAGATCAAGTACTACACAGCAAGTGTAACAGCACCAGCATTATCAGAAAGAGGTCTGAGCCACTTGCCATTATGCCCCTTCTTAATCTGCTAAACCCATTTCAGCAGTGCACAAACCCTCTGAAACCTCCTCTGCCTCTCTCTAGTGCTTTGGGGACTGCAAGCCACAGGAGTGGTGTGTCAACTCTTCCAATAGGAAAGTTTAGTAAGGAGTTGAAATATTCCAATATCGCAGTGGGACTCCAATCCTAGTTGTGTTCTGTTTGAAGCGATGCCAAAATTGTTTTGCTCCAGTATCACAGTATCCAGCATTCTAACCTCACACCTCTCCCAGTGCAACCCGGCCTACTGCATTTGTTTCCAGCTTCCTCATTGTCCATTGCAGACCAACAATAATGCTACCTACATAAGTGCCTCCATGCAAGGAGTGGAGAGGCACAGGACCTGGAGGCAAAGCATAAGCTTTCTACCTTTAGTCCACCCTTCTCGCCAGTTTGCCTAGCCATAGACAGCAAAAATCTCTCCTTTCTACCCTAAGATGCCAGAGCAGAGCTGTAAGTGCCATTTAGGTCAAGAGACGTGTTAATGCAGTGGGTGTTTGGGACAGATGGGGTAATATTATGGTTTAAGGAACCCACAACAATTTAATGTCATTTAGACCATTATTCTATCACCCGGTGATTCCTCCCCACCCAGGAAAAAAACAAGGAAACCCAAGAGTTGAAATATAAATAGATTTAATAGAATAAGACTAAATAATTAACATTAATAATACTAAAAAACCAGTATTGATGCTGATACCAATATAAAATACACAAGGATTACACTCGGCCCATTCTATCAGTAGGAAGCTGTGCACTCCCAGCAGTGGACAGCAAATGTCGGACAGTACGAGCGCTATGGCTTTGGGAGGAAGGGAAGGCCTCAGGGGTCCAGCACCAGAGCATGAAGTTCTCAGAATTGCAACCTTCAAGGAAGACATAACTTCACAGCAAACTTTCTAATTTATATTGAATGTGACGTTCATGCTATGAAATAATCCTGTTGGCAAGCTTGGGTCAAGTGAGCCTGCACCCCAAGGTGCAGGGATGAGCTCCTCCTCACCCCTGTATCTGGCTAACTCAAAAACACTGAGAACTTGAAACCCGCATACCGTAGCTGGCTATAAAGTAAATATTTTCACAAATTCAGACAGTAGAGTCTTCTAAAAATGCAGTTTTCCCAAGCATTAGAAGAGAAATTAGTCCTGTGTCGCTCAGTCCAGGACAGATAAGGAAAAGAAGGTCTCATCATCATGCTGGAGTCCCCCAAGGACTGACCCCAGTCTCTAGTTAGGTCAGCCATGGAACAGGAAGCTTGCAAGGGGAGAAGAGACTCCATTCACAAGTCTACTTCTCTCCACCAGCCAAACACTCTTCTCTGCTGCCCAATAGCCTCTTAATGTGCCATTTTGTTCAAGCTGAGCGCCGTGCAGAAAAAGGGAGATGTGGATGGGGAAGGAAGGAGATAGCATGATTATTATGCTCCTCTGTAAGCAACCATTTGCATTTTACTGTACAAAAACCTGACATGCCCTGAGCAGGCACACCCTTAGGCTCTATCTGTGGGGCACATCCCTGTGAGCTGGCACCCTTGCACTGCATCCCAGCATTTTTGCCAGATGCTCAGTCAAGTTACAGTTTGAACCACAACCACCTTTTAGGTCAAGAGGGAAAAGCTTCACATCAGTACAACAGTGATGTAATTACTAACTTCAAAGTGCAGTAATTACAGGTATTTCTTGTTCTTTAGAAGGCAGAGAAATTAAAATAGATCCCATTCCCAGAAGACTAAAATCTTCCAGGAAAGTTTCCCATGTATCTACAATATGGTTTCAAAAAATCTAAAATATACATTGAAAAAAAAAAAAATGCATCAGGAATTTCCATCTCAAAAATAGGTGATTGGGCAAACGCACTGTATAGGAGAGAAGCCACTGGCTACAAGTGCGTGTACAATTAGACCTCTTTTTCTTTTTTTTTCCCTTTGCTCAATGAGCACTTCTGCAATCATTTCCTAAACCTGGGATGGCCTCTGGATTTTCTGGCAGGGTAAAGACTTAGCAAAAAAGGCTGGAGTATAAGGCTAAATGCAATGATTTAGCCAAAGTTCTTTAGCTAGACTGATCTAACTAAAGCTCTTTAGCTGAGGGGCCCTTGACTAAATCTCAGCTAAGATGCTTTAGCTAGATTGATTTAGCTAAAGCACCTTAACTAGCACACACTCCCTGAGCCAGGTTTCCCTTACTTCTCTGTCCTATGACAGAAGAAAATCATCCAGCTGATTCTCTCAGTCTCACGAAATTCACCCTACTGAAGCCCTAGAGACATCTGGAGAGTCAGTTTTGTTCTCCATCTTATGTGCAATTAATATTAAACAGTGGAGACACTGACTGTTCCTAGAAACTAGCCAGGATAGCCCATTCGCTCATAACTAAAGCAATTTGTCCCATAAAATAAAAAAGGAGAGAACAAGACAGAGTACTACTCCAACTTTAATTTACACAGAAAGCTAGGTAAGGAGCTGTTGTGTTGAAAGGATGCAGCCAGTGCTCACACCTGAATCCCAGAACACACAACAGAAGTTGTTATCAGGGTCCAACAGCTTCACAAAGTAACTATGGCAATTCCCCTGGTGCATGTAAGCAAAAGGGATAGAAATTCCATTTTACATTAATCAGACAATGTAATTTTATTGTAGCCTAAAACATGAAAGTTATTTTGATGCAAAATAGACAGTAAATTGGTTGAACAAGGGGGCGGGGGGGGGAGGGGGGCCAAGAAGAGATTTTAGACTCCTGGCTGATGCAAGATGAACTCCAGATGTCTCAGTGGCTTTTCAGCATTATCAGATGAGAAACAGCTAATAGGAGTTCTAAGAGCTGAAGACAAACATGCAAGGCTATGCACACAAACACACTGCAGTCTGTCCTGGAGAGTTACTATTTCAGTAGACAAGGTTAGGGAAAACTGGATGAAGGGAGAGAGACAGAGGACTGAAGAAGACAGGTCTTTTTGCTACAGCCCATTAATAAGACAATTGCAGAGCCAGGAACAGCACATCTCCTGCCTCTCAGTTTATTATTTGTCTACTGAACCACACTCCCACACAGAACGTAAAGCATGAAACAGCCCAGACCTAGTCACATACAGCATCTTGGAAAGCACAGACTCTCTATGTTGTTAATTGCTTATTGCAGAGAAATACTGACTTGATCAAGCATATAGATGTTTTATGTCTATCACACAAGAGAGCATTGTGAAATTGGAGCAAGGACCAAAGACCCAGCTGAACTACACATAATGTAGCAGCTCAACTGACAACTGGAAATACATCCCTTTACCTACACCAGTATAAGGATACAGGTATTAACACTAATATATGCATTACCATTCATGGTCCTAGATTATAAATAAGAGTATAAAAAGGCTACACAATCAGATTAAGAGTCCATCTAAATCCAGTATCTCTTCTAACAGTCACTGTAAGGCTGGGGTAGGGAGGAGAAGAAGAACATACAATACTTCCAAGCCTTTCCCTTCACCCTTCAATCACCTTCTGGTTGGGGATGTCTCAAGTCAGATGTGGCGTTTGTGTATTTACCAAGAGATTTCTCTCCTGTCATCCAGTGAATGCACAACAAAGAGATGCAAAGAGAACCAGCTGCACAAAGAACTAATTTCTTTTGTTTTGAGCTTGACTCCTACTAGTCTTGCCTGAAAGCATTTGATCTACCTATGTGAACAACCATGAATATATCTACTTCCATTATAAAAGAGAGCACAAAAGCTCCCTTATTACTTACTTCACTAAAGTTTAAGAATGAAGTTACGTATAATCTATGAGTGACTCACTCACTAAGCTCACCTACAAGTGACTCATTTATCAAGCTTATCTACCTTCAAACCATATGTTCTATGGATTGTGTCGGTCACACGTGGACACAAGCAAAGAATCCATGCTTCTTTTCTTTGGTTTCTTTTTGGTTTGTTTTTTGTTTTGTTTTGTCTTGTTTTTAAATTTAAAATCACATACTATCATAAAGGAAATGCAAGAAAAGCAAAGTTTTCATAAATAATTAGAACAAGTCATGCACATATTTAACACAGGATCCAGGCTTTGTATTTTTCATAATTCTCACACTTTCTCCATAACAGGATATGCTATTATGTCAACAGTGTGTTTGATGGAAAGCGGAAGATTTAATAAAATCAAAACCCAGACTGTCTACTTACTATTTGTGATTTCCTTGGCATTGGTGCTGGTGGCTGGATCTGTGCCAAAGTATTTGTTGTAGAACCAGTTTGTGTTACTGGAATTTCACATGCAGAAGACGACTCTCCTGCTGCTAAGGTAAGTAAAACAAGTAAATTTTAGGCATGCTTTAAAAAAAAGTAAGAGTGATGATACAAATTGAAAGCAAATTGATTATTCTTTAAAGGATACAAATAATTTTATATCCCTTGAGTCCATGAGTATTTAATTTTTTTAATGGTTCTTTCTAAATAACTGAACGAAATTTTTCTATCCTTTTCCTTACAAAAAAAAAGTCTCTTTTACCAAAGACAATTACCTAAGACCTTTAATACTGCAGATATGCTAAAAGAGAAAAAAGCCTATAAAATAGATGAGAGCAGAACCAAATATCCAATTTCCTCATTTGTTCACTACAGACTGTGTGCTTTTAGAACCCTTCTTTCCTAGTAAAGACCATCATTTCAGGAGGTAATGATGCTGTATCCTTCACAGGAGACTGCTGACACAGATGGCAGATAGTCATGAGCAAAATTCCCCTTGGGTATGTCAAGGGGAAATAAAAAGAATCACAGTAAGAACCAATGAACATAATATACACAGTGGAAGGGGAAACCGGGTAGGAGAAATTCCCTACAACCAACACAGAATCCACACAAACTGTACTTTGGACATTTTATCTAGATGACATTACAATAATTTCCCAAAGTAGTAGTTACATTGAACAATGAAAAGAACAGAATGAACAATGAACTCTGTTCATTAGTATGAAAAGAGCAATAGCAATTTGCAATTTAGGTAAAAATGACACTATATGACCTTTAGATTTTCAAACTAGAAAGACATTTTTCTATTCTAAAATATATATCTGTTACCTTGTTTATGACACTCTTGTTACTACAAGAGAGTAAACTAACTAAAGTTTTCATAACGCATCCTTTGTTTGAGTGGGGTTTAGGTAAGGTTAGCCCAACTGCAATGGAATCTAGCAAAAGATGTCAAAGACAACAAGAAGAGCTTCTGTAAATACAGAGGTAACAAAAGGAAAATTAGGGAAAATGTGGGCCCACTGCTCAACGAGATGGTGGATCTGATTACACAGGGGATAGAAAAGGCTAAGGTACTGAATGCCTTCTTTGCCTCAGCCTTTACTAGCAAGACCCGTCTTCAGGAACCCCAGGTCACAGAGACCAGAGGAAAATCCAGAACAAGGAAGTGCAAAGTCCTGCACCTGGGGACGAACAAGCCCATGCACCAACATATGCTGGTGGCCACCCAGCAGGTCCAGAGGCAATATGCACAAACTGAAACACAAGAGGTGCCACATGAATGTCAGGAAACACTTTGTTACTGTGAGGGTGACCGAGCACTGGCACAGGTTGCCCAGGGAGGCTGTGGAGTCTCCATCCTTGGAGATATTCAAAAACCATCTGGACATGGTCCTGGGCAACCAGCCCTGGGTGGCCCTGCTTGAGCAGAGGGGTTAGGCCAGATGACCTGCAGAGGTCCCTCCCAACCTCAGCTGTTCTGTGATTCTATTTCTTATTACACGGTGACATTAATTACATTAATTGGCCCATAACTCTGTTCATGCAGAAAAGCTTGAGGCATCAAGGCCTACACAATCAAGAAGAGAAACAACAAGAAAGCTGGTAACGACTGTATTTAAATGTGCAAGGTAAATAAAAAAACCCACTCTCCCTTAGGCTGTTATAATGATACCTTAATTACAATAAAATAAATCTCTAAACCACAATTACCAGCTTGTTGTAGAGACCCAAGTCCTCTGGACTGCCCTTTGTTAGTTAAACCAGATGACTTCTCAGTCCTGTGCAGAAAGTTAGAAATTCATCCATTTAAGAAACAAACAAGAACTTGAATCACAACAATACAGAGTATTTTCCAAATTATAAAGTTTTTCTCATGTATTCAGTATATTCCAGTGACAGCTATTTTGCTTTTAAAAATACTACTTTGTTTCCGTATTTTTGATTACACCAATTGCACTTAATTTAAAAATGTAAGGCAGAATAATAATATAGGTTCAATTACTGCAATTTGTGTAGAGCGGATTTTTCTTTTCCTAAGTTCTGAAGTTTCTTTCACTGGTAATTTATAATTCTTCATTAAAAGTATGTATCCATATTAGTCTGTACATTATAGCAAGCTTCAGCAAGTTGTTTCTCCCTTTTACTTTGTATGGTATATGCAATCAAAGGACTAAAAAGGGAGCTCAAAAATCAAAGGTTGTTTACCTCTTTCATTCACAAAGGATCAACCATGGATATTATTTATTCCACATATACACACATGTCCCCGTATCTTATAACTAGCAAAGTTTGTATAGGCTGTACTCTGCCAAATTTTCAGTGTCAGAGAATCCAAAAACTTCCCAGACAAGTTACTACGATATATCCCTATGCTTGCTTTTGGAAAGCTTTCCCTAGTGTCTAACTAAATTATTCTTGCCACAACTTAAACAAGAGTCTTTTTTAGAGCCATCATGAGATGCAAAAAGGAATGGCACAATCCAACACTTTGAACATATTTGAAGACATGTATCTATGCTACAATTTCTTTTTTAAAAAATATAAGAGAATGTTATTTCTTCCAAATTTTTCTCACAGGTCATATTTTCTAGACTTCTCATTACCTTATCAATCTCCCCTGGTTTCTGCCTCACTATTTTGTCTCTTTATTTTACTGCTATACCCAAAACTGAACACAGTAGACCAGCTGAGGCTTTACTGATGTTGAGTCAATTAGAAGTATTAATTCATACAATTTGCAGGCTATAATCAAACAATACTATTTCTCTTTGATTCTTCCGCAAGAGCATGAGTCGTCTGACTTACTTTCATATATGATTCACTATGTCCTTGCAGATCCTTCTCTTAAGGACTTTTGCTTAACCATACTCTGCTGTTCTCCATGCTTTGTTTTTGTAGCTAATCGTTCCTAAGTATTAAGTGTTGCTTACTGAATGACACCCCTCTTCTCCCTTGACTACTACTCCAGTTTCTCAAGGCTGCTTTGGATATAATCCTGTTTTCCAGTGCACTTGTCCCTCCTAACTTTGTTTCCTGCAAATTTAAAAATGATATTTTGTGTCCCAGGTCTCTCTACTCCTGCCATGAATGAAAATATCAAATGGAACTGAACCTATGCAAAGCATATGAATAATAAATGGCACAGTCAGACACAAGATCCCATTATCTCTCCTCTGTTATTATATGAGAATTAGGAATGGATTATTCTTTGTGGCTTCTTATTTCTGTCACCACTAAACATTCTGTATATACTCTGCAAGTCATACAATCTTAAGCCACTAGGCTGTCTTGTTTTTACTGTGGGAATCCTTGTAATCTGCTCCCTTAGTGTCTGCCTTCTGTTCATTCGCATACTCTAGAATACATTATTGGCAAAAATATGCATGCTTTATAGATGACTTGTGTGTTATAGACCATAAAATTGAAAAGTTACTAATAATTATCAAGTATATTAAATACTAAAATGACATTAGTTACCCAGGAATAGGCTTTCTTTGAGAGATTCTACTAGGAGGTTGCGGGGGCAGTGGTGGTGGGGTTGGCTTAGTTTGCGGAGGAGCTGGTTGCTGTTTAGATTGCTGGTTCAAAGCTTCTATAATGCTGGCTGTCTTTGCCACTGGAGGCGGTGGTGCTGGAGAAAGCACATCTGTAGAAGAAAGTTAGACAGTGAAATGGAATTAAATTTCTATTTACCTTTTTTTTTTCCTTGGGTTCTCACCCACAGGTTTTCCTGTTACAGGATTTACCCGCATCCAAAAAAAATGTTATCAACTTAAACAGAAAGCAATTCTTCCACTGGACGGAGGACCTCTTTGGAAAGAGGTTTACCTTTTGTTTCACGTAGTCAAGGTCAGAGAGCTCTCAAGTACTTCAATTCATTCAAGCATTAAAGTACAAGCAAAGAAAATTCTTACCGAAGCCATTCACATTCTTGAAAACAGTAGATCAGAATATATTTAATAAAGTTCTAATATTGTTTGCTCAATCAAGGCCTTCAGTTTGTGTTTTATGGAAAGTAATTGAGTGAATAATATAACAGAAATGTTATTTAGAGAAATGCCTTTTCTTAAAATCCTGTTACAATTAAAATCTAACTTTACATTAGGTTTAGCAATTAATTAAAATCTCTACTGAACTCTTGAAACCACCACAACAGCAGGTGGCAATGCATTAAAACATCTTTTTGCATTCCTATGGTCTACAAGAATCAAGCACAATGTGGAGACATAGCCCCAGGCCTACATGTAATACTCATCTTGGCAACTAGTGAGAAATGCAGCATTGAAACTATATATAAAAGTGAAGAGCTCTTTAGCTCTAGTAATAGATAGTGTTTCCTGTTGACCCTGCACTACACCATACAGTCCTCACTGGAACATCAGAGAAGACAGTTAATACAAAGTTACTGGATGGGAACGATAGGCCAAAGCTACAGTCACCAAAAGAGGAAGTATGAGTTGTGGAAATGGAAAAATAAGCCAACTATGATTAGATACAGCAGAAGGGAAAACAGGGGAAAGTGGAAACATACTTGTAGATGTTACACGCAATGGCGGCACAGGGGGATGAATAGCTGGTGGATCTGATGAAGACCTCTGCCTGCTTATACTTTCCACTCCTAAAGAATTTGTCTTCCACATTGCATTAGATGAAGAAATTGTCTGAATACCACTGCCAAGAACTGAAGGCTGAACTAAAAAGAGAGGAAAATACTGTATTATTATTATTGCTTACCCTAAGCACAAAGTGTTAATATTCACACCCGTGCTTTTAAAAATGGTGCAGCTAGACCACTATATTCAGCAACAGGAACCACTGCCATCCTGCTGGAATGCCAGAGCAGAAATCAGAGCCTGGTGTAAAAAATTACATAGAAGTTTCTAGGTGAAGTCTTACTAACACTTTACCTAAGTAAAATTCATCCCCAGTCATTACTTTAAAATATGTCAACCCTTGAAAAAGCAGAAACTTCTCAACAGGAAAACAGAAGGCAAGTCTTGCTACCTTCTTTAATCCCTGACTGACAGCTGTAATTTTCTCCGGTACTGCAAAACAAGGACCTCACTCTTGTATGAGTATGAGCAAACATTCCTGACTCAAAGTGAAACATCAGTTTTGACTTGGAATTGACATTAAACTGTAATTCTGAATTAAACCCAAACAAGAAGCTATAATAACTAGTTATGAAACAGTTACAAAGTACGACTTCTTTGGGGCCTCCTAAATGACTCCATTCTGAGGCTGAAGAGCTGTCTCCCCATTTCATAAAAATACACTACAGGTTTTTTTCATAAAGCCAACATTTTGCACACATAATACCACTTCTCCCTACTCAGCACATGAGCACCATATTAAGAAAAGATGAAACAGAGTAAGGTATGAATAAATATTAGGTTGCAGGGAAAAGCGTAAAAGGCTCAGAAGACTTGGAGAACATCCTAAACCTAAGAGGATAAAGGAGTCATAATACACCATAAGCATAACAACAACATCATCAGCAATCAACAAGAAGCTAAGATCGATGATACTATTACAGCTTTTAACTAAGAATATAAAACAATCGGCTAATACATTGCTAGCGTAAAGAATAGGAGCTAATAATCTAAGCCAGGCAGCATGCTTTCTTGGCGTGAGTTGCACTATACCGGTGCCAAGAAGTCTGGGGTTGAGAATGAAATTAAAATGACATTCTTTGAAAAGTGTCATTTAACCAAGGGCAAACAGCAGGTAAAATAGTATGGTTGGCCATGGTTAAAATAATATCAAAGGGTAAACCAGTCTTCTTAACTATCCAATTGCATTACTAATTTAGAGATAGAATCTAACAGTTAAACAGACTATGCAAGCTCCTTGGGTGAATTTTCCTGTTTGGTGGGGAAACATTCCTTTCCATCAAGTAAAAAAAGTGTCTAGATATTAAGCTTAAACTTCATGCAAAAATGTTAGATGAAAGGAATTCCACCTTGGTTAAGTTTTATACGCTGCCAAACTTCCCCCAGTCTCACACTACCCTTTTGAAGTAACCCAATACCATGCTGTTCTATTGTTCTCAGTTTTTCTGCCCCCAAAATAATGTCTTTTAATCTGACTTTTATGCTGCAGCCATTCCTGTGAGACCAATAACTGACTTCATATTACACAGATGTTCGATTTGCCATCTCAGACAGAATCACTGGTGTATGGAGTCTTGCATTCTGACCTTTGCACAGTGCTCCCAAAAGCAAAGACACTCATGTATGTCTAGAACATTCCCCACTCATATCTCCCCTTACGGAGTTTGAATTACAGCACAATAGAAAATTATGTGTTTACACAGTAATTTTTCTTGAATTGAACTTTACATAAATTTAGCATCCGTGAAAGCTGCTGGACTAATAAAGGTATTAAAACAATGAAACACACCAAATGTGTACTGCACAAAGAGGACCTATACAGATTTCTCTACACTTCTTTAATATGATCCAAAGAGATTATATATAAAGATAAGAATGAAGTTCATAGCATCAGCTTTAATGGTAGATTTTGCAAGCACACAACCCTTCTGAACCAGGATGAGACATATACATTTTACATTGCTCTGCTGATCAGGGTATAACCAGTAATTGGCAGTTACATTTTCGGTCAGCTACCAGTTCTCCAAATCATCCAGTTCTCCACATCATGGCACTTATACTTTTATTTCAACAACCTTGAAACCCTATTTATTAAGAGAAGACTTTGCAAGGTTAAAGTCTCTCATGTTCTGCATAAACTCTCCATCCTCTCAGGTTTTAAACAATTTTCCATAGCAGCCAAATGCTATTGAAATTGTACGTTTAAATTGAACTCTGACAATGACATCTTCAAGAAACAGAAGCATGAAAAGATGGAATACAACAAGGAAAAAAAAATTGCTGAACTAAACTGACTGCAACCCCCCTTTTAATAAATTGTTTGACTCTACTGAGGTTCACTTCAAGTACATAAAATGAAGTAATCAATACATTGTTCCAATACTTACCTGAGCAAAATAACTGTAAAAGAAAACCTAAAAATGTAATAATGAAAAAAAAAATGTTAAGATACCATTCTTCTTATTTTCTGGTGTTAGTACCTTTGCCGATATTCCTTGGAGGTAGAGGAGGTGCACTACTTGTAACAGGTACTGCAGGCTGAATGGGAGGTGGACTGCCACTGAGTATTGCTCCATATGTTTCATTCTGCAATATACTTGGCATAAATCCTCTTTGCTTATCCTTAGCAATGTTCGCTGCATCTCTTGCCAAGGATGCTACATTAGGCTGAAGCTGGTTTGATCCAAGTTGATAGAAGCTGACAGGCCTGTCCTCTCTCCGATTGGGACTGGGTTGCTTAAACACAATAACAAAAGTACTCACTGATACCACATTAGTTGTACTAATTTTTATTTATTAGTTGATAGAAAGTTATTACTTTCTAGAAAGAAAAAATGGCTTCTAAAATGCATTTTTGTTGCTTTTAATATGTATACTAAAACCTACATTCCACCCTCTTCAAGACAAAGTAACTGTGGACATTAATCTTTTTTGTTGTTGTTGTTAAATTTCAAAACAATTATAATTTTCTAATTTTCTCCTGTAGTATACTCCTATAGGATAATACTTTATTGTTATATACACAGGACTATACTTCTATAGGTAGTCAATATAGATATTCAGACTGGATCAAGTAAAGTTTCCCTGCATCAAAATACCAGGCAATATTTTCAAAAGTAAATAAACAATTGAAGACCCTAAACCTCATCTGAAGTTCAGCAGTGCTAGATCCCAAACAGATGATCATGATCTCAAAAACCGGAAACAATTGCATCTAAGCATTCTACCTGTAGCTCAGCCTACAACAAATTAGGAGCCACAACTTGTCATGAACTCTTTTTAGCTCACTAATATCGCTGGACAAATTCAGGAAATTACTTCAATTGGCAGCTAAGATGGAACATTGCTCATCGCATGCACATTATCAAATGAAATCTAATTAGTTGTCTTTGAGATTTACAGCAAGTAATCTGCTTGCTATGCACACTTAGCATTATTTTTCCTGTTTCAACAGCAAGCATAGTAATTGTTGTGATCAAACGATAATTAAAATAGCTGAAGTTATAAATTCATGTGGCTAGTACAGGAATGGTTTGTAACAATCCACAGCTCAGAGAGCATAAATATGCCTTTAGAAATAGCGTTAGATAAACACGTCGCTGACGTACTGTCTGTATGAAATTAAAATAAACATTTATAGTAATAGCATTTAGGCAGAATAAAGATTTACACCAACAGTATCACAAAAAAACAATCGATTTTCCTCTGAAAATATTCAATGCTTAGTCTGGATTGATCACATAGGGCCTTTAGACATTTTATAGCATAGCACTATAGTTCAAAAATTTATTAGAATGATGTACGTGACACATAAATCTCCTCCTTTACTTTACCTTAGTAGCCTCACTCCTCACTGGCTGATAGCCTCTATTCCCTGACCTCTCCACTGTCCTAGTTCTGGTATTTGTTTCAGCCCACACTTGCTTCTGCTTTCTAAACCAGCAGAAAGTTATTTTTTTGTTTTACTGATTTAGCTTTTCACTGGTTTACCAAACTGAAACAGCTCAATACAGGGAAAAATGTGTGGCAGAATGGAGGCAAAACATGAAGTTGGACCAGGCAGCTGGGGTGTGGAACAGCAGCAGAAAGCAGTTGATTGTCTTAGTTGTCTTTTAGGTTAGAGTCTCTTTTATATGAAAAATTCTGGACTAAAAGAACTCCAATTTCAGACATGACCTTTTCTGACAAAGATTACAAAATCTATTCAATTGCTTAACCAGCGAGAGAGACAAGCCCAATAGCTTTACATCTATAAACAGAATTCTGATGTGATCCTAAGCAACAGCAGTACTCACCACTGTACTCAATGTAGTCACAGACACTAGCCTGTGATTAAGAGTCCTTAATCTCCTTTCAAATGTCCCCGTAGTATAAACCTACTAATAGTGGGCAGTGAAGTAGCAGTTTCATTACCGTAGCAGTTTCATTTCATCTGGCTAATTGTAATTTGATCATCACCACACAGCCATATGTTTTATACCTTATACTAAAGAGGAAAAAGATGACAAACTATAATTTAAGGAACTAAAATTTAAGCTACTACATTTTACTACAGAACCTTATTTCGCAATGTCTTCATACCTATAGTAAAAAGCAGCATTACTGAAATCACTATGAACATCATACTTACACAGATATGTGTACAGAAAAATAATAACGTATTGATACAAACCTGCAGCTTTTCATCGACATCATCATCACTTTCATCAAGATCTTCATGGAGCAACCGCCATTCATATTCTACATGAACATGAGAATTAAATCTTCCAGACAGTGCTTGAGTAAGCTAAGGAAAAAAAAGATGACTGTTGATACCTATGTTATGCGCAGTAGTTATTTTAAAAGAACATATTTAAAAACAAAGAAAAAACACATACAGAAGGAACTTTGGTTTCGAACTACAAATATTACTTTTATTTTAAAAACAGATTTCAGTAAACCGGAAAGTTACTGCACTGGGGCAAGTTTAAAGAATTAAGCTCTGTGAGCAAACACAACACAAATAAATCAAAAGCAACTAGGCTTTTCATTAACCATTGTAGGTCCATTCTCCAGTGTAGGTCATTCTCCATTTTATGATAACAAGCACTACATCCCATTTTCTTTGATTTAGAAATTCCAAGTCAAAGAAATCAATCGTGATGGCAGTTGTTTTTGTTTTTTTTTAAATCAGACTCACTTATCAAGAAGCCTTGACCCCACTAATCCATTTTTCTTGCTTATTAAAAGTAGTGATGGTAGCCAACTTCTCTTTATAGAATCACAAAATGGCTCGGACCATCTAGTCCACCCCCGCTGCCATGGGCAGGGACAGATTTCACGAGATCAGGTTGTTCAAAGTACCATCCAACCTGACATGGAGCACTTCCAGTGATGGGGCATTCACAATTTCTCTGGGCAACAATAAAATGGCATACATCCATGGCCTTCACCCATAAGAAGTTCTTTAGAGATCAGATTTCAATGGGATGTCAGACACTTGTGGATCTGGGACTAATAGCTCAAACAGAATCATCCCCTGGCCTCAAGAAGTTTAGCATTTCCAAAGCATCTAAAAAGAAAGATAATTTTCTTCTCAAAAGCATATAACTATTCCTAAGCATACAACTATTCTGTCTGGAATATATCTGTTGAATATTCAACCATAACCTGTTAAATATCCAGATGTGATTCTGCTTATAAATGCACAAACACACAGAAAGATGCAACACTTACCAACTCTTCACAGTGAGTATGTTTTAAGCGTTTAGCTATATCAAGTGGCGTCTCTCCTGATTCATTAGCTATATTACAGTAAGAAAAGAAAGTTATGATGATAGGTGTCACTATTAACATGTCTGTTATTAAAAACAAACCTTCAGGTACAAAGTGAAGTACTAGACCAACACACTCTAAAATTCATCTCTCTCCTTCATATGGAATGATAGCCATGAAATGGCATGGTATAACTCAGCGACAAGATACCAGTTGAAAATCTTGGTACTTACTTATCCAAATTTGTTTAAAAAAGCATGTGTAATGTATAAGTCAATTTTAAACTTGAAATAAACAGGGTATATAATTTTTTTTTATAATGAAGATTATATTCACAGAATCACGATAAACAATTGAGGAGAAAATACACTTATTCCACGTTCGCTGTTTCTTATCTGAAGCAGTGACAAATATGAAACTGAAGTACACATTACCCTTTTACCTATTTCAATAGAAGCCTTCCCTCTCAGCAGCAGTTTGAGGCACTCAACGTTGTCCGTCAGACAGCAGTAATGCAGGGCTGTACTACCTTTACATGTTTGCTTATCTAGATTGCCACTATTGGAGTACAAGAAAGAAGAAAAAAGCTGATTAAAACTTAGTTCCTACCCTGTATTAATAAACCTCTCTCATTGCAAGATTTTCAAATTATAAAATTATATTTGAAAATACCAGAATTAGATTTAGTATTTGTATTCATTTAGTATTTGTATTACTTGACACACAAGCAGTACCAATAACATTTAAACAGCTTTCCATACACTTACCTGTTCTGCACTAAAAAGTCAACTATATGAAGGGATGTTCGATCAACTGACCTAACAGCAAGGTGAAGTGCTGTTTCGTCTTGCTCCTAAGAATAAAATAAAAGAACATGTTTGTTTCTTCTAATCTACAGAGAAGTAGAAATTTTATTAAGACATAAATTAGATCAATTAAAAAATTTAATTTCAAAATATTCAGACATAATACCATTAAAACATCTCTTGTGAAGACTTTTATTGCTTCCCTTTTGTTCCTTTAAAGTAAACAAACAAATGGGTTGAAAACAAATAGATTATCAAATGATGTAATGTTTAATGTTTTAAGAACATTTAAAATATGATGGTATTTGTAAACAATTTTAGGTTAAACTATTAAATATCCTCTTTTGTTAAATTACATCATCAGAAGGACAAGTGTTCAGAACTGTTTCAAATAAGAAAAAAGTCTTTTTTAATTAATGAAAGCATATTGCACTTATAACAACTTGTCTAATAAAATTTACAACACTTACATGGCCATTAGCCAATGGAATTTTTTCTGTGAGATCCACACCGTCAGCATATACTTGGACTAATCCAAGAATGTCTCTTGATTTGACTGCTTCACAAAGAGCGTGTAATTTAGCTGCATTGTCAGCATGCTTTTTCCTTGCATATTTTCTCTCAATATACTTGGCAGTAATATAATCTTTTCGTGCATTCCTGAAATTGAATATAATTTAGTTCTATAATTTCTAGCAGAACATACACATTAGAATTTCCATAAATACATGCAAGTCATTTGAAATAAAATCTGGGAAAGACTATTTCTCATTCATTATGATAATTTTTCTTTTAAATATGCATGTAAGACACGCAGTCTCGTATTTCCAGTATGAAATGTAGCTACAGAAGATGTACAAAATACCCAACACGAAGACAGACCTGTTCCCCTCTGAACTCCGGTATGAAGTTGAGATCAAGATTACCCTATGTACAGAAGATAGATCAAAGCTGTTGATACCCAACTAACAAATGACTACTCCTCTTCCCACCACAACAACACAGAAGCCTGCATGTCTCCCGAAGGCATAACTCCTTACCAGCTCTTGGGATGTACACATTACACAGAAGACATTTAGCAAAGCCATACTCTGTATCATCTAGATACTATATAATGGGCAAAAAGAAAAAAAAAATCCAAATAATAATAAATTGAATCAGTGGATAGCTCTTCTTCCTAAAGCATATGACAGTATGCTTCAAAGTTTTTAAAAAGCATTTGTCTTCAGGTTCTCATTTCATTAAAAAAACCCCAAATTTAATATGTAGATGTATCAAACTAAATTATTTTTTTAAATGTAATTTTTAGAAGGTTTCATTTACTATTGATTTAGCATTCAGTAAAATTATTCATTTTAATTATTAATATTCTGTATTGTTGATAGTGGTAGTAAAAAATTATTTAAACTGTATGGTTTAACATTGGTTCTGTCAGATGGTGAAAGTCCAGATAATGTAAAATCGGCTTCATCCAAATTCTTCTGGGTTTGTTTCTGCATCGTTTACTAGCTCTTTTACGGTGGAGTAGTATCCAGCCAAGTAGGCAGCTGTCCTTGCTGTGTCTCTGCCATCACAATTCAGTGTTTTCGAGGAAATCAATTAAGTGTTCTGTCTTTATTCCACATCGTTATGGGCTTACGGCCTGGGTGTAGTTTCTGAACACTAGGTGTTCAGTATCTTTTAGGTAAAATGTGAGCTTATTCCAATTTCTATTTTGTGTTTAAATAGCACAAAATTAATAGCTTTGTTTTTAACCCCTACCCTTGTGTGTCTTTAAAATTCCCAACAAGTCAGGGTTAATTTGTTTCTGTCCCACAAATCATGATTCAGAGACCTTCCTTATTATAAGGGAAGGTATAGTGAGATAAAGTTCAATAAAACAGTCATGCAAAGAGTTAGGAAAAAAGTTTACCCCTTGGCTGCAAGGCTATATATAAAACATTATACATCTTCCATGGTCTGCTGGTGCAAACCATAATGGCACAACCCATTATCAATATTAAATTAAATGCCTGCCTTTTTCAGAGGTAGAGGCTCTTTACTTACATATCACTGCTTGGATTAGGTTTGACCATCTCATCAAGTGGCAGACAGAATTCCATAATCTCATTAAAACCAGCATTCCCAATATTCTTTGCAAGCTGTTAAAAAAAACATAATAATCCACCACTCACTCAATAAACATGTTCAGTTATGGGCCATGCACATACTAGTGGGAGGACAAGGGAAAATGGGAGTTGGGACTTTTTGTTTCTGATTCCTAGTTCTGTTACTACGTCAGTGACCATGAACAGATTAGGTACCTTTTCAGATGTCAGTTTTTATCTGTGATTTAATACACAAACAAGTAATCCATCAAGAATAATCCATCAAGACACCAGTTTGTACAATAAATTCAAAATACTTTGTGCTGGGTAAGAACACACATACGAACTGTGACAGAGCAGCTGATATGTGGTAACTTCTTTGTGTAGCAAAGCCAGATACATTGTCTTCCTTTGAGGATTTAAGTTCTCTTCTAAAATAATGCTAAATAATTAATAGAATAAGTATTTGTGAAGTCCTTCAATTTTTAATCTCAGAGGCACATTTATATGTCAAACAGCTGTGTTCTTTTAAAAAGCAACCAAGGGTAAAAAGACTTGAAAACACAAAAAATATGAAGCCTCTACTAATTTGAATTCCAAGATCAGGCAAAGTTAACAGGAAGACGCTATGTTCCAGGAGGTTCCCTTAAACCTGAAGAATTAAGCTTTCTTAAATTATGTATATCCAGAGGCAACTTTCAAGACTGGAACAACATATCATTGAGGTGACAAATATACTTGTGTTGGAAGTATTTCAGAGTACTATTTTTAAGTTAATTAAAGCAATTTGATTACCAAAAGTTCAGATGTTCCCAGCACATCTAATGTAAGTGATTGCATTCTGGAATAGTGAACACCAAGTTCTCTATGGATTCCTGAGCATTCAATGCAAGTTAGAATTCCCAAATTTGTTGAAAGCCAGGTAGGATCTGAAACAGAAAGAACCCAGAGAATTAAAATTTATTCAGGTAATTATTTCATTCTGGAAAATGCAGAATACAGAAATGAAATTCTGTAAAATAAGATTCCTATATGTGAATTATCATTTTTTTAATTTATGTCTTTACATTTACTATATTGGGAAACACAAACCAGGAGTTTTTAATGACGAAAGAAGTGAAGTGTTTTGGTTTTTTTTTTTTTTTTTTGTAAAGGACATTGCTCTGCAAGGGAGCTGCTCAAACAATCCAGTTTGTCATTCTCCACATGGCTTTCAGGAATTGCATTTTCCCACCACCAATATAATGGTGTCACATTCTCAATTGGAGGTATAGGTGCAGTTCAAACTGAAATGACAGTGCCTACAGGGCTGGGTTTTTTAATTTGTCTTTGGGTTTTTTTTGTATTTCAAGTAGACTAAGTGAAGCAGCAGTGATTCTGAAGTATACACACAGCACCACACTACAGTGGATTCTCACTCAACTATTTCAAAGATATTAAGGCTCATCTCTCTCCTCTCTGTACCCTTGCTTGTCTTGTCTTCTGGTATTTTGCATTCTTGCTATAACATTCCCTCAACTTCCAGACAAATAATTAATTTCTGAAGATTGAGACAGCTTAGAAATTCATTTATTTGATAAAGGTTTGGTAGTAGCTATTTAGAATGTTCTCCTTTAAAGACAGCAGGATTGACTCTTCCCATAGTTTTATACGGTATCTATTGCTGGAAGTTACTATTGATTTATGAAGTGCACACTGCTTCAGATTGGATGTTTTCAGCTACAGTTTCAGACAAAAAAAAACTAAGTGCTGCAGTGCCTCTGTAGCATAAAAGAACACAGGAAACAACAGGATTTAAAAAATAATTTGAAGAGGATTAAAGTAGAAAATCATCGATCAACAAAACCAACACTGCAAACCATAGTCAGCAGGTGCATTCTTTTCTAAATGAGCAGTCTTAGACATATTCCCTAGATCACTCTCAAAGTCAAACACAAAAAGTGAAAAAAAAAGAAGAGAGAGGTGTACTAGGAAAATGCTTGAAGTAGCTTACTGCTGTCCAGTTTTACCTAAATCTTACATAAAATATGGGCTAATAAAATAAGATCAACTGATTTATATAAGCAAAAGTTACAATTGGCAAAATACACGGGAGAAAAATAAGCTTCTTAGTAACTTTTCTCCCAACTGACAATATTGATACAGCAAATCAATCTTACTAAAATAGTGCAATTAAACTGATAGCGTATTCTACTATGTGTAGAGATAAGGAGTAAAAACGAAAGCATAAAACATCAGCTTAAATACCCTCATGAGACACAGAATTTTTACCAATTAGAAATATGCTTAATTGAGTCACCTTGTGCTCCACAGTCACAACACACATCATTTCCAGTCATCCTCTGGACTTCAGATATAATTTCTTTTGTCAGTTCCTGGACAATATTATTTTCTCCTGTGTTATCATCTCCTTTGAATGCATTATTTAAAGCTTCCTCTTTGCTGTTTTGTAGCACAGATGTCCATCTAAAATGGCAGTAATATTTTGCTATTAAATGTTTCGGCACTTCTAAAGTTCAAGGTAACGTCTCAGTAGAACACCAGCATCAAAAACAAAATTAGCAAAGTAACTCACATTTGACATTCCTGTTCATCCTCTGCTTGAAAGTGGTATGTTCTGTCATCTGCATAATAAATAATTCACATACCGATTAAAAAAAAAAGATTGAAAACCTGATTTTGCGGAATCTCTCAGAAAAATCTAAAATTAATTGATGTATGACTCCTGAGGTTTCCAGTCTCATCACTGCAGTGTTGACAGGCAAAAAGTCTATTTATCAAGTTCCACTCTTACTACCTACAGTTCCTCTGTGTTTACATAAGGTGGCTTGTTGCTCTTTAAACAGAAACTGTTTTCTCCAGTGCTGTGCTGAGCTTCTACAGCATAAGTGAGAGCACAGTAATTTTTCCATGTTCTAGATATAACTTCAGTAATCACAAGTCTAAAGTTCTGCTGCGGGGGGTGTATGAATAAAATATAGAGTCCGTATTTGAGTTTATCTGTGTATATAAGAAAGACCTGAATTTTCCAAATAAGCTCTTAAAACCACAGTAATCAAAAATGGCAAAACAAATTTGGCAGACACAAAGTCCAAACTACAATCAGAACAAGTTGTTTCAATTAAATTAAGCCTAAAAATTTAAATTTACTATTTTCACAATTCTAAGAATTGTTATCATAGTGTACTATGAAAGAAAAAAGCATAATGCATTTTAAGTTTATGAAACAAGTGAGATATGATACAGTTTGGTGATTGAGCTGGAGTTAGAATAGTTGATGAGAAGGATAGAGGTAAAGCTACTGGCAAAAAGATATTCTAGGCTGAAAATTCCTAAAGTTTGAAAAATATTCAGGCAAAAAGGTATTAAAAGATAGTTTCAAGCATGGAAAATATTAAGAGAGTGAGGATACATGAAAGGACAGAAAGTGCTAGATAAAGAATGAGAGATTGCTATCTTGCCATGATACAGAAATTTGCAGTTTTTAAAAAACAAGGAATGTTTTAAAACTCGATAGTAAAACAAAGTGAAAAAGTGATGTGGAGAAGGCTAAGAGGCTGGTTATGCCTTGTCATACATATGAATGGACAAATGATAATGTTGTGATAAGCTGATATTGGGCAAAATATGACATGGTAATGAACAAAGAAAGAAAGTGGAAAGTAAACAGGAAAGACAACTTGCTTGTGCAGGAATGGAAAAACTGTATATAGCATACATGAGTACTAGTCTATTAATATAAGTAGTATACCTTATATTTAGAAACAGAAAAGAAATTTATGCTCTGGCAAAGGAAGAAATGAAGAATAGATTTACATTCTTCTCCCCAAATAATTTGAGATATATATTTTAATAATGTATTTTTATTGAGTCCATAAATATAGTACTAAAATGTCCAAGTGAGAAAACAAAGGAAACATTCTACTATGTAGTTTTGTATCGTCCCATTCAGTTCTCAAAATTATTCAGTTTTGATGTTTTCAATATGTGGACTCTTTATCTCACCATTGTTATGAGATAATAAAACTAAAAACATTTTCAGTATTTTTTTTCAGTTACATAGCAACCACTAGGCTTAAACGTTAAGAAGTTTTGTCATGGTTTAAAATCTCCTTTTGATCTTGTACAAAAGTCATAACTTTACAAGATAATCAGCTATGACATTTTCAATATAAAGAGTGATGTCACAGGAAAAAAATCTTGTCACTCTACTGTAAAGCAGCACAAAATGAAGGAGTAAAGAAAGCTTTAAAAACAAGTGTTTTTCCAAAGACACAGGTTCAATTAGTTGCATTATACTAAAGTAAGTGAAATGGTAAATTGTTATAGGAAGGGCATTTTATAAAGGGAAGCATTCTACAATTGTGAAAGTGTTTAAGTGGACTATTGACACATCTACAGAAATAACGCAAAACCCTTTGATATTAGCTACAAGTAAAAAGACCTAAACAACAAACCTACGTGATATGAGGTCAAAACATTTTTTCTCCTCTGGGTTTGTTTTCACTTGGCAGGTTAACAGATTGAGCTTTGCTGGAGGTCGGTTAGCCTATTTGAAGATAAAGCATACACATTTTAGTATATTGATACTGATTGAGCCCTGCAGTCCAAAAACACAGGATAACATCTCACTGGCCAAAAAGACTTGAGAAATGGCTGTTACTTTAATTTTTAAGATATCCAGATTTTGATTTATGTTTTCTTCTGCATCGTGGTTTGTAAACTACATTTTCCTATATTTGGATATTTTGTTCACTGATAACTAGATAGGAAGTAGAATTTTGAAAGGGGAGGGGGTAAAAATCACTTTAATTATCACTACTTCCTTTAACCTGCCTGTCCTACAGACCTGGGGCAGGACCTAGAAAGATACTATGTTTGCAACCTCAGCTTGAGGAATGGTTTGCACTTGCTACAATGGAGAACTAGTTTCATGCTTTTAGAATAATTAAATCAGAAAGCAGATTTAACTAGAGAGGCAATAGAGAGATTTAACTAGAGAAGCAATAACTCTAGACAGTAATATCTGACAAATAATAATTTGTTTAAATCATTAAGAAAGTATTATTATAAAGACAGCGATATACATAAACACATTACCACACTTGTTGAGTTTTAACAACTTTAATCTATCAAGTTGCTAAAACAAGATTTAATCATCTAAACAAGAACTAGCACCAAATGAAGCCGAACTATCACATAATGTAATTAACTTGCAATGAATCATAAGAAACATAGATCTTCTCAATCTCTTCTAAATTTATTGATGAAAACATTTCATTCAAAAAAGAAGGGAGAACAAGTCTGAAGAATACAGATTTCCTTGAAACAATCTGATAAAACAATGTAGCTGGCCAAAAAAGAACATCATCATCATTATATCTGAAGACCAGTAAAAAAATCAAAACCATGGAGAAACAGAAGTGAAACACTTACTTTTTTTTTTCCCCTCCTGTTCAGGGGAGGAAAAAAAAAGGAGCATGGTGTCCTTGAAAAACAGCATGCTCATGCTTTGCCCAACATAAGCAGCAGACATAACAAAGTCATGCATGCTTTGAAACAAGAAACCTGCAGGTCACTTGCTAGGCAATGTAGAGCAAATTGTACCCAAGTGAGGTTTTGGAGGCAGCAAGATGACAATTAATTGACAACCACATTGTATTCTCTGCCTAGTAAATAGCTTTTCAAATTCCAGACATTCCTTTTAGCAGTAAAAGTCCATACAATTTTCATTATTTTAGTCTATCAACAAGAGTTCTTTGTAACTAGAAACATTCAAGAAAACATCTTGAAAATGCCAGCTTGCACCCATTTTCTTGGTTATATTTAAATGTACATGATATCCATAGCACTAAAGTTTCCACTGTTTACATTTCTTAATGTAATTGTTTGTCCAAGAAGTATCCAGAAGCTGCCTAAAACAAAAATATAAAATAAAGCAAACAAAAATCAAAATGTAAGTATTTGATAAAGAAGCCACTAGGCAACTCATACACACCTTTCTCACAGGCTCTATGAGAATGTAAAAACGCAACTAAATTCAGGTTAAGAAAGAATCCCCTTGCCCTGGGACTTTGGTTCTGAAGTACAGTCAGAACCTAACTAGTTTTCTGTAACTTATGAAATATGAAGCTATAAATGGATCCACTAAAATGCTTCAAAGAGGTCTGAAGGACCAATATACAAAGAACTCATCTCTCTGGGTAGGAGAATGCAGCGTAAGAACTCTGTATCAGTATCTGAGAACCTATAGAAATGGCTGCAACAACCTAAAACACATCCTGGGCCAATGTGCTGATCTTGGAATCCAAACATATTCCAAGGCTTTTAACTGAGGACCTCCCAACTTGAAGTCAGCATTAACAAGAGTGTTAAAAAACCCTGACATCTTTGCATGTGGCTGATACCATAACATTCATGCTTCCATCCTGTAGCCAAGTAACAGCCTCTCCCCACCCACCTCCCCAACACATGCCCGTTACTTGGCAGATAATGCACTTCCATCACGTGGTGGATGCTACTTTGGGAGAAGTTAGAGCCACAAGACAAAGGGAGACAAAGCTGTATAAATTCCTTAGCCACACTAGGCTCTAGGTGGATCCAGACATTTGGTAGGATTAGGAGACACTACAAGTAGAAAATGGTAACAAATGTGTAACTGCTATTACACTTTTTGTTTGAAACCTCTGAACTTCATATTCCTGCTCGAGTATCTGATTAGACAATTAAATATCAGCCTACTACTGAATTTCTGGACACCCATGTTAACACACCAATCCCTGAAAAGATGTGCTGGCACGTTTCATGCCATGCATGCAGACTTCAGCATCTACTCATGTTCTTTCCTGCAGAAACAGTAACCCTCCATCCACCAAAACTGACTTATTATCTGTTCTGGCAACAAACAGTAAGTGCAGGAATCAAAAGGTTAGGCCTCTAAGACAATACTGAAGAGTACTATGATACAGAGCTGATTTTTACAAAAGGCATCAGCAAATGTGTCCACATACTTAACAGGCTGGTTGGCTGATTTCATCATGCATTTTTTTCTGGATATCACAGTGATTTACTTAAGAATCGAAAGATAAAATCTGATTCTTTTGCCTTCAGATGATCCTGTTAATCATAATGGTAGATTAAAGTTTCCAGCAGTAAAGAAAGAACAACAAAACAAGATTCCTTGATGAATCTCTCATATTCCTTTTATGCAGACAACCAGCAAATTCCATTTAAGCTCTTTAAATACATATCAACTTTGAGGAACTGGAGGTTCCTCAAATGTAAGTTTTTCCCTTGTGACTTCTTGATCCAGAAACCACTTAGGAATTCCTATTTACATGGTTCAATCTGCTTCTATCATTGTTTTTTCATCCACATGCATTAAACTGCAGTCAGGTAGATGTCAGAAAATTTCCAACTGCTAATAATTACACAAGAAAGCAGTGTCTGTTTTTCCATCAACCGTTACCTTGCACGTTACCCTATGAATGCTAATCTCTTTGAAGCTTTTAGTTGTCTAAAAGTATAATTTCTGCACATATGCCAATGCAGACGTGTATTCAGTGTTACAGCTGGGTGACTGACAGAGAACCAACCATATTCTCCCCATCCATATCAGGAGAGCACTTGGCAGGCAAGTTTAAGTCAGAACACAGCATCTGCAAGTGCCTGGAGATAGCTGTTCCAGAAACTAACTGAAAAAATAGTCCCTCATAAAGACAGACTACATGACCAAAGAACAGAAATCCATGAAGAATATTTAGCCTTTAAAGAAAAAGCATTTACGAAATTGTATTTGATAAAGCAAACTAAACTGACAGCTGAATTTCTGAGAGATGGTTCGTTCTGATGAACAGCTGGGAAGAGAAAAATGACACATCATATTTTAAAGACCAGGAGATATCAACCCTGAGAAAGCTTGGAAATCAATGTTGTTGCTTCAGAAGTCTCAGAAGACATTCAGAGCAGTCCAGAAAATTCTTAACAAACAGAAATCGCTTCTACCCATTTCAACGTCTATGAAACAAGTATTAATTTTTTTACACAAAACTGTCATCAATACATAAGGGAAAAGTGAGCAAATAAGTAAAAATACTTTTTAGGAGTGTATTTTAAAACAAGAAGGTACCCTCTTAATTTTGTAATATAAAAAGATCAAGACCAAACCTGGGAAAACCACATACCTAAACCCACATTTAAGTATCTACCTCAGCAACTGATTTCCAGCTACAGCTCCACTGATTTCAGTGGGAACTTAGTGCTTCTAAAAATGTTAGACCATCTGGTAGACAGCTTATAAAACGAGAACAACAACAGTATCTTGATAGACTCAGTAACTGTACTTGCATGTTAAAGTTTTAAAATTCTGCTCCGCAAATGGATTTTGTAGCCTCTGCCAGCTCTGAGCTGCCCTAGCTACACTCCTACTGGCACCACTACAGCATGTCCAATGCCCAAGCGCATTTACAGCACATGGAGACACCGGTATAGAAACACTAATAGACTTTTCTCTGACAAAGACGCACTCATATGCACTCAAATGAGAACAGGGATAAACTGGTGGACAATTCCAAAGCCAGGCCTGGCTTTGCACTCTTCCTTAACTCCTGATAGTCAATTCAGAAGGCAACAGCCTGTGGTTAGATGCACAAATGAGAGATTGATTCATTCTTGCTGCCAGGGTCAACCTGTAGTCATAGCAACAGGCATAACAGGATGAAGAACAGAACAGTTCATAAGAGGATCAAGAAACAGGACTGTTTATTAGAGCAAGAATGGGAATTACTGCCACTGAGTTGATATTTGCCTTAAGAAACTTTCTTACAAGTTTTGAGAAAGCAATATAAAAAGAGAACAGTAATGGGAAAACAAATCCAGCTGAGTTCAAAGCCAAGTGTAAAAGGTCCAAAATATGAAAGCATAAAGTTTTAAAACTTTAAGTATAAATAGTAAAAGCTTGTTAATGTGTTTAAAATATTGACAGCAAAGAAAGAGGGACTTTAACTTCCTATCTCTTGTCATTCTGGTAGAAATTGCCTTCAGAGTTGATCTTCCCCAACAGCTACTCCCCCGGGAAAGCTACTTTCATAACGGATTACCACATAGCAGCAAGTCTGGGGGAGAGAATAGATTCAATTTGTCTTGTAAATATAAAAAGTTGTTTAACCAATATAGAAAAGATGGCTTAACGCCCAATCATATCTTTCAAAAAAAAACAAAGTTAGAATTTGCATTTTTAGATAGTCTGGTAAAATATGAGCAGTTTACATGAACTGAGTCATTTAAAAAAGCTGTTTTTTTTCCCATTATGTCATGAGCATTAAAACAGTTGTATTTTTAGATACTGTGTACGTCTTGATATATTTCTGAAAGACTGCCTTAAAAAAACGTATCCATCATATTCAAAACACTGCATCAAACTAATTCCAAATTATAAATATAGACCAACATAGCTTGCCTTTTTGTATTAGCAACCATGTACATAAAATACTGTAAACAAATACTTACTGTACCATGGGAAATTGTAAGAAAACCATTTTTAACTGAGCATTTCCTTTTCTGCCACACTTTTCTGATTCTGGTTTAAAGGGGGGGAAGAAAAAAAAAAGTGACTCAGTTTTTAATATATTTAATATTACATTGCTTCAGCTCTTAGGACCTAGCTTTTTTTCAGTAGAATCCAGCAGTACTCACCCATCACTTTTCTTGTACAAACTACCATTTCGTTCAGTGCCATGTTCCTTGTTTCCCTGAGGCTGATGTAAACTGTAAGCTGTACTCTGACGAATCTGAGAATCCTGAAATATACACAACAGGAATTGGTAATGCATTCCACACTTTCAACCAAAATATCCCCCTGTTAACGAGTTTCAGAGCCTTTCCTTCCTGCTCTAATCCTACAGGCCAAATCAAGCATGTTTTTCCTCCTCAATGAGAGAGAACAAGATCCATTTCTTTTTTCAGAGGGCACAAACCCCCATTTGAGAAGTAGCCTTTATCAGCACCTGCCAAAATCCTCTTTCTTGATTTTATTTAGCTTTACTATTAGCCTCAATATATGGGGGTTTTAACCCAAAAATTAATTGAGCAGTAGGCTTTCCAACTCACGCAAACACTGCAGTGTATAAAAACTAAAGATGATTATTACCTGCAATTCCTAGTGCCCCCTTCCATTGTAAAAAAATTACATACATAAATTTGAAGAAGTGTTTTTCTTTGTGGAAACTGAGTCAAATTATTCTCTGAAAAGCAGCAGAGACCTCCTGGAAACACAGTTCAGGAGGCATATAGAAAAACTGAAAAGTTATTTCCATAAGAAGAATAATTTAAACCAAAATATCTTGAACAAAGTAGAATTCTGGGACAGGAAGTGCCCAGGATTAACTAAACCCTCCTCACTGCTCTCAGAACTACGCAGAGGCAGGACCCACTGCTGCAAGAGTTCAACTTCTTAAAAAATAAGAACGTGATGAGTAATCTAATTTGTCATGCTACATTAGCAGCATTAATGTGATGGGATGGACTTTTCAATGCATACAGTAACAATGACTAGTACTTACAATACTTTTTTTTTTTCTTTCCTACTATATTTGCTCTATGGTCATAATACATCTCTGTTAAATGTGACAGATAATAGAAGTATAACAAGGAAAAAAACCACAAACAAAGCAGTTCACTTAAATGAATATATGAGCTATACTAACCAAAAACTTAAGAGCTATTTAGAAATAATAATTTGATAAAAAAATCTTTTGCTAGAAAGATGAGATCCCATGTCTCAGATGTACCAGGAGTACAATCACAAGATACATAATTTTGGGTTTTCAGAGTGTACACATGATGAAATAAGATATAGAGTGATCTAGAAAGCATGAATTAAGAAGACAGTTTCTCTCTAACTACAATTAGCTTCACACACTATATTAACCTAAGTCTAAGACATCTCTGGATATAGGTAGGGGAAAAAGACCAACTAAAACCAAGAACACACTTAGCCTGTGCTTCTCCCCAGAGAATGCCAGCTCAGATGGAACGCCGCTCCTTTACAAGCTCCAGCAGCACACTGCTACCAAAGCTACTAATGCAGCCAAAGCTGTTTGGGTTCCTCCTAAACAGCAGTGGCAACACATGACAGGTCCAAAATATGATGGTAGGGACAGAGCTACCACCTACACCCCTGTTCAGTACACTTGGGACTCCACACCTCCAGGCTGCAGGATTTTAGGCTCATCCTGAATACATGTGCTGGAGCTCAGTGATCCTGAGAACCATGAGCTGAGCTCAAGGCAGGTTACAGCACTCCTTGGTGCTCCTTTTCAGCAGAAGCAACCTGTGCCCACTTCCCTGTCTCTCAGCTAGCGATCTAGGAAGCCTATCAGGTAGCTAGAACATTCACTTGAGGCTTTTAAAGGCACTACAAAACCACCACTTAAATGTCCATGCCTGTCAAAGCATCCCTTCAGATTTGAAGCATACTGTTTATTGTTCCTCTCCAGCTTGTTTACACAGAATTATTTGGTTTTGCACTCAGGCTGCCCAATATAAAAACAGAACAACATTTAAAAAGCATTCTCGTCACTGATTAAGAACTACTCCATGCATACATTTACTGGCTTCTGAAGAAAATCTAATCTGACACTGCCTGTTGTGTCCTACCAATGCCTTGATCTCTGCCTGCCGTTACTCAGTAAAGGAACTCCATTCCCAAGAAGATTAGAGGCCTTACAGGAAATTAATTTCAGTTCTCCACATCCTCAATTATGTAAAGATTCCAGATGACCTCCAACACCTGCCCATAGCACTATTCCCATTACTTAAGACCATGCTGCTACTTTTTGTGGAATATTTTCTGCTGCATTTTGGCTACCTCCCTTCAGCTGTTGTTTACGCTCAGCTGCTGTGTTTGGCCAAACTGGCAAGCCAATAATACAAGCTTCCTGCCTTATTTCAACCAGAAAGGAAGCTGCTCTAGCTGACGTGTATTTCCACACATTCATTATTATGAAGAGTATCTTTAAAAAATTTAATACTATTTCATGAAAGGGAGCTAAGGACAAGACAAGGGTAATTTCAATTTTAAATCCCCGTTTCAGGCCGTGCCCAAATCAAGTGTCCAACGTGATTGCCAGATGATGGTTTTCCACAGCTCTCTGACAAGTTCATGATTTTGATCTAGCTCCTAAAAGACGGGATGCCATACCACAAATCACCATCACAATTAACATCCTTCCGGGCAATTTCAGCATGCCTTTTCCACATGCAGGCTCCCTAAAGGATCTTCCCTTATTTCTGGTTCGCATATTGCACATAACAAGAGTACAAATCACATATAATGGGGTCAGACCCAATGGCCTCATCGGAGGAGCAGGAACAATGTACATTACCTATGGGAGGAAATGGATCACCGCAGGATATAGGACATACCTAGCACAGAGTATTGTCATTTTAAATATCTCTTGAACATAACAAGATCAGAACAGACTGAAGTACACAAGCTTAAGAAAATGAACTTTGCCCACTTTATCAGCTTTGAAATGCAGATAGGCATAGAAAAAAAAAAGGTGAGTCATTTCATTGCAGCATGTTTATAGTGAATCACTTTGCTGACCATAAAAAGGTTTGAAATGACTTCCTTTAAAGACTCAATGACTTTTAAATCAAGCTGAACAGCATAGCTAAAAATGAAAGAAACGTGAACACACTATTCTGTAAAGATGGTCTGTGGCTACTGATAAGAGAGGTTCTAAAAACCTATTTATCAGCCCCACTATCTGAACACAACAGAACTTTCCATACAAGATGCTTTAACTTATACACAGCAAATTTTGGCTAGTCATTCCACAGCTCCCATGGAGCAGGATTTTACACTGTCCGGATCATTCCTGTGCATAAAGCTGCCAAAAAGCCTTACAGCTCTCCATAAGCCTGAGCTTCTTTTGCATTTACAGGATCATTGCCAAGAGGATGTTTCAGAGATCCATCCCTTTTCTATTACAGCCCCACAGAGCCTCCAACAGATGTATCTGCCAGAACCCCCTGCAGGCAGCCTCTCCTATAGCACAGCTACTGTGACTTTTGTCAAGAAACACAAAATTGATCCTATTTTGCAGTGGCCTAAATAGATTATAGATTTTATCAAACATGGAGAAGAAGCAGAAGCAAATCTAAATATTACAGTAAGGCTACCTTCAGAGAGGACAAAGGAAAGAGAGAAATTAAGGCAATATGACTCAGGTTGACCCTGAAACTTGTAGGAGCTCTATGGTTTGAAAAATAAAAGCTTAAAATTAAAAATTACAGAGGTGTGCACACAATGAGGTTTCAAACAGAAGTTTCAATACAAACCAGGTTTGAGAAAGTTCTGTGTAGGAGGAAACTATGTGTACAGGCACAACAAAAAAGGTTCACTATGAGTGTTTGTGTCTTTTTTGTTTGTTTGTTTTTTAAAAGACAACAGCAACAATATTTGTCAACGTTCTATTATTTCACACATGAAGTCCGTTTTAACAAAAAATACATATATCTTCAAAATCTTGCAAGAACATCAAATCAAGCAACTGGATTTAATTCCCAAAAGAGAGTGAAAAGGAAATCTCCAATTTGGCTTACAGCAATTTTCTTTCCCAAGAACAAGCTTTTTTTTTTTTTTTGGTAATACAACAAGCAGAAGAGGAGGAAAAAAGAACCAGTCTTTTCATACCAACAGAAAAAAGCTCAGAGGAAAAATCCAGTTTCTTGAAATCTGAATCGAAATCATGCCAACTATTTTCATTAAAACATAGTAACACTTACTCTCCTAGACTTCGGTCACAAAATGTAAATGCATTTCAGGAAGAAAAAAGAAATTAGTTATAGTAAAGGAAATTACAGTGCAATAAAAATAATATTAGTGGATCATACAGTAAATGACACCAGGATTGTTTGGCATCCCACTGATTAATTAATGTCTTCAAGCAACTTTAAAAATAATTATAGTACTTCTTATGCTCTGCAGGTAAGCATCTATATCTAAATTTGCAGAATTAATAAATAGTGAATTTTAAAAAAGCACTTTTAACACTTGTATTTTGAAATGCAACAAAAACAGTACAAGTAATAAATTTATGTGTATCATTACATTTTTCAGTCTGTGAAAAGATGTGTGCTCACCACATCTTCCATATACATTTAATATCAGTATCACTGATAAACAGGTAAACAGAGAGAAGCAACATTCCCAGCCACCATGAAACCCAACTGCTTCTATTATGTCTCTTGAACAAAGAACAAAATAAAACAGGAAGCCTGCTAACACACCCTAAACAGCAAAGACTCCTTATTGAGAGCAGGCAATCAATGGTGGAGCCAAAGTAGTCACCATTTCCACTAGGATCACTAGTCTTTCGTTCCACAGAGCTCAAATTTGGAAGTTTTTAGCAAATGCACCCCTCAGTGAGTCCTAAATGCCAGGCAGAACCTAAGAAAGTGTCTGCAAACTGTATGGGACTTTGTACACAACGGTCATTATCACAAACTTCACCTGGTAACAAACAGCACCTCAAAGTGAAGAGCATCTAAGAATGTTTGAATGCCTATCAGCAAGTCATAGAATAACAGAATGGTCTGGGTTGGAAGGGACCTTTAAAGATCATCTAGTCCAATGCCCAGGCCATGGGCAGGAACATCTTTCACTAGATTAGGTTGCTCAACAACCATCATCTGGCCACCGATAAAAGCTAGGAGTCACCGTAACCTTTATGGGAAGATGAAAGCACAACCGGAAAAGATCGAGGAAGTCTGAGCTCTACAGACTAAACTATTTCATTGTGATCCCTCTCAGAGAGACTGAAGAGGGGGGAGGGAGTTCATTCATCACTTACTCACGGCCCACCAGCCACACAAAGGAAGCTGGCTGGCATTTATTTATACAAAGAGGAAGCACTAGTAATTTGAAACAAAAGTAGACCCAATATTTAGGATTAGATTATACAAAAGATGCTTGCTTCCAGATCAGATTTGGCCAAACAAAACTATTCTTTAAACTAATTCTTTAAATCTAGTGGCAATCATAACCAAAACTCAAAAAATACTTATTTGTTAGATTGCCAAACTGACCCAGCTCTTGCACATTTGAAAACTGGCATCTTGCAGCAGAGAAGCAAACTTAATTGTCAGTTTTGAAGATGATGAGAAGAGGTGTTTTGGGATTTGAAGTTCAGTTTTATATGATCTTGATACAGTTTGGAATACTATTGCAACATAAGATTGTACTAACAGGGTCTCCTTGATACTGCCAAAGTTCTTCCATTCTCAGTTTGAGCAACAACACACCATTGTCTGTTAGTTCCCAGACAGTGCACCATCTTAAGTATTTTGCAATATTGGTAACAGAAAGAAATTATTTTGCAGTAAGTCTCACATATTTTTAGCGGGAATTTGTTCATAAAAAACCCTGCCTTTGTCAGAAGAATTCAGTATCAGCATCAAAGCAAAGAGGAATAAACAAAAGAAATAAGATGGCTGATTAAAGTTAAAATAACTCTATTTCAAATACTAACATTACATTAGAAGTAATTAAAATGGGTACTCCAAAGTTAAACCACCTTATATGCTCACCTCTTTCTGATCAACCTGAAGTGCTGATTTTAGAATATCTCTAAGCTGTGTTAATTGTCTTCTTTCCTCATCTTGTGCTTGTTTAATCTTGAGTGAAGAAAAACACAGGTTAAAAATAACATTATTGTTTCTTTTCAACACAGTTCTTCCGAACTTGCTACTTAATTTGTCCATTTTTCTGAGAAATGTTCAGCAGGAATGAAAACACAGAGAGAAAAGATAACCTGAGGAGTTTATTTTCCTTTATATCTTCAGAAAATTTGATAATGGCTAGGATGTTGATGGGTTAAGACTTTGATATTGCCTCACACTGTTCTTACTTCCTTGTGTTCAACTTGAAACCATATGTTATTTTCCACTTAGTCAGTAAACATTTTAGAGCAAAGGCTGTTTTCTTAACATTTTACACAGTGGGTTCTTGAATTGAAACTAAGGGCTCTGGATATGATATTAAAACAAAATTTTACTCAAAAATCTACTCAAAACCATAAAATGCTGACCATTAAGTCAGCCAAACCAAACAAAAATTATCACAGTTTTACTGTAAAAAACTAAGTTTACTACAGAAATGTGAAAGGTTGCTACTCACTGTATAAAGATCTGTAGAGAGTGTCTCAATTGAAGGCTTGAGACTTTCAACTGCTTTTAACCCATCCTGAAAGAAACTTTAAAAAAACCAAAAGGCATACTGTTATTAAACTTTACTTTGTATTTTCAGTTTTAAAAGTTGCCAAAGGAAGATGTGCGTATTATTATGCCATGGCATAAACTTCAAAACATTAAACATTTATTTTTTATGCATCTTTGACTGATCCACCTCTTTATTTCCATCATAGCTTATTCTAACACGCAAAATCCCCAATTAGATTCAGAACTGCAACAATCCACTGCCACGTTTTCCTCATTCTCATCTCAAATACAGGTTCCCATCCCCCTTTTTGAAGGCCCAGAACAAGCAAGACTCATTTGTAGAACAGCAAAAGCTCTATTAGACATAAAATAACTGTGACTTCTTGAAGCCAAATAATTTCATGCCCGATGCAATCTTCCTACTAAAGAAAAACCCCTTTGTTTCCCAAGCATTAATTATGACCTATATGCAAACTAAATACGTTACATCTTACTGTACCATATGTATTTTTGTATTGGCACAGTAATGTTATCTATGCCAAGTATTCCAGCTCTTAAAAAAAAAAAAAAACAACAACAAAAGATATTTAAAAATAAGGTTAAAGGAACTACAACTACGTGCACATTTGGTTAAAAATTGCTCCATCATTTGCAACAGAAAATATTTTCACTCTGGGAAGCAGACATGAAAGTGACAACACAACACAGCATTTATGTTGCTGAAATCTTATTAAATGGACAGAGCAGATGAATGACATAGTATAAGCGAAACTGATTTTAAAGGCAACATAACTATATATAAAAAAAACCCTACATAGATGGAGACTGGTCTTTTAAGATGAAAACTTCCTGATTTGAACAGGTTAACTGAGGCTTTTTCAAGTTTATAGCTATGACTTTATTGTTGTATTATTGATCTCAAAGACTACGATAAAAAAAGCACATCATTCTAATGAGAGCTTTGTGTTTTATTACTGAGTCCTCTAATTAATTAGAAAAAGAGTGATTCTTTCAATATAGTTTTATCCCACTGCTTATGGAATTTATTTTTCTTGAGCACAGAATTAATTTAGACCTATGCTAGTTACACTCAAAAAAGCCCGTCAAAACGAAAGGACCACTAACTAATAGACCAAACTAATAACTCTATTTCAAGAGTAGTTTATGAAATGTGCAAAATTATTGTGCGTTGCTCCTTTGGAACAGACAATTATATTCTATGGGACTAGCTCAACCTCATTACATGTTTTGGAATACAGTAACAAAAATAATGACTAATCTATGACAACAGCAATTTGTCAAAAGACATCAGCGAGAACAGTCGAATCTTAGATTTATTTTGAAAAACCTAGAAAATTGTAATGATGATGTCAAAAGTTTAAAACAAAACATTGCTCCAGTTATTGTGTAGATATAAAGAAAACTAAAACATACTTGCACTGAGCATGAAAATACTTGATCAAGTTCTGAAGCAAGTCCACTCCTTTTTTAATCTTGATTTCATTGACTTTCAGGAGGTACTGTTAAAACAGTAATTCACAAAAGAAATTAATTATTACTGCTACAGTATTTTTAAAATATTTTATTTTCTGTTATATTTCAACAAGCTTTAACAGTTGAAGATTTAGAAGACCTAAAAGAGAATGCATCAAACAGGGTTAATTACACAAAAGTAATTGTCACTGATGATTTTTGATACTCTGTGGGATAGTTCACTATGATTAGTTCAAAATTGTTAAAACATTCTTCACGGCTCCTAGTGGAAGCCTGTGTTAAAGGAAGCATAAAAGGCTTTGTGTAGTAAACTTAGAAACCCATTCTTAATCCCAGCAGCCCATCTAGGTATCTATTTCACTGGTATTTAAATTCATTGCTAAACAGATGTCATTAAGGAAGAAAGCAGTTTACTCAAAAAAGTAAGGGATCATTTTAACCATTTTTAAAACCTGCCTTCTGATTTTATCATTTTCTCTATCAATTCCTTATACATGGTAATTACAGCAAATTATAGTTTAGCAAGAGATTTTAAAAATCTACTGTTAAGCTAAAAAAAAAAAAAAAAAGCAATTAGTGTCCTTTTGTATTAGGCACAATCAAAGTCCATATTAGGTGACAGCTCCTCCCCTGAATGCCATAGCACAAAAGATGTCAGCCATGCAAGCAGAAGTAAGATTGACCAAATATTTACAGGAGGCCTTAACTGTCCATTAAAAGATGACAATTTCTAACCCCTGCTTAGACAGTGACCTCCAAGCAAAGGAGTGAATGTCTTCTTAGCAATGCTCTAATGGTTTTCCCCTACTCACAGGACACACTAAATATTTTAAGCTCACTGAAATAAAGCAGTATCCAAGTGCCAGCTTTTAATGTTGCAGCTTTTTATGCTGGTTCAAGTGAAGAGATGATTAGCCTAAACATAGACATGTGCACTGGATAGTATTTAGTTAGAAGAATCACCTCTCTAGCTCCTGTTAATTTAAAATGGAGGTCTAGGCACCTGGTATTTGGTTCACTTTCACAATTTATAGAGAATTAGCCTGTATTTACGATACAACTACAATATGTCACACTTCTGATTTACTAACAGAACTAAAACAGAGTCCCCTTTTATGACTATTCAGAAGTAACCGAGTATATAAACTTATTTTTCTGAAAATCAGAAGAAAACCAGGATACACTTCAGCTACTCCGTGTTTAAGGTAACTTGATTCAATTTCACAGACTTCACCCCCCATTTTATTATCCCTACAACTGACTAAAGTGAACTCCTCCTTTACTGTGACATAGGAAGAGAGAAGCATCTGCTCCTGGTTGTTTCTCAGGAAGGTTACAGATGGGCGATTTGTTGGCAACATCCATATGTTTATTAGGTACTCAAATCCCTTCATCAGTTTTGAATACCTTAGTCTGACTCCGTATAAGAATGTGAAGCTTTTCTACTCAGTATCAGCTCAAACAGTTACTAAAAGTGGTATTCATGACAACTGCTGTTAAGCTATGTTGGCATATAAGTCAAATTAGCTCTGATCATCACAGTAAAAACAGAATAAACACCCATGGTATTTTTTTGAGTCAATGCATAGAAAGAACGAACAATTCAAGCAACTTGAATTCCCAACTGCAGAACCTGACATGTCCTTAAATGAATCAAACCAAAAATATTCACATCGGATTTAACATACGGCAAAATCACAAAGATTTCAAAGTAGAACCATTCTGAAACATCTTGAAAGACAACTGTATTCCATCCTTAGCACTTTTTTTTCCAGCACCAGCCCAACAGTGTGCTAGACTGAAGTCTCTCCTCATAATAACGCAACAGCTGTCAGTATAGGGAACAATTCAGAGAATGATCTAGGACTTAAAATAACTTACAGTGAAGCAGTAGCGTAAAGCCTTATTTATTATCATCTCTTAGTGTTTAATTGAGCTCTACATTATTTATTTATTCTACAATTTACTTGTTAAGTGAAAATTGAAGAGATCTAAATTCCCTGCAAAGTTAGCACATCAGGATAAAAAAAAAAAGATGTGTTTTAGCAAATGGAGTCCACTAATAGCTTGGCATTTCCCTTTAACATCAGAGTTGCCATTAAACAATTGAGTTTCTCAAAATTTTCCTAAAAATATTAGCAGAACAACATGAATTCCACAGTGACTCTTACCTCACACATCTGTAACTGGAAGAACCTTCTTTCTTTCTCCATCTCTTCTGCAATCTCAGCTCCGCTTATTTCTGTACGGATCATCCCATGCAGCTTCGCATGCTCTTTTTTCTCCTTCTCTATTTTCGTACTATAAGGCAAAGAATCAGTCAATAAAGTGAGAAATCCACAGCCTCTCAGGAAATCTAATTATTCACAAAGTCTACTGACAGATGCAGACCCAAACTCTTGTAGCTTTGCATATGACTTACTTCCAGACGACATTTCATTTGGAATTTGACAATGACTAAAGATCAGCAATGACATACAGTAGCTGAAATCTAAGTCAATCATCTGTTAAAATAATGTCTTGACAGATATTCCAAAAGAAGATACTAAATGAGAGGAAGATACCAAGTTCTTGCATTGAAGAAAAAAAATCCAGAAACAAAATAATGAATTTTAATTTAAAATGTAGGGAGATGTTTAATCCCAACTGACCAAACACTGGTTAACAGAGTTCAATTATGTCATCAGATTTATTGAGTCTTGCCTGTCATCAAGTCATCTTCTATATATACAGGGTTCCCTAAGCCAAAATCACAGTTGCCATCTCTACTTGCTACTGAGCCAGTTGGCACTGGGAATGCCGGCCAGCCGGCTGTGTTGCAGACTTCAAAGTCTGCTAGACCAGCTGTCCTAATTCCCTAAAAGTTTCCATGAACGTTTTCCAAGAGCTCTGAATAAAACAGGTTCTCCTGCAGCATATAAATGAATATCCAATGCCTGCCATACAGTATAACTCCCCTAAACACACTTGCGCGTTTGTTAAAGCTATTCTGCATTTTATTCCTAAAGGCAGCAGCATAATTATACTGCCCAGTTAGACAAGCCTGATATGAAAAAAGATATTAATAAAAGAAAATACATGATGGTGTTTACTTTTTGGCAAAAGACTTTTAGTTCGCCATTTAAAAGCTGAAAATTCTGGAAAGAGCTTCCTGAGGAAATGCTATACTGCTTTTGAACAAGAGGAAGCATTACACAGGAATACAGGAAGCAGATGAGAGGAACAAATAACACACGCACTGTCGTACCTCCTCTTGGGCAGTCAAGTGTCTCTCAGCTCTCTCTCTGAAAAGATGACTTGTCTCAAGTGCTCTCTTAACCTGATGTTAACATTACCCTAACAGCTTATGGGAAAATGCCCTAGATGGTCTAAGGACTTCCAGTCTGTATTTATACTTCTCAAGAATGAGAAACTGCCTCCTCTTACACCTCAAGCAGCAAGGGAAAACTAGAATTAATCCCATGCCATAACGTTCCCACAGGGAAACATTTTGAACAGCAATTCAAAAAGCACCACTGCGCTCTGGGTACTGGCAGGCACGGCAGAGCCAGCCCCGTGCAGTATTCCAGCAGCCAGTATGTCCAGCCAGCACTGCACTCCTCCTCAGCCCACCGCATCCTGCCAGAAGCAGACGTTCGGAGGGAAGCTCCTCTCCTTTGAAATAAATATTCTGAAAACTCTCACTCATATTCCAGAATGTTCTGTTTTCATCAAAAATAAGTCTGTACTCTTACCCACTTACTGCCAATTGTGCCATTCTGTAGCCACAGACTACAGAGACCAAACACAAGAATTAACCAAACATCAACCACGAACAAGGAAGATAAAGCATTACGAAGATTCACAGAAAATGACAGATATGCAGTTTCTAGCACACACTCTAGGAGAGTTTACACTATATCAAACTTGATAGTTCTAAAAAAGTCAAACCTCAGAGCACAGGTCCAGGACAGTTTTAGTTGTCTCAGTTTCCACATTAATCTAACAATTCATGAGGCCAGAGAATTCACTGAAATACAAGTCAAGTCTAGCAATACAATAGCAATTGATAGTTATATTTTCATTGTTTACAGAGAACAATACTTGAACATAGGATGATATAACCACCTCTAAAATTTTAAGAGTTTGTTAGCATGTCATAAGGTGTCTCTAAATGCTAGTTAAACCAAAGGACAGATAATACTGCCAAAGATTCAAACATTATGCACAATATTACAACATACATTGTTTTATGAAATTGAATTCCTTTTAAAGAAAGAGCTAGATTTCAGTGAAAGAGTCCTTTCTACTCTTTAAAGGATAAATCATACTCCACAGGCAAAAAGTAGTTAAACCAAGACTAAAGCATACCAACATCTACCAAGTAATTCTGAGAAATAAGATACCCTTGAAGCCATTTGCTGGAGCTTAAGGCTCCACGGCTTCAAAAACTTCAGAGATACATTACAAAAAAACCCCAAACCATCACTTGGTGACAAGTACCAGAGATAGATGATGGTGTATTTCCCATTTGCATTTCCTTATTATTTATGCTTTTAGTCTGTAACCACATTTCAGCTTTGTAATATTGAATTTAACCTGTTGTTTTGCTACAGTAGTATGCTATCTCCTATCTGACTGATACCACAGGGCACTGTTTCTAGGGAAACAAAGAAACCACGTACAGCAGTGTTGCATGCAAATCTTTTGAGTGCTAAAGGTTTGCTGTGTTTCCTATCCAAATGCAAGGGTCAACCCAGCTTCAAGTGTCACTCTACTGTGACACTAACCAAATCCTTCTGGCAAAGACAGCTCTACGATGTACCACTGTGGGATTTCCAAATATTGCAGGGTATTCAGGTTTTCCAGGCAGATCAATTAAGCAAAATCAACAAGAAAACCAGGAAAACTCTAGAAAGATCCTCTAGAAGCTGTAAGAAAGAAGCAAATGTTTTGTAAAGCTGATGTTCTTGAAACTCCTACAGCACATATATATAGACTTTGCTGACTAAGATTACATTCTGAGCACACTTCAGTCCATTTACAATGCAGCTGCACATGACTAATATACAGTGAGCTTAGATTTGTGTAACAGACAAGTAAAGCTGAAATAAAGGATGAAGAATTACAACAGAAAAGTCGATCAGATACAAAACAAACGGCCTTGCCCTTTCAGTTTCCACTATATGACTATTTTTACAGCTCCAATCTGAAAAGCAACTGGTTTTCAATATAAATTTTAATCTGTATTATTTCAAAGAAATTCATTTTGTCATACAGATCATGGTATAAACAAACATCAAAGTAGGCATTTTTATTTTTGTTAAACTTTAAAAAGGACAGGACCTATTTTACTGTTTAACACACCAAAGACTGGTGTTTATTTTCAGCCAGTGAACAAGGGTAAACAATTAGAACACCCTGTGTACATACAGCAGTAGTGAACTGGCTGGATGGAGAGCAGCCCTCTTCCTCTCCTTCCCCATACAGCAGTAACCCAGGCTGAGCCTGGGTATGTACATGAGAAGGTGAAGAGACTGGGAATGGCACCTAGAAGGCAGAGACGTTAATGGGGAGCTCTCTGGAAAACGAAGTGCTTCCAAGGGCTACTTTGACAAAATAATAGTACATATTTTCATTTCAAATATCCTTTCTTTGCCTAGTCTTTCTTTTCAGCCTGGCTGTCCAACTTCAGCTCTGGCATTCTAGCCTTTCAGTGAAAGAGCCTCCGTCTTATTTTCTCCTACTGTCTGTCAAGGTTGACAATAAAGCATGAGTCTCTCTCTTATCACCCAAGTCCTGAATGGAGAAGTCATCTTTTCCCTTTGGAAATGCTAGAAAGCTTTTCCTGTTCACTCATCCTGCACTGGAGGATGGGGGAGAAGAGGGCAGAGTGAGCAAAATGCGTCCAGATCTTTCCAGTATTTCACCCATAATATCTGCAGATCCATTCAAAGCTTTTCCTATTTAATTTGCAGGTAATCTCTTTCAAAATAAAAATATTTATATGAAATCTCAGGCTCAAAGCAGCATACTGCAAATGTTGTTTACCTGGACTTTAGTAAAGCCTTTGACACCATTTCCCACAGCATTCTCCTGGAGAAACTGGCTGCTCATGGCTTGGATGAGCATACTCTTCACTGGGTGAAAAACTGGCTGGATGGCTGGGCCCAAAGAGTTGTGGTGAATGGAGATAAATCCAGTTGGTGGCCGGTCACACATAGTGTTCCCCAAGGGCTCAGTATTGGGGCCGGTTCTGTTTAATATCTTTATCAATGATCTGGACGAGGGGATCAAGTGCACCCTCAGTAAGTTTGCAGACAACACCAAGTTGGGTGGGAGTGTTGATCTGCCTGAGGGTAGGAAAGGTCTACAGAGGGATCTGGACAGGCTGCACCAATGGGCCGAGGCCAACTGTATGAAGTTCAACAAGGCCAAGCGCCAGATCCTGCACTTGTGTATCAACATCCCCATGAAGCGCTACAGGCTTGGGGAAGAGTGGCTGGAAAGCTGCCCAGCAGAAAAGGACCCTGGGGGTGTTGACAGACAGTCAGCTGAATATGAGCCAGCAGCGTGCCCAGGTGGCCAGGAAGGCCAAAAGCATCCTGGCGTGTATCAGGAATAGCGTGGTAAGCAGGACTAGGGAAGTGACCCTGTACTCGACACTGGTGAGGATCCACCTCAAATATTGTGTTCAGTTTTGGGCCCCTCACTACAAGAAGGACATTGAGGTGCTGGAGTGTGTCCAGAGAAGGGCAACAAAGCTGGTGAGGAGTCTAGAGCACAAGTCCTATGAGGAGCAGCTGAGGGAACTGGGGTTGTTTACCCTGGAGAAAAGGAGGCTCAGGGAAGACCTTATCGCTCTCTACAAGTACATCAAAGGAGGTTGTAGGGAGGTGGGAGTTGGTCTCTTCTCCCAAGTAACAAGCGGTAGCACAAGAAGAAACAGCCTCAAGTTGAGCCAGTGGAGGTTTAGATTGGATATTATGAAAAATTTCTTCACCAAAAGGGTTGTCAAGCATTGGAACAGGCTGCCCAGGGAAGTGGTTGAGTCACCATCCCTGGAGGTATGTGTAAACATGGCACTTCGGGACATGGTTTAGTGGTGATTTTGGCAGTGTTAGGTTTACGGTTGGACTTGATGATCTTAAAGGTCTTTTCCAACCTAAATGATTCTACTGTTGTATTCTATGATTCTATATTAAAGCTACCTCCTTTAGCACTTTCATTCTATACCACTATTTTCAAGATGTGACCTCTGCTTTGTCTCATGTACGTGCTTCAAAAGGAAATGTGGCAGAAACATCTACGATCTATGAATATCAATGATCTGCTGAGTCAAGTTAGAGCTCTGAAGAAGTAATTTGAGAAAAGCTTGCAGAATTTTCAGATACATTTTTTACATATTGTTTAAAAAATTAGTTTACCAAACTGGAAACATCATCATTTAATCAAATAGCTGTGCAGACATCTTTACAGAAGCCCATAATAAAAATTTGTTCATTCTTCCATTGACTTCAAATGGTTCAGAAACAAATCATTAATGATAGTTATATCCAGATATGAGTGCTTGCATTTCTGCACAGTAATGTAATGCACCTCAGCCTACTGCCTTGATCTCATAATCCCATAAGCACATTCAAACAACTTGTTCTCTTCACTCAGTTGTGCATAACAGACCTCATGCCCAGCTTTTAAAAGGAGAATGGTGAAGAAGGAGAGGGATCCAGCCTTCCCAGGAAAAGCTTGTTCGTTTTCATTAAGCATTTATGTTTCATAGCATTAGCACAACACCTATTAGCAGAGGACTTCTGAAGATAATATATATTTACAGGCGTAAAAGTAAGACACCTTTATTTAAAAAATTAACAATTCTTTCTTTTCAGGAAAGACAGGTTTATGTCTGGAATACAGAAACTACTATTCAGCTAAAAAATGAGTAAATAATATGCTTCTGTAAGTTTATGCTTCTATTTTCTGTGCAAAACTGATACAATGTCTTTATCTCAAAATCTACCACAACAGGACTGATTAAACTGAAGAATGTGGGTGAAGTCTGGCTTGCTGCCTTGTTGAATACGGTCTGCCTGCTGGGAGAATGAGCAGTTTTTATGACATGTGTACTCCTTCTCCATATGCTCCCCTGGTGCGTCTGCCATTAGTGTTTAAGTACATGGGGGAAAGCAACTGCCTCATAACAAAAAAAGCCCAGTCTGCACCAATCCTACCCAAAGGACACAGACTAGTCCTGCTGCGGTGCTGTAGTGGCAGGCAGCATTGCCCAGCTCTTATATGGGAAACAAAGACTGTAACTGAGGTCCTAAGAGAAATGCACTGCTTTTAACTACTTTAAAGCTTTAAAAACATTTTAAAATCTTTATGGCTTCAACTGAAGTATGTTAATGACTGATGGTGAGAAAAGATGAATTATTCATCAATGTCACCTCAGGATGTTCCCAATTTTTTGATGGAGGTAGGCTGGCATAAAACTATGGGGTTACTTGCTTCTCTTACTCCCTTATTCGAAAACAGTCCCAAGGTATAAAGAAAAATGGATCCAACCTCCCTCAGTTACTTCAGCTAAGGGGATCTTCAGGAAAATACTCTGAGAAGTTATGTAGCTACAGGACGAAGGAGTTGCATAATATTCAACATTAATGGGCAGTGATCCAAGAGCTTAAGAATGGATCTTAACATCACTCTCCCAAACAAAACTAGATACATAGTAATTTTTAAACACACTTAATTACATACAGAGCTTGAAGTAGCAGCTCAGAAATTGTTATAGGAACAAAGCAAAACAAATGCCATTTTTTAATTAACTGAATTTCTTTTCAAATAGGTCACACTTGGGTATATTAGCACCAGATACATCATCACAAAGGTGCAAGTAAGAGAGATGAGATACTGAGGCAAATAAGCTCCAATTCTTCCTTAAGAAGACAGCCTATTGAGACAGAAATCAGGATGAAGACACTGTCACATCTCCACAAACTACAAAAACATCACTTTGATATCTGGCACTTAGCTTCACAGGTCTGTACTTGTGACTAGGAAATGCAGATGAACAGTATGATTTTAAGCATATGATACAGAGGGATGTGCAGACAAAGAACAGCTCAGCAGCCTTGAACAGTTTGTTAACCCAAAGGGAAAAGAAAAAGAAAGGAAAAAGAACCCCAAGAATAAAAAGAGATATTCACATATCTGAAGAAGTATCACTGGAAAAGATAGCTAACTAACCATAAACTTAGGACTGGTTTTAGGCACAGTCCAAACAAGGAGTCATCTAAGGTAACAGACTGAAGAAGGCTGACCAACCCTCTGGCTATAAACACCAACATCCACCATCCCACTCCGGCATCACAAGCTGTAGGTGAGACTGAGGTTAGCTCCCCCAGTCCCTTTGCCCTTTTTGTCAAGGCAGAGACTGTGAAGATAATATAACAAGGAAATTCAATTTGTGATTAAGAATTCTTGGGATGACTCTGCATCCACCCACTGCTACAGATGACCAAAATGCACAGCTATAAGGAAGTTCAGATCCCTTTAGGACAGCCACAAAATCAAAACAGTTATTATCTCAAGAAACCTCAGTGGCATATATAATAGCAACCCAGAAAAACCTCACTGTTATTCTATGTCCAAAATTCAGTAGACAATAAAGCTGACCAGAACAGATTCAGGCTTAAATTAAAATTCCCACCGTAGCTTCAAAAATCACACCATTAAACTTCCCATCTCTGACTTGTAAAGACCAATGCTCAATAATAACAGCTGGCAACATCTCAACTTATCTGGGAACTGATCTTATGCACAAGAGGGTCTGACAAATCCCACAGTCCTACTGGAGGGGCAGGGGGCTTGGAGAAGTTCAAGTCTGAATTTAACTCAACAGAACAATGGAAAATTGGTCTGCTCCTTGGTAGAAGTGAGGCAGCTTGCACTGAAAAACAATATTCCCTGACTGCCAAACTTAAGCCACAATAAGTAACTTCAGCTGTTGTAAAACCACCACGCACACACAAAAAAAAAAGCCTCTTGTTTTAAAGAATTTTCCTGTACGTAGAATTCCCAGGGTCCCTATCCCAAGCCTGAAGCAGATGATCCTTTGTTCTTGATCAAAGTGAAGGAATCCAACAGGCTAGACTAAGAGCTTTAAACTCTAGAATATTGATGTGGAGCTTTCATCTAACCACTTGAAAAACCTAGAGCACACAGCAATTGCACCAGCCCACCACCAGGAAGTATCACAGAAAATGGTAATGGATCTGAAAGAATTTCCTGATGAACACGTGCTACCTTCAGTTTTTGCGTGTTGAATAACCTGGCACATAAATGGCTTTGAAATAAGCATTGTGAAGGAGGTGTGCTTCATTGGTTAAAAAATTCTTGCAGAAACTACAGAGGTAACTTGGAAAGAGATATCTCCTTACAGTGGAAAAAGGAACCTGTTTCAGATGAAAACCCAACTGTCTTATTTGAAAGCAAAGTCATCAAGCAGTCTTTCTAAAGGACTGTTGGTTAAAAGGAGAAAAAAAACCCGACCTGATGATATCATACAAGCAGCATTGAATTCAATCTCACAGACAGAAAATAAACATGTCAACATCACATTTTCAGGTCCTGAGTGAAATAACGTACACAACGTTTCCAAGTATCTACTGTCCTTAAACTCAAATGAGAACCCTCAAATATACAGATTTAAATTACATTTTCTATGGGTGTTTTTACTTCTCAAGCACTTAACTAAGTTAAAAAAAGCAAATAAAAATATTTCTTCAGTACCTGACTCTGAAAGAGACCACCTGCTCTGACCAAACTAAGGATCTAAGTACAAATCTATATATCACTGCAACATACTCATCCTGGTGAATATTGTATCAGAAATTCTAAAAGGATCAGGAATCTTGGTCCAGTAGTAACAGCGTTCTTGGTATGTATCCCAGCAGCACGCAAATGTATTTTAAATTCTTCACATAAACTTTGTGGGATGCCACTATGAATAAGTTATACATAAGCAAACAAGTTTTCAGATCCAGCAATCAAGCACAGGTAGACAATAGCAGACTAAATTACAGGACTGTTCTTTATGGCCCATAAGATCAACTACTGCCATGGGCAATGGTTAAGAATCTTAATTACTTCAACAGCCGATAACTGGCACAGTACCAAATTAGATTGTTCACTGGTATTAAGAACACGAAACACTGGAGCCATCACAATCTTCCAAAGATTCAGACTGTCAGACTGGAGATTTATCTCAACATTTCAGAATGCCTTGTTATGAAAATCCAGCTATAGCTAGGCAATTTCAAAAACCAAAAGCCACTCAAGGTCCTCTTCACAAACTGAGCCTAGAAAGCAGTAATTACACCATTCTCCTTGTTACTCAAAAAAGGAATAATGAAATTTAGCTAACTTGATAAACTTGTTACTTTTGTGAGTAAACAACCTACAGGAATAATTTCTGAAGACTGTTTGCACACAACAGTGGGCACCACCAGAAAATCATTATAATTTTGGGCAATTAAGAAGTTTTTTAAAAATATTGCTAGATTCTCAGCCAATCTAGGCGGCTGGGGATCTGCAAGCTATTTATGTTAAACAGTGTCATCATATGTGATTCTTCTGAACCTGTACCATCAGAAATGGTCTGATACATGCAGCACTGTCTCAGCAGATCAATGATGGATGTGTGACACAAAGTTCAACCAATAGCCACAATCCAAGTAAAACTAGAGGAATAAGGAATAAAACCCACTATGAAATTCTACTTCAGAGACCATAAGCTGTACTGATACAATTTACTTGGTCAACCCAGGAAACAACTGTTCTGATGTAGCGAATCAAACCACTTGAAGATTTACAAGGTACCAGAATTAATTATGTTTGATTTTAGGTGCTGAGCTTTGTTGACTCATTTGATTAATTTAGCTGGATATAAAATTGTGTTATGGAAACTAATTTTGAAGCTGTTTACACTGTGCATCAGGCACCTTCAAACAAGTGGCTTACAGTAAATTGGGCTGGACATGCAACATGAAACAGTTGACAAGACTCATACAGGTATTCATCCACTTCTAGTACACAAGACACCTGCTCAGAGCATCCAACCTTGTCATGAAATGCAGAAAATATCCGTATCTTCAAATAACCCACACTAATTAAATATGGTTTACCAAGGTTACTGGATCAATCTGGAATCATGGACAGTTTTGGAATGGTAGCAGCAAACGAACTCATGCCCCCAACAGCCTTACCACCTCACTGATAAGTGCCAAAGGCTCAGTATGAAATAAGTTCTTCCTATAGACCTCAGCATTGGGCACGGTCTCGTAAGATGCACTAGAGTCAGAGACATTAAAGAGTCATTACATGGGTTTTAGGCTAACAAATCCAGAACTATATCTTGACTTGCATGTCTTCGGTATTTTTTGTTACAACATTTGAAAACACTCAGGCATAAAGTATATAATTTCTGCTGTGCTCTTCTGACTAAAGCAACATACTAATTATAATGAATTAGTCAGTGATGAGGAGAAGAAAAAAAAAAAACCACCAACAAGAAATGCTTAAAAGGACATCAAGTACAATATGTTGCTGGGTAAAAACACAGGGTGGCTAACTTTTCCTTTTATATAGTAGTGTCCTCCAAAAGTAAAGGAAGACAGAAAAGGAATTGGACTTCCACATATAGGTAGTAATATGGACACTATTAAAAATTTAAAAAAAATCTTTCCCAATTAAAGCAAAACTTTCTCAAATGAAGTGGAAGAATATGCAGTGGAAGGACATAACTGGGAGATTATGCTCGTTACTTGGAACTTCATTAAACAAAGAGGTCTACCACAGACACGAACTGTCATAGCACACTAACAAATACACACACACAAAAGACAATTTACTCATTAAATACGTTGTATATTACAGAATTTGAAATAATTGTGTCTATGCACTTGTATTTTCACACAGCTCCAGGTTTAAAGAAAAAAAAAGCTCAGCTTCCCAGCTAGGACTTCTAGTTGGGACCTTAACTTTAAATAATGACCTTTATAGATTTCAGTTATACTTCCCTTTTAAATAAAAGTTTAAAAGATACATACACTTTAGTTTCATAGTCCTTCCAAGCTTTATCAAAGGGTTTTTTCAGGTCCTGTCAAGAAAAAGAAAAAAATACAGTTATTTACATGAAAAATACTGTGGATATAATGATGAAGACACACCTTGGCCATTTCCAGCACCTACCAGAATAAGAGATTCCACTCTTTCTTGAATAGCTCACCTAAGGATTGTGTAAAAGCAATCTTGCACACAGGAAAAACAATCTTGTACACAGAATACATACCCTCATGTTTTTAAAAGCATCTCTGGGATGCTTTTTACAGCTCCATTTTACTCCTTAAAAGGTATAACCACATATCATCCCAAGAGCATACTATGCAATTAATCAAATTTGCTATTTTCTCATCATTCCATCTCTGGCTCCACTGGAAAGAAGCGCCTGTCCTGAGGCTGTGGTATAGCCTTGGCTAAGGGCTTGATTCATCCCACTAAAGTTAAAGAAATCAATTTCCCACTGACTTATAGGCCATACAGCTCGACATGACTAATTCTGTGAGAATTTTGAATTAAATTTCTTTATTTTATCCCTCTGAAGACGCCAATTTGGATAAAATTATCTTAACATGTTGTAAAATTATTTCACTGATGTCTAAAAGCAGTTGAAATTCTGCTGAAGTTCAAGAGGTTAGCCAACTACAGAAAAAACATTAACTGTCAGACACCGGAAAGACTTTGCAACTACAGATTAGGAACTAATTCTTACATGTCAGCTAGTTATTTTAACAATTTTGAAATTAATTAAAGCAGCACTTGATTATTTTCTCAAGTCAGGAATATGGGGGAAACACTATTGTAACAAATGTATTTATTCTGACATAAAGAGAAGAACAAGAGGAGTGAAATGTGGTAAGCAAGCAAGACAAAGATAATAAGCCTATCTTACTAAATAATCTCTTTCTCCTCCAGTAATTTACAGAGACCATTTTTAGTCTATGTGCATTTTTCTTCTTCCTTCTATGTCCTAGAACAATAGCTGCCAGTCGCTTCCTGTTTGCTCAGTAGTAAACGAAGAGTAAGCCAAATAAGTTTGTTGGCTATAGGCTTTGAAATTTATTATAAACATATAATCATTTGAGTCCTAAGTTATTATTATTTCAAATATGAAATATCCTCAGGGTGCAAACAGATTTCAGCTTTGTTAAGAAAAACCCTATTTTCTCATGCACTCTAATTTGTGTTTCTTAATAATCTGTATAGTTCCAGGTAAGTTTAGAATGCTAAATAAATATATTAACAATAATCCTTTTAAATAAAGTATTACCCCCTCCTCAACTATGTAAACATCTAAATTCTCACACCTCTTTCTCTGCTTACCTTCTATATCTCAGGGCTGCTTTGAAAGCTTCTCAAATGTTGTTTTGTATACATAGTCAATACCATGGGGTATGTGAAACCACAAACAGAAGGGAAGATTCAATTCACCAAACAAAAAAATTTTCTCGTTTATTAAGCTAATACATTACTCTAGTATCCCATGCCTTTCATCAAATAAGATTAATACACTAGCTAAATGTTTTTATTGTACCAACAATAATTTTATATATAAATAAGAATAGAAACATACCCCTTTTACCCCTTTCAGATCTCCCTTCAGCAAACTATCCAATGGAAAAGTGATTATGTTGTTCATATTCTGAATCTGTAACAAGAAAATTACATCAAAACATTCAATACATTTTAATGCAGAACATACTTTCTGAAATGTGTGAATTAAGACAGAGTTTCACAAGGAAATCTTAGATATTATTTTTCTAGCCCTGCTTTATGAAGATGTTTATCAGTACAGCTAGTAATCAAAGATGGAAGCAACATAAGTTAATTAAACTTACTTTGGAAACACTATAACCCAAGCCAGCAGGAAACCTGCAGAATTACTGCTGATGATAAATATCTCATCCAACAGTTAGTGCAAAGTAAGACCACTAATTTTTACATTACCTGATTTCACTGTCTAAATTATATGAAAACAATCACACAATTTGGTCAGCACTTACATATTTTACGTTTATCGGTATATTTTAAATTAATCTTGTTTATTTTCCATTCTCTTCAGACCCATTTCATAAAACACGTCTGCTACTCTCATAATACATGGCATCTTACTCTGACAGAAGTTATAAAGACAAAAAATGCTGGCCTGTAAAAGAGCCACTATTCAAATATTTTCTATGTTTTTAAAAAAGTAACGTATCTGCATTGCTTATCTCACACAAATTTTGAAATAAGGATTTTATGAGGTCTTGAGTACGCAAGTAATTCAAGAGTAAACAAGTACTTCAAGAAGAAAAAAAAATCAAATGAAGACAACAGTAAAATAATCATGGTTTTAGATAAGTATCTCTACAATAATATTTTGATAAGGAAAAAGACTGAAGAGAGACAGTAGGAATAATACAGTAAGTAGCATACACCAGGAAAAGAGAGACTTCATGTCCAATCCTCTGTGATTCAGGGAAAATGTTCAAGGTATGTGCCATAATGTCTAGGCATAGAGTTTAAACTGTAACAATTAAAATGGATTGCACTGAAGAGTAAAAACCAGAGTATTTTGGAACCACACAATGGAAAAAAAATCAGAGTAACTTTTGCAGCAGTTTTGTGAAGGTTGCCTTTGGATGGGTTTCTTTTTCTTTATGTTATTGTTAGCTGTTCTTTTAAAATGTGATTTTTTCAAGGAGCACTGAAATGCATATATGAAGATGGACTTCAAACATTCAAAGTACAGAAATAACTTTGCATCATGTAGCAACAAATGCTTCTGTTTCTTCAGGAACAATGTCAGGAACATCAAAGTCCCTTTTAGCGTAACCCATCCAGAGAAGAAAAGACACTAACAGGAACTTAAAGAAAAAAATATTTCCAGTTGTGATGCTTCAGCCTCCCCAGAATGGAAAAATACAAAACATTATCACCCTATAGTTACTTGGTGGCCTCACTAGAACAGACTCAGGGGTCTCTCTCTCCATTGGTACTCAACAGCTGCTATTAAAACAAACAAAGCCCTCAAACCCCAACCCTTCATCTTCAAAGATAATACCTTACTGTATTTGCTTGAAATTTTAGCCAACAATCAAAGAGAAAATGAACATACATCAATTTTAAAGCTTAAACAGATTGTCTCTGCATGTGAAGGTTAAAGAAATATGTAAAATCTGGTCTCAAACTCTTACCACAAACCACATTTCCCCTCCGCAACCCTACTTTTCATCTCCCTCAAAAAGCTGCAGGACTCAACCTTTAGAATCAACAAGTTAAATTTCAACTCTCTGTGTTTGTTTTTATAATAATTCCTATAAAAACTGAATGAGCAACATCTACACATGCTTAGCTGGCAGTGCTGGAAACCATCCACCTCATAAGTTCTCAGCAGCGCTACAACATGTGCATATCAACATACCATACTCAAAGTTAATAAAATTATACATTGTAGGTACAGGAGATAAGTTAAATCATTTAAATCACATAAAACTTAGGTAAAAAAATAAAAACTTCTACAAAATGACAGATGGAACACGCACACCTAGGGGCACGCACATCCAGAATGGCTATCCAGGTAGAGAAGCAGAAGAGGTCTCATCTAAGATCCTGTCCTTTGCAAAGTTTTCTACTTTGTTATTCTGCTTTCTTACTATGATGCAGTCAAAAGTCTAACCTAAAGATCAATACTTTCATAGCCTCCATTTAATTATTCTTCAAATCCAGATAATTTGGGACAAAGCAAGAATAAAGCATTTCTCAACAGCAGACTCAAGACAACTAGTTTTTCCTTAAGTCAGAAAAGAAGAAATCATAGAATCATAAAACGGTTTAGGTTGGAAGGGACCTTGAAGATCATCTCGTTCCAACCCCCCGTCATAGGCAGGGACACGTTCCACTAGACCAGGTGAAAATGTCAGACCCTCAAATATTAACCCAAACGTATTCATGTAAACATCTATCAGCCTCCAAAACAGTTCTGGATGTTTCCTAGAATTTCAAGTCATAGGGCCTGAAAGTACAAAGTGACTTTCACAAAAGAATAGGAGAAAGAAACCAATATTCTTTTTAAAAGTTTGGAGAATATTTGACCATTCAAATTAATTCCTTCTGTGTGCCATCACTTGTATATTACTACCAGTCTATTGTGTTCCCTGTGCTCCTATTTCACTTGCAACAAATGTAAACATACATAATGCATGAACTTGTCATTATTAACCTAGTTAGATGAATCATACTTGCTCATATTTGTAAATCAGTAAGCAGGATACAGAAGAAAGATCTTACATGTTTTTCCTCTTTTTCTTGAGAAGCTTAAGCTGAACTATCTAAAAATATAGACCCATTTTTGGCACGTGGAGAAGCATTAATATGCTGCGGCTCCTACTCCGTGTGTATACAGGGAGTTAAAATGTATATAACTGCCTCTGCATTTTGACTATTTTATTTGTTAAAATATCCTTTAAAAAGATACATGCACAAAGGTGCAGGAAAACTTCACAGAAATTAAAGTCATCCTGTGTCAGAGGAACACCAGCAAGTTTCACGTGTTTTTTAAAAAAGAAAGAAAAGAAAACACGTTAGTTGACCTGGTTTCCACTTTCAACACTGCTGCTTTGGCAGACTCGCAGTTTTCCTCTGACAGCTTCCAACAAAATAAGATGACAGAGACAGGGTAATAAATTAGAACTTCCTAGGTTGGAAAAGGCTCAGAGGAGGAGAAGAAGAAGAAATGGCAGGAGGGAGAATGTAAAAATAAACAAACATGCAGCAGCCAGAAGCATGGTAGAGGCAACACGCAAGCCAACATTCGCAAAGGGGAAAGAAGATTTTCAAGTAGTTTAAGAGCCTATGGCTAAACACTGAAGTTCTTCATTTGCCAGCCCTCCTGTTTATTTTAATGAGTCTTTTTCAGAACAGCTTGAGATAGTGGTGTCTACAGTAATTCAATAGGTTTTGTTGTTTTCTAAATCCAAGCAAAAAAAACTTAAAAACTTTTCTTAAACATGCAGATAAAAATGTATTAAGGTCCACTCTGCTTAATTGAAACTAAAATTCAGGCAGTTAAACAGCATATGATATGACTCCTATTGCCATTACTAAATTGTAGATATAGTCCATGTACTTGGCTGTGGGCTTCTCAACCACCAATGAACTTGGGTGTGCACAAGCGATGGTAGTACTGCCTGCTGATAAATCATTTAGTTATTTTCATTTTTTTTTATGGCAAGTACTATTGAATACGTTTCCAAAAGTTTTCCCAGTAGTGTGAGCTTTAGTAGGACAATGTCAAATCAACACAGCAGGGAGCAAATGGGAATCGTAGCATCTGCTATAGATGAGACACTGTTTATCTGAACTTTGAGCTTTTTAGCATCTAACCCTAAGACTTCAGAAAATCATGTAACACAAAGACTTGTAGTGCAAACTTTCATCTTTGCACCATGCCTCTTTCCCACACAGAAGGACACAACACTGCCTTTCCTCTGTCCTCACCCCCTGCCCCACCTGCAGTCCAGTGGTGTGTCCCACAGCACAAACTGCATCCCACCAGGCTGGTGGCTGAGGTGGGACATCGCCCACCACCCATGTGTGCTGTAGGAAAAGTGACTCCAGTGAAGCAGCAGCTGAACACCACTAAGTGCCCATATGGAGCTGCTGGCTCAGCTGCCTAGAAAAATACCTTCACACAAGATACCGAGTGTTGCCGCCATGTACTCTTGGGAACAGCCCCCGTACCACCACTGATACACAAACCACAGGCTGGCAACTTCTGTATTAGGAAGTGCAAATGCAAAATGTCAGGAAATACATTTTTAAAGGCATTCTTAAAAGCATAAGGTGAAGAATTTTAAAAGCAAAGGAGA